>CM076085.1:42387500-42600000 GCA_038088235.1 Zacco platypus | reverse complement strand
CTGATTAATGAAAGTCTCGTGTTCAGGTTCAAGAGGGAAGTATCGCTTAAATGACATTTGAATAGTTTGCTTACTCATCGATCTGCTGATGAAGAGATATTAAATAAGCGGTCGTGAAAAGATGAAGGTGAAATGCCATGTTCAGGCATTTAACGTGACATTTTTCAGATATTATTTACAAAAAGATCGCTTTTTTTTTGTTTGTTTTACAAACATATTTGAAATAGCAATTGCGCAAAATAAGACCAGGAATATGTTGATTTATTTTAAGATAAATACTGCGTGGAAATGAAATGTAGATGCATTTAAAACATGAGTTATGTAAATGCGAGTTTATGCAGCAGTGTTATTGTTGTGTGCCAATAATGTGACGCATTACCTGGAAAAGAAGATACACACTTCATATGTTTGAAAAAACTCTTTATTTGCATGTATTTGTCTACATGTGTAATGTCTTCCATAGCAAATGTTTTGTGTTGGTTTCACAGAGGACGTCACCATGGTCATTTGTCCTGGCATTGGGAACCACAGTGAGAAGCACTATATCCGCACTTTTGTGGACCATTCACAGAAACAGGGCTACCGGTGTGCTGTGCTCAATCACCTCGGGGCCTTGCCGAACATTGAGCTCACCTCTCCTCGCATGTTCACCTACGGTACGAGACTTTTGTGGATTATGACCATAGGCGGAGCGTGTGTAAGGCTGGGCAAGGCTTAGCTTCTCCTGGCCACGGGCTTGCGACTAACGTGGAATTTCTCACTCCGATATCACTGTCTGCTGATCGCTTTTAGAGGGAAGAACTGCCCATAACTGCTGGTTTTGGATCAGTTTTTTCTGTAATAACACCATATTGGTGAAACCGAATTGGTGTTTGCGCTCCTGAGTGTTTCAAAGGTTTCTATTTACAATGTGTTTTGCAGTGTAGCCGAACATATTTTGTTCAGCACACTCACAAGTGCTTTTCTATTCAAATTATAGTGGTTTGTGAGCTGCTTTAATAACAAATCATTTATGGAAAGCGTTTATGCTGGGATGTGTAGGTTGATGCTGGATGACACTTAAAGTGTTAGTTCACCCAAAAATGAAAATAATGTCATTTATTACTCGCTCTCAAGTTGTTCCACACCCGCAAGACCTTCGTTTATCTTCAGAACACAAATTAAGATGTTTTTGATGAAATTCGATTGCCTCTGCGTGTCTCAAGATCAATAAAGTTACTAAAAACAGATTTAAACAGTTCATGTGAGTGACATTGCTGAGCCATTGAGCCGCTTAAAATGATCTGATTTCAAACAGAGATGTGAAATCGGGTTAAAGGGTTGGAATAGAAATTTCTGCTAGGTGCTCAGACCATTGCAGATGCGTAACTGTGTGACGTGAATTACATTAACGACGCAATTTAATGAATGCTTCATTAATTTATTTGCGTTAAATTAACTTAAGTAGAGCGTAAAAAGATTGCGATCTTGATTCAAGCACCCACGCGATCTTATTTTATTAATCACAACGATTCGCCCACGTCTTTTAAACCTTTGACAAAATCATACCGGAACATTCAAATATGTGTTTGTTCTGCCAGAGCCGGAGAGAGCAGTTTTGATCCACACGTTAGTTATTTCTGTGTTACAAATATTCAGATTATCACAGAAGTACTGAGATATCAGTGTTTATATCCTAACTTTAAACTTATGTCTACGACAGCGCTCAAAATAGCACAGAGTATCGTTGAAACGAACTTGGTGCAACAAATAACGGTTGTATCGATTATATCATTGGGCCACTAGGTGGCGACAGGTGACTGTTAAAAAAAATGTATGTGTCATTGAATCGTTCACTCAAAAGATTCATTCGAAAACACTGATTCATAATGAAACAAGTGAGATTTACCATTTAAAAAAAAAAAAAAATTTCATTCAAATATTTTCCAGCAATTAGAGTCAAAAATAATATTTAGAATAATATTTTGTCAGAACCTCTAAATTACGTTATTTCGTTTGTTGGATATTCGGAATCGTGGGAGAATCGTGATCTCTATTTGACGCCAAAAAAATCGTGAATCTCATTTTATCCAGAATCGTGCAGCTCTAGTGTTAAGTATTTTTAATTTATCGCATGTGTCAATGCGTTAACCTCGACAGCCCTAATTTAAATGTGATTTTAAGCAGGAAGCACGTCTAGCATTACCCCGCCTATGACTGTGGCGAATAAATGTGTTTATCGACGAAACGTTATATTTGTATGAATTATGCAGTTTTCAAGTTATTGAATAAAGAAATAATCTATACATTGTTTTTATTAAAATTCATCGGTTTATTGACTTTAACGTTTTTCTTTATTTAGCAGGTGTGATTTTTTAATAATTTTATGATTTTTATTTTTATGTGTGTTTTATTTGATCATTTTATAGTGCTAAACTAGTCACTTTTGCTAGTCAATGTTCTGTATTAGGGTTGTTTTGTTATATGGTGGCTAAAAAGTTTGTTTCTTTCCGCAGGTTGTACGTGGGAGTTCGCAGCAATGGTGGGCTTCATCAAAAAAACATATCCCCAAACCAAACTTATTGTGGTGGGCTTCAGTCTGGGGGGAAATATCGTCTGCAAGTTCCTGGGAGAGAACCGCACCAACCAGGAGCGGGTGCTGTGCTGCGTTAGCGTGTGCCAGGGCTACAGCGCACTAAGGTGAGACAGATGCCACACAACACCAAATGTTGGTGCTTGCTTTGGGTAGACCGTTTTACTGCAGTCGGTGGACTCTGACCGAACTCTAGATAAGAACGAACACCGTGTACATTGTACTAAGTTATTTAAAAGAGGCACAGATGGTCTCAATATTATGTCTCCCTGTTTCCTCCACTTGACATTTCCATATTGCACGAAACTCGTGCAAAGCAAACACACTCCGTTTGTGTCTGTTAGCCTAAATAATGCCTCCCAACCGGCACTCTTTAAATATTGAAGTGACATAAATAGTGTACGAATTTCTTAATTCCAACATATTAAGTGATAGACAAGCATCATCTGGCCATAAAAGTTATATGTAATTCAGAAGTTCCAAAAGAAATTGAGACTTTTATTCGCAAAGGATGTTAATCTAAAGTTTCATTTATATTCTTACAAGAGATTTGTCACAAATAAATGCAGTTCTTTTAAATTTACAGCTGAAACGATGATAGAAATGTTTCTTGAGAAGCGAAAGATTGCAAAGTATTTTATACCTCACGAGGAATAAGAGTCAATTTAGTTATGGTTACTTTTCTTAAATAAGAATCATCTTATGCAGCTTTAAAATGCGACCTCCGGATTGAGACGCAGCTGATGTTGACTTGTCAACACTAAAGATCACCATAGCAACAGGTCTACAACTAAACAACATCTCTGTCAGAGAATAAGCATGTGATGAATTCGCTCTGGAATGCAGCGGGTGTGTTTGGACTTCAGTAAATCTGTTCTGTTTGCCAGGAGCTCTGCTGGGGTTTTCTACAGCTTGCTGCCAAACCGTCCAGCTCTGCCTTCAGACAGGATTACTGAATCTATAAAGCCCCTGCTAATCTGCTCTGCACGATTATCTGCCAGATTATTATACTCAAGATCCCTTCTAATGCACCTTATGAATTTAGCTGGAATTGATAGTAAAAGGCTCATGTAAATCATACTAATTTGTAATATTATTAACATATTATTATGTTTTTATTTTCAGGGTCCACTTTAAATGTAATTTTTTATTTTTTATTATTAATTTAGTTTTTTTTTTTGTGGAGATATATAAACTCCATAGTCCATATTGTGAGATAAAGTTGCAGTTGGCTTTTTTTTTATATTCTGTGGTATCTATATTCTCTTTTACCCTAAAAAAGTATTTAGTTTTTCTTTTAATATATTAAATATGTATTTAAAAAATATTTTAAGATTTTTGTGTATTAAAGAAATATTACTATATATATATATATATATATATATATATATATTATATATATATATATAATTTATTTATTTATATATATATATATATATAAATAAAATATATATATATATATATATAAATATACATATATATATATATATATAAAATAAAATATATAAATATAAAGTATATATATAAAAAAATAAAATATATATATTTCTTTTTATTTATATATATATATATATATATATATATATATATATATATATATATATATTTCTAGTACACACAAAGTAAATAAAAAATATATAAATACATTTACTTATCTATTTATCTATTTCTTTCATTCTCTATTTATTTATTTAGCTATTTCTTTCAATTCTGCAAGTGAATTGAAGCATCATAACATTTTAAAAGTTTGAAAGAAAGACCATTTTACAGGGTGTAAATAGAGTTGAAAACTTACTCTGTGTGTGTGTGTGTTTTATTTCAGGGCTCAGGAGACGTTTCTTCAGTGGGACCAGTGCCGTCGTTTCTATAACTTCCTGATGGCCGACAACATGAAGAAGATCATTTTGTCCCACAGGTACTGTTCACCCTGTCCTTGGCATTGAATCTAGTCAGACGTCGCAGTGAGCAGTTTTTAGCGGCCGCTGTGATATTCACTCTTCTCCTGAAACTGTCATGTGCTCACATGTTCTTTTGCAATCAAGCCATTAGGAGACCTCAGAATAACTTACAGTAATGCTGTCTGTGATGACACAAAAACAAGATAAATTTACTGCCTTCTGAGTGGTAAGAGTATACAAATCTAACCACTGAGTTGCCATTTGAACAGAGTCAGCAAAGGGTTTCTTTTTGTGGTTCGACAGGAGCGTCTTATTCGGTGTGGGCTCCACTAAAATGGTGGACGCAGATCTGAGTCGGCTCTATACTGCCACATCCCTCATGCAGATCGACGACAACATCATGAGGTGAGTTGCTAAATGTTGATTTTCTGACGGTCTCGTGAAACCGAGAGTCGAGAACCGTGATCGCACGCATAAATAGTATGTACTGTTTTTTGGTGTATTTTAAGTCATGAAAATGAATCTTCATTCGGCAAGCATTGTGAAAGAATGTTTTGTGCTACAGCTATTGTTAACACAATAAAATTGTGCTAATACATATGCTGTTAGCCATCACTGATTTAATAAGCTAAATCGTGAGCATGATTTACTATTTCATTCCCTCGATTTATAAATCACACGCATGAATAGTAAATTGCGTGCATGATTTAGCAAATCAAGGGAACGAAATTGTAAATCATGCGAACAATTTACTTTTTTTTTTTTTTCTTGCATGTCTTGTCATGTGTGGGGCTTCGTATTTATGAGACAACGCTTCCCCGTCATTGACGTAATTTTCTCCTTTCCTAGTTTTCAGTGTTATACGGTAGGGGGCGCTGTTACACATCTTCTGAAAGAGTAGAGAATCTCCAGATCAAAACACAGACGAAGAACAAACAGAAACAAGCGATAAAAGCATTGCTTATGCACGTTGTAGTCTTTGAAGAAAAAAAATTTTGTTCAAAATGTTGATTTTCTTTAATGAAACAGCCACATTCAAGTGTTGATGAAAAAAAATTGAGATTTTTTAGCATGAAGCTAGAGTAAAACTGTTCTGTTATTTTGTTTAAAAGCAGACGCTCTGTTCTTTTGATATATTGCATGTTCAGATATTCATACAACAAATATTCTGGAGGCCATGAAAGTTTTGTGAAATTGGTGGCTGGCAATGTTTAAAAAAAACACTGCTGGGAAAAGAGTTAATATTTTATATATATATATATATGTTTTAAACATTTGTAAACATTAATGTACTCTAAACATTAATTAAAAGTGAACAGTAGTATATTTATAAATGAACCAAGAATAATAAATTATTTTAAAAAATGTATATTAGTTGATATTATTTCTTGATATCTAATGCAGTACAGTGCTTCCCACAGGTTTGGAATATACTTGTGGTGGTAGTCAGGTGAAAAATCCTATCTTTGTCTACTACATGTGACAAACAACAAATGATTTTAACAGTATTTCTATTTATTAAAATTCATTTTAATTACATAGGCTACTATTACATTTCATTACATAGTAAAATTATGCAAATCAATTTGTTGTGTAACCAAAATACCAATAATGCCCAGAAGAAAAAAAAAACTTGGCACGTGACTTAAATATAAACAAGCCCGAAATTCACAGGGACTCTTATTTTGAAATGTCTATTCTATTGTGGGCTGGTTCTTCAGATGAGAGAGATAAAATATGCATTCCTCTGTCTCTAAAACATATTAAATTAAGGCCATAAGTATGCATTACCATAATTGACCCTTCGCAAACAGTGTGATTGACAGGCGATCTGACCAATCATAACCCCGAATCCGCCATTTTGTCACTCAAAGCAGTCAGGAGAGTTAGTAGATTAACGTTGATGAACTTGATAAATTGTGTGTCCTCACGTCTTTCCGCGCTTGAAACAACATTCCTTCTGATGTTCATTCATGTTTATTTGATGCTATAAATGAACTAGTATGAAGAGATGATCGGTTCACGAGGAGCTACAGCGATCTGTCACCACACATTAAACACACACTAGACGCTATTTATTGATGAAACTTCTTTAAAAAATTACGAGATATTAAATATGAAACTGTTTCATATGTTGTCAGTGTCCTCTTTGCTCCACGATGTATTTTTCACTGCGTGAGAACATGATGTGTGGCGTGTGAGCACATGACTTGTCAGACATAGCAACAGTAACTAAAGGGGGCGGGACTTTGCGGACGGTCAATTCATCAATTCGAGTTCGTTAGCAATCGCTTGTTATAAATGTGCGCCATTCATTGATTGGGAATCACTTTGTTTTGCGCTGAACAGCTTTTGTGAAATATCCACCGCGTCTCGGCAGCGCACGTGGGAATGTAAACAGTTCTCGCGCTCACAGAACGAGCAGGTACGAAACGCGTAGATTTTCCGCTAGTTAATCGATCACGGATGGTTTTGTTTTCTCGGGCGGGTAAAAAAAAAAAAATTATAAAAATGATAAAAGCAAAAATGTGTCTCCAAATATACTTGGGCCCAAGTAAACTCTAAATGGGAAGCACTGCAGTAGCTAAGAGCAATGTATTAAATTCATAATTAGGCATTAAATATTCAAATTTAGTTTCAGTACAAAAGTTCCAAATGCTGTACCTATGTTCCTCGTATAGCAAGATGTCAATTTGTCTTTTAGAAAATTCCATGGACACAACTCTCTGAAGGAATACTACGAGAAGGAGAGCTGTGTTCATTACATTCATAATGTGAGTAAAATACTAATAGAATTTAGTGAATAACCTTAGAGAGAGTCTAAGGAAGTTTCTTTGTGTCGGCTTCCTGTTGATGACTAGTTTTTCTTGCTGTGTTGCAGATAAATGTGCCTCTGCTGCTGGTGAACTCTGCCGATGATCCGCTGGTGCACAACACTCTGCTCACCATTCCTCGCACACTCGCAGGTACGACGCCACGCTATCAAAAGTGTCATGCATTTTAAAAAGACATGGAGAAAGCCAAAGAGTGTGGTTTATATTATGCTAAAGAATAATTATTCATGTTATTATCCAAAGAAAATATGCTTGACCATGAGAAATGTGCCACCAGATTGCTTTAACTTCTGTTTTTGTTTAGTCGAGTTTTGGCCGACTAAGGCCCGGTTTCACAGACAAGGTTTTGATTAAACCAAGATTAGGCCTTAGATCAATTAGGGTTTATGAAAACAAACATTACTGATGTGCATCCTGAGACAAAACAATGGCACTGACATATTTTAAGATATGCCAGAACTAGTTGCTTTCAGTTAAAACGGCTCAAACATGCATTTTAGTCTCTGAAACTGGGGGAATATGAGCATTTTAGTCTAGATTTAGTCAATGAAAAGTAAAACTTCTCTCTTAAAACAGTGAAATTCCTAATAGTAATTCCAATAATTAGAAATGACAATGTTTTTCTTTTAAAACAACAGCGAAAACAGATTTTTTATTGTCAATGACATGACGTGCATATTTTTGTGTCCAAGTTCATTAATTTCTTTTAAAATATTTGGATAAATTAATGACGTATGTCACTTTATTCCATAAAACCTATGTAGTTTTAATTCATTTTTAATACATTTAAATAATGCATTATTTTATGTTTTGTCTTAAAAAAAAAGGTGGTGCAACTGTCTGAACGAAGAAAACTATTTCAAATAAAACAAAAACTAAATACGATGGCATCATTTTAGGTTTGAAACCTTTGCTATAAACACATTTTATAAATATCAGTCGTTTTAAAGCTGTTGAGATAATTGAAAAACATTTGTCCAGCACTTTATTTAATCTCAAATGTCAGGATGGCACGACTGAAAACATGACTTTTATTATGAATTGACAAGAAACATAATAATCTGATCCTTGTGGCAGAGTGACAAGGTTTGTAGATCTCGCTCAAATACTGGTGAAAACTTTCAAGTATGTGTTGGAGGATACACTTTCCATGTCAGGTGGTACAACGTTTTGGTTGTACCACCTGACATAAAAACAGTCAAAAAATGTTTTTCAGTCAAATGAACTCCAGCTCACTTGTTTGTCTGTGTTTTCGCCGTTTTCAGCATGTCCACATGGTTGCCGGATAGTAAAGATTAAGTAAAACTTATAGAACATTTATCTTTTTTTTTTTAACAGAAAAGCTCTTATTGGGGGATTTAAACCCTTGACATCTGGCAACCGCAAACATGAAAGCTCAAAGAGGCTGTAATATTTTGCCTTAAACACTTTTTTTTTAAGTAGTTAGGTGCTGAATTTTTCATGTAGTCACTTCTGTCCACTTCTCATTGCTTCTCCTACTCCTTCAGCATGACCACAGCCTATTTCCACACTGATCTTTTATTAGATTATGACCTCATATGCCAAAAACACCCATAATTACAACAGAGCCATGTGACATTCATGATATCTTTACTTGTTTAAACATACTTGTATATAATAATCATCATGTGTCACAAGACAAACTCTGATGGCGGTGAATTGAAATTTTTTGTCTTCGTATTGATGGTGATCTAAAAAAATGACTCCCGTCGTCATAAGATTTTCATCACACCGCCTACGACAGATGCTATTCTCTGTGCTTGAGTTGTATTGCAATTCTGAGATTCGCTGGTTCATTTTCACTTTCCAGAAAAGAAAGAGAACGTGATCTTCGCGCTGACGCTGCACGGGGGACACCTGGGTTTCTTCGAGGGCGCCGTGCTGTTCCCTCAGCCCCTCACCTGGATGGACAAGGTCATTGTCGGCTACGCCAATGCCATGTGCCAGTGGGAGAAACAGAAACCGCCGTGCCAAAGTCAAGGCGCCCATTCCACCGAAACCAAATGCCAAGACAGTAAATCCTAACCGACCCCCGTCTCCGTTTCACCTCCACTGAGACATTTTCACCGCGCACATGAGGGATCGGACAACCATTTTCAAGCGTTCACTGTCAGTGGGGAATGTGTGTTTCTCTTTTTGTATCACGACGTGAATCGTAAACGACTTTTCAAAACGGAAAAGCCACTCGATTACCAAAAACAATCAAATAACCTGTGTAGCGAGGGCACCCTTTTATATTTGCTGTAGTTTGTAGTTCTTTACACGCAAGCGGTATCTCTTGCCCTCTAATTAGGACACTGAAAACTGATTAGTTTATCGCTGCTGAATAGGATGGAGCCGAGCGGATCTCACAAAAACATCCAAAATCAACGTCAAAAAAGGGGGGGAGAGTCATATTTTTGGATAATATCAATAGCCAATATTTTGCATAAAAAAATGAAGCTTGTTTTTGGACAATTTAAACGTTTAGCACATCATTTTACTGTAATAAAATAGTTTAAATCGGCATTGCAACAAATATAATGTAGATTTATAATACTCGACATGTCCTCGACCTCTTTTGTGAGATTCACTCAGCCAGTCATCTTATTAAACAGACCCGGCGAACTTCGTCACATGAGAGTTTATGGGAAGTGAGTGTTATGCGGGCACTGTGTGCTTATGAATACGACCGGCACGCCGTATGACTGCATATTAGCGTTTGATATTAAGCAGCTATGTTCGGTTTTTTGGCCTGGGAACTGTTTTCGCACGGGCTAGCATTCACGTCGTCATATTTTAAAACTTAATAGACCTTCTTAACTATAAAGAGTGCGATGAGAAACGTCATTGAGCGTGAATCTGTGTACCAGGCCTTGTCGGTTGAATCCAAGTCACATTCCTAGGTTTTGTTTTGCACTTTTATACATAATGTTTGCCATACGATCCGTTATGTTGTCGTTAAGAGTCCAGGCGACCATATTAAAACTAGACATTAAAAATGAAAACGAGAGGGAGAGAGAAAACCTTGAATAAATGACTCCATGATTCCTCCTGATCACAAGCCCACTGCGATCCCACGAGCACTACGAGCCGGTTCGAGATGGCGAATCCCGTTGCGTTCAAGCCCTGCTGGAGAACAGCAGACACTGTTGCTGCAGTATTGACTCGTGTTTGTGGAGATCCATTGAAGTTGGTAGAAGTAGATTGTGTATCGTGTTGATTTGGGACCCAGTGGGAGACGTCAGTGCATTTCTCGCTGCAAGTCTGTGAAAGCTGGTTACTTTAAGGGATTTGTGCTATTCTTTTAGTTTTCTTTTTCTTTATTTCACTGTTTTGTGCAATTACTTGGTTTCTTGGAATCAAGACTGTCTGAAATGGAACTGAACTTTTTTTTTTTTATGTTAACCATTTGAATAATCAAATACAGAGGGGAAAATATGTTTAAATTCGAAGGGAACATTCAAAGTGTCGTTTCCAAAGGCCTGTGCGGATTCTCCAGACACAAACACAGCGCTTTAGTGCAGTTAGACTTGATTTGTTTCAGCGAAGCCATCATGCAAAGGTGAATTTCACAATGTCCAGGTCATATTTCACCCCACAAAAATTGCATTTTGTCTATATATATATATATATATATATATATATATATATATATATATATATATATATATATATATATATATATATATATATATATATATATATATATATATATATACATATAAATAATGTGTCAGTGTTTATTTTATTGTTATTATTATTTTATTGTCAATATTGTTTTTTATATATATAAATGAGACACAAATTGATAGATAAATATAAAATTAAATTAAAAAAGACGGACGGACGGACAGAGAGAGAGAGTTTTTATTGATATTGTTGTCAATATATATATATATATATGTGTATATATATATATATATATATATATACATTAATTTAGTATATTTTCATATGTATGTAATAACAATAATAACAATAAAACAATAAAAACTGACACTATATAATGACAAAAATTGATAAATAAATTAAATTATGCGTCATTGTTTTTATTGATATTATTGTGTCTCATATATTATATATGACACATAATATCAATTAAAAAAAAATGACAAAATTTTCATAAAAAGTGTTTATTTTGGGTTGAAATATTACTTGGCCATTTCTTGACAGATTTTGTGAGATTACATAATCGATTATCATAATGCTGCAGCTGTGAGAGAAAGCGAGGAATCTCGTACACAAAACTATTTCCAAGGGAGAAAATGGAAAAGCCATTCGATGACCAAAAAAAACCAAACAAAACAAAAACAAAAAACAATCAAATAACCTGTGTAGTGTTTAGTGTATTGCTGAATTGACAGTCGAGTAAAGATTTGTCACTGATTGCCGGAAACAATCAGTCATATATTGTGAAAAATGTGCGTTTCTTAACATACGTAATTGCCTTCATTAATATTAGTGTTTAATTGTCGATAGTGATGCATCTTCTAAAGGAGAAAGTGTTAACAGCACTTTGTGTTGTCAAAAGACAAGTCTGTTTTTACCAGTTAGCAGTTGAACGGCGCCCCCTGTGGGTCATCAGGCGTAACAGCACTGAGGTGAGCGTGCAGGTTCACCTGGTCCAGTTTATAACCCATCCAGATATTTAGTATTAATTGGTTTAGAGAGAGCGTTAGCCTCCCCTCTGTTAGGTCTTGTTGTGTGAAGTTGTTCTCGTCTTATTTCTTAAACTTTCGGAAAACAGCAAAATCGTGTCGTAAGCCTGAAAAGCTCCCGACTGGGTGTCTGTGTTCGGCTGTTTCCGGTGATCGGATCTGTTTGGCCTTTTGCACCAGCACAAATTCAATCTCTGCTGTAACTCGATCCAGTTTGCCTTTCAGAATGTCTCCCACTTACTTTTTGCACAGAAAACACGTGCTTTTGTTGTACATCCTGAGCAAATGTTAACCAAAATTGTCATGTGTGTCGCATTAATTCCAATATTGTCATTTTTATTCTTTTATGTACAAAAGTATGATTGTAAATGTGTACGGTAATGTTTGTCATATCACCACGTCTGCTTATGAAAACTACCTACAAAAGGTGGAAAATGTGTTTAGTTGAAATAAGATATTGATTTGTTTATGGAAACCAGGAAACATTATTTTGTTTTTGACGATCAGCAATAACGCTCTGAATTATTTTCTCTTTTTCTCCACGCCAAACCTAGACCATTAGCTGTTGTGTCAAATGGAGTTCAGAGAAAATGTTTTCATGCTGCAGTCACAAATAGGAATTATAAAAGGAAAGTTAAAGGCCATATAATATATATATATATATATAAATATGAAAAAATTCTATTGGCAGAATACAGAGTAGAGTATTAAAGCGTTCAGATTGACACTGCCCACTGTAATCTCACTTTATAAGGGATTATTTCACTGAAGATCACTAAATTTTCCTACTATTTTGACCCGCGTTCTCATTACAGTTTGTGTTTGATGGCTGGTTTTTGAACGTGTCATTTTTCATGACTTCAAAACCCCATGCGGCGTAATATCTCAATCACTGGTGTGTTTTTGATTTGAAAAAACAATGGTGTGTGATTGAATAATTTATTATTACAAGAATGGTTATTGTGTTCCAGAAATAAATTATTTTCTTGTTTAAAAAAAAAAAACAGTTGCTGTTACATTATTTTCCCAAGGGGATATTTCTTTATTTCTTTGTTGTTGTTTTTTTTCCCCCCCTTTTAAATATAATGGTATCACCTCCAAACTACGTTATTGCGCATATATATATTATTTATGTATTATTTTTATATATATATAATATAATATATATATATTATAAATTATTGCATAATTTATCAAATGAAAATATATATATTAAATATGCAAAAATAAATATATTAAATATACTATATTTAAATAGTAAATAATATATTAATATACTCAAATATATATATATATAATATTAATATATATTTGAGTATATTAATATATTAAATATACTATATTTAAATAGTAAATAATATATTAATATACTCAAATATATATATATAATATTAATATATAATATATATATATATATATTTGAGTATATTAATATATTAAATATACTATATTTAAATAGTAAATAATATATTAATATACTCAAATATATATATATAATATTAATATATAATATATATATATATATTTGAGTATATTAATATATTAAATATACTGTATTTAAATAGTAAATAATATATTAATATACTCAAATATATATATAATATTAATATATAATATATATAATATTAATATATAATATATATATATTTGAGTATATTAATATATATATAATATATAAATAATGGTAAATAATATATTTATTTTTGTATATTTAATATATATATTTTCATTTGATAAATTATGCGATTAAAATGTTATTCATTTCTGTGATCAAAGCTGAATTTTCAGCATCATTGCTCCAGTCTTTAGTGTCACATGATCCTTCAGAAATCATTCTGATATGATGATTTGATGCTCTAGAGTTGAAAACAGTTGTGCTGCTTCAGATTTAAACCGTGACGCATTTTTTCAGGATTTTATAACATTATAATTGTGATACTTTTGTGACATCAACTTAATGCATCCTTTCTGAATAAAAATATTGATTTATTTCCAAAATTATTATCATTATACTACTATTTTACATGTGTATTTGTTTTGTAAGAACCTTTTATTTGGACACCAAATGTAAAACAAGTTATATTTCTGCCCATTTTATTGAAAACATTTATTTATTTTTGAAAATGTCAATCTTCTGAAGATCTGGGTCTAAAAGAACCAGCAAAACGAACATCTACTTGACACAAGCCATTCAGTCTAAAACAGCATTTTATCATCTTGGTCAAGGCTTGTAATCATGTATTTGATTCTCTAATTATGAGACTTATTTTTAACACACAACCAGTACAAAACTTCCTTTTGATTAACTTCAGGCCACCGTTTTCAAGGCAAATAATAAAGGATACTACAACAAAGTTTCTCTTTGCTTAAAACAAATGTCAAAAAAGTCAAACATTTCAGGTATCGGCCAGTGAGATGTGTAATATTTCATCCCTACAGTACTGTAAATCTGTTAAAGGAATAGTTCACACACAAAAATTAAAATTCAGTCACTTACTCGCCCTCAGATTGTGCCAAACGTGTATGAATTTCATTCTTCTGCTGAACACAAAAGAGATTTTGAAGAATATGGGTAACCAAACGGTTGATGATCATTCTTTAAAATATCTTCATTTGTGTTCATATTCATACAGGTTTTGCACAACTTGACGGTGAGTAAATGATTCATTTTTTAAACCCTTTAACAGGAGCAGCTTCTTCTGTAATACAGTAGTTAAAAGTGTTAAACTATACAATTATACAATAAACCTACATACTCTCTAAGAAAAATGGTTCTTTAAGGTTCTTTATAGAAGTTCTTGACTCAATTTTAAAGAACCTTTATGGACAGAAGGTTCTAAATGAGGAGAAATGTCTTAAATGATTACATTCAGGTTATTTTTATAGTGAGGGCATGTTTTACAAGCTGCTTAATTCATAAAATGCAATTAAAATAAATTTAATTCCATATATGAAGTACCAGACAGAATCCTATACAGAACCTTTTCTTCTAAGTGTGTAGTTTCTATAAAAATGTTTTAATTATATATTAAACAAACAAACAAACAAAAGGTTGGTGTCCGTCCCATGGCTTGGGTCTTTTAGAGGGCTGTATCTTCAGAGCCAAACAGCTTGATCGCCGTCTCTTTGCCGTCACAGCTGGGACCCGTCCCATCGAAATCCGGAGGAAGGATTTCAGAACCAAAGTCCCTCAAGTAGCCACTCAGCTCATCCCCATGAACAAACACCTAGATAAACAGGTTCAAACATTTTCATAAATGTGCATTTATTAGTCATGTGATCTCAAAATGCTGTGATTCTTATGTAGAATAAGTAGAATGAGTGTTTTTTTAGTAATGCAAAGTAATATATGTATTGCAGAGTTATATTACTACGCGTTTTATAAAATAGAAAAGCATGTAAATTAAAGAGATCTGGTTGTTGAATTCATGTCACGCAAGTTTAATGACGCTGCAAATGTGTCTACAACATGATTTCGTAGTGTTGAGTAGTGTAGCCAATCACATCCATTTCTGTTGAAAATAATGACCAATCAGAGCGATTTAAAGGATTAGTTCACTTAGCCCAAGGTTTACTCACACTCATGCCATCCTAGGTGTATATGACTTTCTTCTGCCTGATGAACGCAATCCGAGATATTTTAATAAGTATCCTGACGCATCCGAGCTTTATAATGGCAGTGAGCGGGAAACGACGAGTATGAAGCTCAAGAAAGAGCATCCATGCATCATAAATGTACTCCGCACAGCTCCGGGGGGTTAATAAAGGCCTTCTGAAGGGAAGCGATGCGTTTGTGTAAGAAAAATATCCATATTTAACAAGTTATGAAGTAAAATATTCAACTTAGGAAGAAAGTGTAAACTGGCGTCGCCTCATTTATATGTTTTCCGTAAGTTGGATAGGGAAGGCGTGGGATGTAGCGTAAGCTTTTTGAGTTTTACACTTTCTTCGCACGTTGAATACGGAAGGCGGTCTGGTGGAAGCTACATATTTTACTTTATAATTTATTAAATATGGATAATTTTCTTACACATATGCATCCTGTTCCCTTCAGAAGGCCTTTATTAACCCCCCGAAGCTGTGTGGAGTACATTTATGATGGTTGGAAGCACTTTCTTGAGCTTCATACTCCCGTTCACTGCCATTATAAAGCTTGGATGCGGCAGGATATTTATTAATATAACTAGGATGGCTTGGGGATGAGTAAAGCTTGGGCTAATTTTCATTTTAAAGTGAACCAATCCTTTAAGTTACTGGTAGTGAGAATCTGCTTAGAATCTCTCAAAACGCTGTATGAGATTGTTTAGCGCAAGTTTACCAAGTTTTATACGCGTGCAAATTGTCTAATTATGACAAACAAAGTGGAAACATGATTTAGATAAAAGCTTTGTTGTGAAGTTTAGTCAGATTCGTTGATTAATTACTCACTGTCTGTAATTTCATTTGCAATTTGAAGAAAAGTTTGGTTTTTCCAAGACAATTAAATACTTTACACTTCAATACAAAAAAAGTGACAAAAATAATTTTTAAAAATGTTATTGTATGATTTGATAATCTCTACAAATAAATTAAAAAGCAAACGGTGTGAAGAAACCTTTATTAGCGAGTGGAAATGGCTAATAAGCCAATAAGTGCTCCTCTGCCGCCATCTACTGGTTATAATGGTAATTTAATGTCTTTTTTAAGTTTTAAAAGTGTTTGTTTTCCACCAAATGTTATTTTTCCTACATCGTTAAACTTTACAAATGGGCACAATCTTTGAAGGATGACCAAAGAATGGTCATTAAAAATAACATTTATCTTAGATAATATTTAGACTTTTAAGCTTTGAAGTGCTGGACAAGGTTGTGTGAAGTACTTTCATTCCTATAATAGCTTTATGATTAAAGCTATGTGTGATTCATCTTTGGATCACACACACTTGTCACGTCGAGGGAGTAAGATTTGATGACGTCAACAGAGTTCGCCATACTTTTTTAGCTTTTGTTGAATTGATGCCACTGATGTACAAGTGGAAATAATTACTTCATGTCTCTTTAAATCTCTTTTTGAATTCATTTGTCAGAAAAGTGAATATCTTAGCACAACGTAAAGCTCTTTTGTGTGTCCTGTTCAGATTTTTTTCCACCTCCACTTGAAATCCTCTCTTCACCCTTTGCTCCACTCACCCTCTCCAGCAACTTGCTCTTCATGAAGGGCTTCACCACGTTGTAGGTGGTTGTGAAGTACCAGGGCTGGTGGATCACGTGCACCGCCTTGAATCGGGCCGGGAAAGAGTCCTGTATCATACAGACAGCACCATCACTTCAAGATCTTCTTTGTGATTTGAGAGTTTTATGAGTACATGGAATTGTTCTGGTTGAAAGGCAGTGTGAGCACTTACCTGTAACATGTCCACCATCTTCTTCAGCTCGGTGTGTTTGATGCCAGACGCGTGCTGCATCGTGAAGCCCTTGAAGTTCTCAATGAGGACGAAGCCGTTGATTTGGGTCTCTTCGTTTTCTAAAAGTTTCTCGAGGATTACGCAGTAGGCACGCAGAGTCTGCGAAGAGACGCAGTCGTGTTTGAGACAGGGTTACTATTGTTAACTAAAACTAATAACATAAACTTTTCATTATTTGAAGTAAAATAAATGCTAAGAGAAATAAAATATTTTATTTCAGCTAGTTGCCTAGGCATCATTTCTCAATTCATTTTAACTTAACTTGAAGTAAAACTGAAATAAAACAAGAACCATATAGACTTTTTAAAAAAAAAATAATAATGACAAAAACAACAAAATGACTAAAACCATAGCTAAAATTGAAATGAAAACTAACGCTTCCCCACCATTGACAGAATTTTCCATCTAGGAGTCAACGCTTCCCTGCCATTGACAGAATTTCCCATCTATGAGACAACGCTTCCCCGACATTGATGGAATTTTCCGTCTAGGAGTCAACGCTTCCCCACCATTGACAGAATTTCCCATTTATGAGACTGCGCTTCCCTGCCATTGACAGAATTTTCCGTCTAGGAGTCAACCCTTCCCCACCATTGACGGAATTTTCCATCTATGAGACAACGCTTCCCTGCCATTGACAGAATTTTCCGTCTAGGAGACAATTCCTCCCCGCAATTGATGGAATTTTCTATTTGGAGACAACCCTTCTCCGCCATTGATGGAATTTTCTGTCTATGAGACATCGCTTCCCTGCCATTGACGGAATTATCCGTCTTTGAGACAACGCTTCCCTGCCATTGATGGAATTTTCCATCTATGAGACATCGCTTCCCTGCCATTGACAGAATTGCCCGTCTATGAGACATCGCTTCCCTGCCATTGACGGAATTATCCGTCTTTGAGACAACGCTTTCCTGCCATTGACGGAATTTTCCATCTATGAGACAACGCTTCCCTGCCATTGACAGAATTTTCCGTCTAGGAGACAATTCCTCCCCGCAATTGATGGAATTTTCTATTTGGAGACAACCCTTCTCCGCCATTGATGGAATTTTCTGTCTAGTGGACAATGATTCCCAGCAATTGATGGAATTTTCCATCTATGAGACAACGCTTCCCTGCCATTGATGGAATTGCCCGTCTATGAGACATCGCTTCCCTGCCATTGACGGAATTGCCCGTCTATGAGACATCGCTTCCCTGCCATTGACGGAATTATCCGTCTTTGAGACAACGCTTTCCCGCCATTGACGGAATTTCCCATTTATGAGACAACGCTTCCCTGCCATTGACGGAATTGTCCGTCTATGAGACTGCGCTTCTCTCCCATTGACAGAATTTTCCGTCTAGGAGTCAACCCTTCCCCACCATTGACGGAATTATCCGTCTTTGAGACAACCCTTCCCCACCATTGACGGAATTTTCCATCTATGAGACAACGCTTCCCTGCCATTGACAGAATTTTCCGTCTAGGAGACAATTCCTCCCCGCAATTGATGGAATTTTCTATTTGGAGACAACCCTTCTCCGCCATTGATGGAATTTTCTGTCTAGTGGACAATGATTCCCAGCAATTGATGGAATTTTCCATCTATGAGACAACGCTTCCCTGCCATTGATGGAATTTTCCATCTATGAGACATCGCTTCCCTGCCATTGACAGAATTGCCCGTCTATGAGACATCGCTTCCCTGCCATTGACGGAATTATCCGTCTTTGAGACAACGCTTTCCCGCCATTGACGGAATTTCCCATTTATGAGACAACGCTTCCCCGCCATTGATGGAATTTTCCGTCTTTGAGACAACGCTTTCCCGCCATTGACGGAATTTCCCATTTATGAGACAACGCTTCCCCGCCATTGACGGAATTTTCCATCTATGAGACAACGCTTCCCTGCCATTGACAGAATTGCCCGTCTATGAGACATCGCTTCCCTGCCATTGACGGAATTATCCGTCTTTGAGACAACGCTTTCCCGCCATTGACGGAATTTCCCATTTATGAGACAACGCTTCCCCGCCATTGACGGAATTGTCCGTCTATGAGACTGCGCTTCCCTGCCATTGACAGAATTTTCCGTCTAGGAGTCAACCCTTCCCCACCATTGACGGAATTATCCGTCTTTGAGACAACCCTTCCCCACCATCGACGGAATTTTCCATCTATGAGACAACGCTTCCCTGCCATTGACAGAATTTTCCGTCTAGGAGACAACCCTTCTCCGCCATTGATGGAATTTTCTGTCTAGTGGACAATGATTCCCAGCAATTGATGGAATTTTCCATCTATGAGACAACGCTTCCCTGCCATTGATGGAATTTTCCATCTATGAGACATCGCTTCCCTGCCATTGACAGAATTGCCCGTCTATGAGACATCGCTTCCCTGCCATTGACGGAATTATCCGTCTTTGAGACAACGCTTTCCTGCCATTGACGGAATTTTCCATCTATGAGACAACGCTTCCCTGCCATTGACAGAATTTTCCGTCTAGGAGACAATTCCTCCCCGCAATTGATGGAATTTTCTGTTTGGAGACAACCCTTCCCTGCCATTGACTGAATTTTCTGTCTCTGAGACAATGCTTCTCCGTCATTGACGGAAATTTCATTCTAGGAGATGCTTCTCTGCCATTGACAGAATTTTCCGTCAATGAGACAACACTTTCCTGCCACTGATGGAATTTTCCGGTGTAACGACAAATTGGATCCAGCGCGAAATCGGCTCAATTATTTTGGCTTGTCTAATGAATTTAGACTGTAGGGTGAATTTCAGTTAACTGGGCCACTTTTTGCGACTCATCTCACCTGAAAGTGGCCCCATTTACCTCAGTGAATTTCTTAATATGAAAATTGAACTTTGACATATAATACAAGCCAACATTTCAAAAAACTCCTTTGCACATGATCCTATGCACACTCAGCTTTTATTTTGGTCACATTCTTTAAGAAAAACTCTGTATTTTTGGACAGTGGATGGAAATTAGGCTTTACAAATAGCGCACATACTTCATCAAAAGTGATCTCCTCTAGATCCCAGTTCTCAATGTTGAAGAGCAGCACTACTCGGCCGTACTTGTCCCTGGTGGAGAGGATTCGTGGATAACCGGCTTCAATGGTACTACGCACGGCCTCCGGAGTTAAATTCTCAAACAACTCCGGATAGTCTCGTCTAAAACGCACATAACCTGTCAAAGAGGGAGAAAAACAAAAAGACTAATCACCATTTGTAGAATGTAAGTGATTTGATTTCAACAATGTTTCAAACCTTTTTCACATATGCCAACATACCAAAGTCTGCAATCTACATTTATTGAATTCTCCAAAGATCAGAAAATCTGACCTGTTATTTATAGGGGACCTATAACGCCCCTTTCACAAGATGTAATGTAAGTCTCTGGTGTCCCCAGAATGTGTCTGTGAAGTTTCATCTCAAAATCCCCCACAGATCATTTATTAGAGGTTTACAAATTTGCCCCTATTTGGATGTGAGCAAAAACACGCCGTTTTTGTGTGTGTCCCTTTAAATGCAAATGAGCTGCTGCTCCCCGTCCCCTTTCCAGAAAAGAGCGGAGCTTTAACAGCTCAACAACAACAAAGCTGGAGAATCTCACGCAGACAAAATGACGACGGTGTTCATCCTTACATTGTTCAAACCGGAGTCGACACTGATGGAGAGACTCAGGAAGAAGTTCCAACTTTTAGACGTTTCTGAACGGTTAGTGGATAAATTGATGTAGTTGCTGTGGAGTTGATCAACTCATCACTAGCATGTTCCAAAGTATTCTAAAGTATTTAGATTAAGTTACTAAACTTGAGTAATGTAACAAAATACGTTACTAATTACTTTTTAAAGCATGTATTTTGTAATCTGTAGTGAAATACATTTTAAAAGTAACCTACCCAGCCCTGGATATTTTATAGTAAATTTAAAAGTAATGTGTTACTAGTTTACTAGTTGAAAAAAGTAATCTAGTTTCTTGCTTACACTGTGAGCATGGCCATTTGTATGTGAATAACAGCAATACTGTTTTGCCCAATTAATGCAGCATTGCCCTTTTGCAGTATTTCGTCCCGTTTCTCATGCGTTGAAAGGTTCAGTCATGTGTGCGAGTGTTTTTGTGGGCTGTGCATGTGTATTAGAAATGCCAGATTGTGTGAAATACGCAGAACATCAAAGCCCAGCCTGTCTGCCTGTTCTCAGCCCCTTTGAGAAAGAGAACCTGCCCTATTTGTGCACAAAGGGTCTCTTTGAAAGTTTCGTTAAAGCCCCAATTAAAGCAGAGATTTTGTCCCTGTCCCAGAGACGAGCAGGTCTGAGGACGCAGAGACGAAGACAAAGGATGGCCACAATTACACGGTCTAGCAGGGAAACAATGGAGCCGACGTGTAAATGCATTGATGCCGTGATAAAATAACGCGCTTTACCTTTCAGAAGCTCATGTGATCTCGTCACGTCGAACTTGCGTGCCCGTATGAATCTCAGCAGAAGGGAATCTGGTCTGTCCCCGAATTTTTCTTGCACAGCTTTGGCCAGATCGTCCCCTTCGCTTGCCTTTTCTTTCATCATGGCCCTCAATTCCTTTATAGATGACACTCTGCTCTCCTCCGTTTCATTCAGTTCATCTTTAGCCTTTGAGATAGGAAGGTGGATTTACATTTATGTGCAGCTAAATGATAAATGTGTTTAATTACAGCGGCAGTGATACCTTCTGTTTTGTGTGATCCGGCACTTTCTTACAGGGGCCGTACACCGGCCCGTGATCCTTAACAGTCAGATGCTCGAGTTTAGCACGCAATGCTTGCTCCTCCTCAGACACCATACGAAATGTTCCGGTCTAATGGGATGAAAATGAAAAGAAAGCAGTATGTTTTATGCTGCATGGGCTTGACGGAGTCACAGACAAGAGGGTTTAGAAAAAACTAATCCTGCTGTGGAGACCCACAACTCTCAGTAAATTAGTGACTCTTTAATAATCCCCTTCACATGACCTGCTAAAACACCTTGAGAAACAAGAGATTAGTTCATCCCACAATAGTGGAGGCTAATGCAGTCTTTTAAGTGCTTATTAGAAAGAATAGTGTACTTACAGCAGCCATGATGCTGAGATCCTCCAGTGGCTGAATGGAGACTGTAAATAAAATTAATTTCACATTCATATACTACAATAAGTATATAGTATGTACATGCGAAACAGGACTGTAAAATAAAGTGCTACCCATATTTCTTTAGACTTAATCATAATATTACTTTAAATTTAATATTTGCAAATTAAATAAAGACATTAAGCCCACAACTTTTGCGTGTAGATGCTTTAAATTATAAATTAAGCAAAAAAATTGATGTGAAAAATTTGGCTTTTCGAATCTTTGTTGTGAAAATCTTCACTTTATTATTTTTATGGCTCATTTTCAATGTGGGCATCATTTAGTTACTTAAAAAAAAAAAAAAAAAAAAAAAAATATATATATATATATATATATATATAGAAAATAAAAAATAAATAAATATAAATATATATAAATTTAATTAAAACATTTGCAGTTTTAATCATGCTAAGATGGATGTAAACACAAAAATAGATTAAAATAGATAAAAAATATTTACTAATGCAATTATATCTGAAATAATTATTTAAATAAGTAACTGATTAAAAAAGGTAACACTTTAGTATGGGGAACAAATCTATTAGTTACATACCGGCTGTTTATTAGTACTTATAAAGCACATATTAATGCCTTATTCTGCATGACTATATTCTATAACCCAAAATCCAACCCCATACCTAAATTTAAACGCTACAACAACTACTTTACTCACTATTAATAAGCAGTATTTAAAAGTTTATTGAGGCAAAAGTCATAGTTAATAGTGTTGCCAAACATACTTTGACCCGCAAATGTAATTTAGTCAAACTCAATTTTATAATTTTTCATATAGAATGCTGGCTTGACAAAAACTGGTTTGAAAGTTCTAAAATCGTCAAGCAGTTTGCCTGATCAGAGAACAGTATAAACACCTGTGATTTCCTCTGAGACAATTACAATAAATGACAGAAATGGCTGCTAATGGATCAAACCAAAGATCTGCATTCGGTCATTTAATAGCTCAACAATGCAATGAAAGCATGTTTGAAGTATCAGTCAGTCCCAGCATCCTCTTAGTCTATCAGCTTAGGCACAGAGCAAGCTTGCAACTTTAATAACACTCAAAGACTGTGACTTACCTCAGCCGAGGGCGATTCAGAAGTGACTCAGAGAGGCGATGAGGGCGGCACAAAGGGCTGAGGCGTTGCTTACTGTGAGATTAACCTGTCACACCCCATAACTCACAGCAGATTCATCTAATCTACATAGTAAACATTCGTGAGGGGAGGGGCCGAACGGGACCCACAACACAACACCAAAAAATGGGTGACTTGGATGAGATATAATCTCAGTGCTAAGATTTTTGCTTGGTTTAGTATGTAATTGTTGAGTTTGTCATTTAGTATGCAAATGTTAACTTTTATTGATAACCTAATAAGAAACATAATATTCATGCAGTCATGATTTAAAAAATGTGAATCCAGGTTTCATGACCCATTTGAATCTATGTTAACTGCTAAGCATTATGAAATGTAATTGAGTTTGATTGACAGGCGATCTGACCAATCATAACCCCGAATCTGCCATTTTGTCTGACAAAGCAGTCAGGGGAGTTAGTAGATTAACGTTGGTGAACTTGAACTTTCCACGCTTGAAACAACATTCCTTCTGATGTTCATTCATGTTTATTTGATGCTATAAATGAACTAGTATGAAGAGATGATCGGTTCACGAGGAGCTACAGCGATCTGTCACCACACATTAAACACACACTAGACGCTATTTATTGATTAAACGTCTACAAAAAATTACAATATTTTAAATATGAAACTGTTTCATATGTCTGTCGACGTGTTGTCAGTGTCCTCTTTGTTCCGGGATGTATTTTTCACTGCGTGAGAACATGATGTGTGGCGTGAGAGCGCATGACTTGTCTGACATAGCAACAGTAACTAAAGGGGGCGGGACTTTGCAAAGATCTTTACTTTTTAGATGTTTACATTTCTATTCAAACCTAAGCATCAGATAAGGGTATTTACTGCAAACGTATGGGCTTTACTCAGTATTTTTGTCTTGTTTTCCAGTACAGTATGAATACCTAAACATTCTTCGATGAGGGTGTTTCAAAATAAGGTGAGTTTATGCTTTAAACAAGAAAAAATGTCAGTGAGGTAAGAAAAATAAACTTAATTCAAAGAGAACACAAGATTATTTATTATACCTTGAAACTCAATTTAGTATCTTAAATCATTTTGCGTTGAATCTCTCTTGATTTAGAAGAACACTTTGTAACTTTTGGCCCTCTTGCGGTTAAAAAACAAAAGTGTTGCGTTGTTTTGGTTGTGCTTCAGCTCTGTGTGGATGAATATGGTTCTTTCTCATAACTAATTAAAAAGAGAGAGAGAGATTTTCCTACTGCTCATAAAACATTCACTATAGGCTTAAAGGATTAGTTCACTTCAGAATTAAAATTTCCTGATAATTTACTCACCCTCATGCTATCCAAGATCATGGCATCTTCAGTCGAAAAGAAATGAAGGTTTTTGAGGAAAACATTCCAGGATTTTTCTCCATATAGTGGACTTCAATGGGGTTCAACGGGTTGAAGGTCCAAATGTCAGTTTCGGTGCAGCTTCAAAGACTCTACATGATCCAGACGAGGAATAAGAGTCTCATCTAGAGAAACCATCTGACATTTTCTAAAAAAAAATAAATATATACTTTTTAACAACAAATGCCCGTCTTGCTCTGCTCTGCGATGCTCCACGCATGACGTAATTATGTTGGAAAGCTCCTGTAAGTACAGATCCAGTGTTTACAAAGCAAAGACTAAGTCAAACGCCCTATATATATATATATATATATATATATATATATAAAAGGTAAAACAACAATTTTGAAGTTGGAGGAGAAAATGAGATGGGTTTTTTGCCCTACTTCCGCCTACGTCACACGTGAACTTTACAGCGTGATTACGTAATGCCTGCCCCATCACAGAGCAGTGCAAGACACACATTTATGATTAAAAAGTATATCATTTTTATTTATTTTTTTAGAAAATGACCGATGGTTTCTCTAGATCAGACTCTTATTCCTCGTCTGGATCATGTAGAGTCTTTGAAGCTGCACTGAAACTGACATTTGGACCTTCAACCCGTTGAACCCCATTGAAGTCCACTATATGGAGAAAAATCCTGGAAGGTTTTCCTCAAAAACCTTAATTTCTTTTGGACTGAAGAAATCTTGATCTCGATGACATGGGGGTGAGAAACTTATCAGGAAATTTTAATTCTAAAGTGAAACAATACATTAAGAGATATAACCAGTTTAGATGGAAAGATCTCAAGCTGACTATCTGAAGACGTTCCTGTAGTTTACCCATTAATGACACGGTACTTCCTTGAATATAAACTCCAGCAGCAGCTCTACAACAACCATCATGAAATGAGCCTTCACAATAGATAATGCTCTGTTAGAGAGCTACACATGGCATCTGTTTAATAAAAGACCTTACTCACCTGCTGAGTAATAAAACACCATCTCTATGTTGGCCACTCCAATGTTGATTCTTGTTTTATTACAAGGTTTGTTTAAACCAGTGATTCTCCGGACGTTGGAGATTGAGCTGCTCCAAGTCAATTTTTTTCGCTCGTTTTGACAACTAACTTCTGTCACTCCCACACCAGACACTCGTCAAAGCAGTTGCTTTCTCTATTTACGGATATCACGAGACACAGGTGAGTGATGCATGAGTCAATTTCCCACAAAAATCATCCAGTCAGGTCTAAAACAGACTTATCATGGTGAATCAGGGTAAGACAAAAACACATTTTGGAAGGACTGATTATTTAAATTTAGTCAATTTTGCAAAAAAAAATAAGTTACATAGTGTACCTTGCAGTGTTGCTATGTGCTTATAGGGTGTTCTGCATGCCTTCCACACATAAGATGAAGTCATTTGTTCTGTTGACCTATGGAATTACGTAAGCCCTTTATACAGAAGACTCTGTCCACTGAATGAAGATGCTCAGAACTGTAGAGAGCAGTGAACGTACACATTCTCGTCACGCTCCATTTAGGATCTCTACCATGGGTGATGTTCACAAAGAACATGAGAATAGATTACATCAGCAGGAGAACAAATACTACACACTAATTAAGTGATTGCCATTGTGTGATCTTTCAGGAGTTTTTAAATGTTTGTAGTTTAGAGAACGGATGGATTTTTTTTAGGTCATAGGCAATAAATAGTTGAATAAAACTGATGTAGAATTTTGTATTTTTCCATCAAATTCAAATGTGGTCTATCTCTTCAGAACAACTTTTAAGCCGTGCATGGGCAAGAACCACTCACAATAAATAAATGAATGCTGTGAAACGATTAATTGCATCCAAAATAAGTTTGTGTTTACATAATATGTGCGTGTCCTGTATATTTAATATGTATATAGAAATACACACACATACATATTATATTTAATATAGCGCTGTCAATCGCAATTAATCGCATCCAAAATAAGTTTTTTTTTATAATATGTATATTTTTATATTATGTATATATAAATACACATACATGTATATATTTGAGAAATATTTAGATGTATACATGTGTGTATAAATATATATATTTACATTGAATTTCTGTTCTTACTTTGAATATACCTCTGTATTTTCTGTATCTTTGGGGAAATTGTATTTTATGACTAAATAAATGAATTTATATATATATTATATATATATATATATATATAAATATATATATATATATATATGATATATATATTTATATATATGATATATATGATATATATATGATATATATTATATATGATATATATATATGATATATGATATATATGACATATATATATATATATCATATATATATGATATATATATATATATGATATATATGATATATATATATATGAAATATATATACAGTACACATATTATGTAAACACAAACTTATTTGGGATGCTATTAATCGTGATTAATCGTTTGAAGGCACTAAAATAAGTAAAACTTTAATTCCTACTCTTTCTCTGAGGTTTTTCAAGCAGCCTATCGTATCCACTGGGAGCTATGGAAGAATGAAAAAGTGCAGTAAAAGGTAAAACTATTTGCGTTACAAACCAGTGTGTTTATGATTACAATATTAAATCAGAATTATCTAATGAAAAACACCAGTTTGCAACATCAAGCAGACTATTTTGTACTGCTAAAATAACTGGAAGCGGATGTAACAAATGTATGTGTGGCATGAAACAGAAGTTTTTTCTTCCCTAATATGACGTATATCTAAGTGAAACAGCTTCTCAAACAGGAAAAAATGTAGGGCGGGGCTTGATTTTGTCTGTGGGGAATTGATTGGATGGTCGTGGCTTGCTATTGGTGGATCTTATGTGAGTGACAGGTTGCCCCGCCCTCATTATCAGAGAAGAGATGTCGCTGCAAGAGGGAAAAGTTCATTTGATTAAAGATTACATGAATTTTTTAAAAATAATAATGAGCACAAATAAATCACTTATAGCAATAATTACTGCAATATTCCTTAAAAAATAAGAATGCTCAATTTTGATTTAATGGTGATTTTAAAAATAAGATGGACAGCAAAAAAAAAGAGGTTACCCAACATATTCACCTTGTGCTTAAAATGTCATTTCAAGGAGCAAGATGGAAGCCAAATCCTCATATTCTCTCCCATCCACATATCCTCACCTCAAGACTCTGGTGATCTGGATTAAAGCCTTGAATCTCCCAGACCAGAATAATTCAGCTGCAAATTCAATAGTTCTTTTTATAACAAAATAACAGTTAATTCTTGACTCCCTCAAAACCTTGGCAGCCTAAAACAAGCGCAAATCCTGAGACCGCTGACTATAACATTATTCAACGCATTTTGTTGTGCACTGGGTTTTACACTTTATAATCCTCGATCCTTGATGTGGTTCCCTCTTTATTACGCAGCGAGCACTTTTTCTAATTAAAGTTTTGATATTGCAACCAAAATTAAGCAGTAATCAAAAATAAAACGTTTTAGCCACCATTTACGAAATTGCGGCCCTGCTTGCCCTCATTTCATTCATAATTACAGCGAATGCTAACGATTCGGTGTGAATGGGGTTTTCTTCATGGCGACGGGGTGAATTTAGGGCAGGGGCAGGTCTGCAGAGATGCCATCCATTCAGGCATGTGAGCAAAAAGCCGATAATGAGCCGTGGCTGAGCTGTTCTTGTACGTGTCCGTCACAAAACCCTGCTGCTCTGCTGCACATGCACAAATGAACGACCCTCCTGTGTCATTGTCTACAGAAAAGCTCCTCAGTACATTGCAATTCACTCATTAGTGCGGGACTTTATTACTGACTGCTTTATTTTGCGATTCCTCTCAAAGGTACAGAGCCCTCAAAAAGTGTTTGGACACTTACGCCACGCTTAATGCAAAGGCATTTATTTTGAGGTTGAGGATCGCTCATCTAAAACTTGACACAAGACTAGATGAGTAAAGTTTGATGAAAAACTTTGATGTTGGCTTGACAAAGCCAGGTCTGAAAGTTTAAAGGTTTTACTGAGAGAAAGTAAAATAATTTTAGGTTGTTAGCATTATTAACATGTTACTACAATGAATTAGCATGTTGTTAACATGTTTTAACAGTTTGTTAACATGTTTTACCACGTAGCAAGCATGAATTAACATGTTGATAACATGATTAAGCACGCTGCTAACATGAAATAACACATTGTTAACATGAATTAGCATGTTGATAACATGAATTAACATGTTGATAACATGATTAAGCACGCTGCTAACATGAAATAACACATTGTTAACATGAATTAACATGTTTTAGCATGTTGCTAGCAAGTTTTAACATTGCTAACATGAATTAACATGTTTGAACACTTTGCTAACATTAATTAGCATGTTGTTAACATGTTTAGCATGTTGTTAACATGTTTTAACACATTGCACATTAAGGTTAACAACAGGATGTGGACTGCCATAGATCTGCCGCAGAAGTTACATGTGTTTTTCCAAGTATGAGCCAAATGTTAGCCGAGTTAAAATATTCCATGGTGTGCCATAACTAAGCCACATATGATCCGTAGTCGTGTGTGGTCATCTGGGCCATATACCTCCATACAAATGAGTCAAAATAAAATTCCCTACAAATCTAAAGCCATGGTGAAACATATATGGTGAACCATGCCGCATCTAGGCCAGCTTTCAGCCACATTTGGGCCAAATGTTCTTGCTATCTGGGCAACTTCTAAATCTAATTATATTATAAAATGATGTTTTTAATCCAATTCGTTGTTGAAATGTTTACACAATGGCTGTCATTTTCACGACAGATTTATTTCATACATTAAACAATCATAACTAACAAGGTAAGTAAAATATAATTAACCCTTATGTGCTGTTCGGGATGTTTTCATCCACTATGGGGAATTTTTGAGTCTTAATTTGGCCATAACTTTCTCCGTGTTTCAGCAAATGGAATGATTTTTGGTGACAAATCTTATTTTGACACATATTTTGGGAAAATGCTTTGAAAATGTTCAAAAACTCAACAGTACTCTGTGGGCAAATTCACTACCCTTTCGTTATGATTTTAACTGCTTTAAAAATGTATCAGATAAATATTTTTTTCAAATTTTTTTGCTTAAATCTATTAATCAACCTCAGTCCTGATCAAAACTACTAAATTTAAAAAAAAAATTCAGGATTTTAACTCTTTAATTGCCAAATTCATAAATGATGTCACTGATTTGGGAAAAAACGTGTCAAAGATTAGAAACAACTTTGGCTTTGATGCGTTGTTAGTTTTTGTGCAGCATCAGATTTTAACGTTTTAAAGCGTTAAAATCCTGAATTTTTTTTTTAAAATGTAGTAGTTTTGATCAGGACTGAGTTTGATTAATAGATTTAAGCAAAAGAATTTGAAAAAAATATTTATCTGATACATTTTTAAAGCAGTTAAAATCGTGGCTGTTTTCAGCCAAGAACATAACGAAAGGGTCGTGAATTTGAACAATGCACAAGGGTTAATATTTAGGCTAATATACATGTTTAGCGAGTTAATTTTTCCGATGGACTCGCCTGAGGTAAATGCAACGTGACAAAATACAAGCTGTTTTGCCGCCGTTGAAACACTGATTCACTGATTCCCCGAAATTATACGTTTCAGTATAAAAAGCGTCAAAATGGCATTTTTTCTTTCAATATCGTGATAAAAAGGATAGAATTTGAAAGATGTCATGTTGTTTCTTATTGAAAGTAACTAAACGCGGATCTTATTGTGATTATTGGTGATAATTGTGGTTAGCCTACAATGCTGTATTCGTGGTGTATATCTAATTGGCCAGGGCTGGGCGGGGCTCGTTCGGTACGCCGTTGGAGTATCGTAGTACGTAACGTGGGTGGTGTACAGGGCTGGGGCTTTTAAAATGTATTTCACTACAGAATACAAAATACATGCTTTAAAAAGTAATTTGTAACGCATTTCGTTACATTACTCAAGTTTAGTAACTTAATCTAAATACTTTAGAATACTTTGGAATACTAATAAGTGTGGAACAAACACGAAAAAGGTCATTGCAAGTTTTTATCTCACAATTCTGACTTTTTCCCTCAGAATTGTGTGATATAAAGTTGCAATTGTGAGTTATAAACTCACAATATTGAGAAAAGTCAGAATTATGAGATATAAACTGACAATATTGAGAAAAGTCAGAATTATGAGATATAAACTCACAATATTGAGAAAAGTCAGAATTATGAGATATAAACTCACAATATTGAGAAAAGTCAGAATTATGAGATATAAACTCACATACTAAATTCACAATTGCAAGAGAAAAAGTCAGTATTGCAAGTTTATATCTCCCAATTCTGACTTTATAACTTGCAGTTGTGAGTTTAAATCTCGCAATTCTGAGAAAAAGAAGTCAGAATTGTGAAATGCAAACTCACAATTGTGAGGGAAAAAAAACAAATTGTGAGAAAAAGTTGCAGTGACGAGTGAATTATAAAATGACTCACAAAACATGAAAACAGTCGTGGATCATCAGGTCATGACAGGACAGTTCAGTTGACAGTTGGGCAATTTTTTTTATAAATTCAGTCATTTTGTCTTGTTCAGGACAGAACTAAATAAAAATAACAACATTTTTATGATCCTCTTAAAAGTATTAAAATGTTGATGAAACTTAACTCCTCTTTTTCAGACTGTCAGAGTCAGAGAATCACCAATTGCTGTTTAAATGACATTAAAACTCAAAGTAATCACTTTGGTAATCTAAAATACTTTTCAGATGTAACTGTAATCTGATTACCACCCATTTAAAATGTAACTGTAATGAAATACAGTTACTCAAATTTCGTATTTTAAACGTAACTAAGTTACTTGTATTTCGTTACTCCCCAACCCTGGTGGTGTATCATGTTTTTTTCCGGTTCGGTTTGAATATCGTTGCATCGTTAATCATACAGCGATATGATTATGGAACATATACCATTGTTTTCTTTAATGAATTAGTTTTTGTCTCATACTTCATCAAGATTTCACTGCAGGGTTTAGTCTAAGCCAGGATTAGGCCTTAGTTCAAGTAGAGCATTTAAGTAGCTTTTATAAACGTTCCCTAGAAAAACGCATTACTGCTGTGCATCTTCAGACAAAACAATGGCACTGACATATTTTAAGATATGTCGTATTAAGATGTGTTCTTTTAAAACAGCTCAAACATGCATTTTCGTCTAGGACTAGCTTAAGCCTTGTCTGTGCAACTGGAGGAAAATGTTTTATATGATAATGAGAACAAACATTTGTCTGCCCAGCAAATTTACTGTATACAGGAAATGTGCACATAAAGAGGTAAAATCAGTGCGTACACAATTTACACCAATAAAATACAGAAATATGGCAGTTAATGTTCATAATGTATGAAAATTAATAGTATTTAATCAGGCAACTGGTGCTTTTATGGATAGTGTTGTGCAAGTCAGAGAAAACACAAAAGTAAAAAAAACAAGTTTGTAAAAGTCTCCATTTGCATGTGAGATACGATGTTCTTGCTGAAATCTGCTCAGCAAAATAATTATTTTCCACTATAAAAGTCATTTAAAATACTTTGAAATGATCTGGTAAAAGTTTTTTTTTTTTTTTTTAAAAAAAACATCTTTGTGCTTGTAGAAATCACTCTCAGTTCCTCTATCAAATAAGCAAAACGAAGCTTTCGTTTTTCTGAAATCACATGCAATTTGGGAAGTCTTATGAAGTGTGATTTCCTCAAGGCTCCAGTTTTCTGGCCACAGGGCACAAAAAGCGTCTTTCAGCCCAGAAAACTCAGACCAGCCATTACTGAGAAGCCACAGAGGAGGAAGAGAACTTTGAGCAGCGGCCGCTCAGGCGAGTTCAGTTCATGGGGAAGGATCTCTAAGAAGGTGATGTAGACAAACGTCCCGGCAGCCAGCCCCTCCAGCACCGCCTGGATTAAGGCACCGTCCTCCAGCTGAGCCTCGATCACGAGAATACCGATGCCAATGCCCAGAGGAGACATCACGGCGAAGACCGTCACGTACAGCCACACCCACATGGGCTTGACCGTGCTCTGAACCAGCTTCACCGACAGACTGAAGACAATGATGCTCTTGTGGACCAGGATAGCAATGCAGATCTCTAAAACCTGAGGAAGAGGAGTGAAACTTGTTATATTCGTCAGTCTTTTCCAACAAACCTCTCATATTGATCAATTACGGAAATTCTCTTTCATATTCAGAAAGAGGAATGGGTTGTTAATTGCTTTGTGCTGACTTAAGTTTCTGTGCACTGATTACTACAAGCAAAAATTCTGACACCAAATAAAATTTCCAAATGAAAAAGTTCTGTCATTTACTCACTCTCATCATGGGACGTAAAGACATCACACTCCCGTTTTTATAGCATCAAAATAACTAACTAGGCGCAAACTTACCTAGACATCAGCGTGATAAAATCTACATAAAATGACAGAATCCATCTTTGGAAAAAAATTATTTAAAGTGTAATTTGACTGTTTAATGCGTCTAAAGTCCCATTAGATTACATGCAGAGGGCGGGGCTTATGACCTATACTTCATCCAGCCACCAGGGGGCGATCGAGACGCTTTGGCTTGTGTAGCAATAAAAGAATAAACATTCTATTATTTTTTTTCATGTTTACAGTAAAGTGTAAGAGGAAATTAAACTAATTTAAAACTATGAGGAACATAACATGCCAAAAGTAAGCACTGCTCCACATGAACATCTGAGTTTGAGTCGTGTAGTATTGTAAATTTACAGTTGTACTATAAATTAAAAGTATTATAATTACATTTTTCTTTAATACTTTATTTTACATTGAAATATTCCAATTGTAATACATTAGTATAATGCTATTAATAATAATAATTTTTTAATTACTAATTATATAATCATTAGGGTAGTCACGATATACTGATATTGACGATAACCGTGATATTTAACCCCTTAAACCCGAAGCAAACTAAAAAATGACTAAGCAACCACGTATGACCATTTAAAGCGACTGCCTTGATCGACATAAAATAGGCGTCATTTGAAAACGTCTGAACTTTACAATGCAATTTGATTAACTTATTTGCTGATAAATATATATCTTTTTTTACTATGTACTAGGGCCGTAACCGCAATAGACAATGAGGGGGACTATTAGAAATGACCAAAGTTTTAAGTTAAATTTTTCGGCTGGTCTGCCTCAGCTGTCAGAATGAATGAGCTGGCCAATCAAATCGAAGAAGGCGGGGCTTACCGTTCACAGAGGACGAGTGCGAATTCAGTGCGACGCTTTCGTTTTAGCAGAGAAAGAGTTTGTGACGAGTAGGTTGATAAACATTTAATATGACTGTTTTATGATATGAAATATTCAGCGACCGACAATGATGCCCATTGATGCGAACTACTCAACATTTCAATGAAATTGCGTCATTTTGAATTGAAAAACTATTATTTGATTAATATGATTAATGTAATTCATTACTGAATCTGACGATTGTGTATTTGACACATATATATATATATATATATATATATATATATATATATAATTTTTTTTAATTTATTTATTTATATATATATATATATATATATATTTTTTTTTTTTATTTATTTATATATTTATATAAATTTTATTTATTTATTTATATATATATATATAGATATATATATTTTTTTAATTAATTAATTTTTTTTTAATAAATATTAGGCCTATTTGCAAATTGTTTAAATTGATTACTTAACTACAATAGACCTGGAACTTTTTTAAGCGTTTTTTTCTTCATTTCTTTTTCATTATTGAAAAAAAAACAAAAACATTTTAATATAACTTTGATTGTGTTTGGCTGAAAGAAGAGTAAATTATGGGATAATTTTCATTTTTGTGTGAGCTGTCCCTTTAATGAATTTAAAGTGTTTTAGCATCCCAAAAACAGGACAAAACCCTACAAAAACAGCATGATTTTGAGTCACAATGCCAAAGCGAACTGTAAACCTTTGCACCCAAAACTTTATCAGTTTTCTAACAAGGTCAGCACAGTGACTCAACACCGAGTCGTCAAACAAAAACCAAAACTCAATAAATCACCTTAGTGTCTGTGGTCTGCAAGCCAATGGCCAAACCCTCAAACACCGAGTGGAGCGAGAGAGACAGGAAGAGCATGAAGGAGCGGAAGGACGAGTGCGCGTGAAGATCCACGTGGATGTGGTGACCATTCCCTTCCAGATCATTCAGCGAGTGGCGTCCATGGGCATGTCCGTGACCCGCGGGAGCTAAAAGAGGAGCCGTCTCCTCGTTTCTGCGGCCCTCTGTGCAGCCCAGAACTATTTTCTCTAAGATCAAGACTGTGAAGAAGCCACACGCCATGATGAACTCTGCGAGAGGGAAGCCCTCCTGGAAGATGAGGAGAATTGGTATTAGAACACATTGACTTTAACTCCATAATTGCCAGAAATAAATCAGTGAGCTCACATCAAGGCCTTGTTTCCGTAGCACTTCATGTATGTCGGAGAGGTAGTCTGGGATGATGTCTAATAAACAGGCCGACAAGAAGACGCCTCCTGCGAAGCAGCTCACAAAACTCAGCACGGCCCTGTGGATCGCTGGAAAAACACAAATCAAAGTCACGTCACATTGATTAACGGGGCCGTTGATTGACACGAATGGTGCAGTCTTTCTCTAATCACTTCTTTAAGCTCATCAGCCAAATTAAATCAAGCTTTGCCAGAGAGGATTTTAATCAGGAGCCCAGAAATAATTAAAAATCATTTTATTTTTAGGGCATAACTGTAATTAGCATAAAGTCACTAGATTAATCAGAGCCCTACAACTTCAAAACAAACTATAATTCTGACAAACACATAAAAAAAATGAATGAAAATCACATCCTATTCTGGTTGCACGAGCAATTGTTCATGGTGAAGCCTGCAATCAAAATTACACATATTTTTAATACTTTGAGTTACTATTCGTGTCAAAATTTAAGCAAACAGCAGTTTCACTTCCACCCTGATGTCCATCTGTGATTTGCCAGTAAAAAGCGTGTTTGGAGAAAACCAAAGCTGAATTTTTATTTATATTTAGGAACTTTTAGTACATAAAATATATAAATAAAATTCCTTATGCTGTGGTAGGCATAAATACACAAGCACATACATAAACACAACAACATCCACACATAAAATGCAACAAATGAATGAAAACCAGGACAGCAATAAATCGATGACAAGCCCCCAAAAGGACTTAAATGATTATTTACCTGTTCCACTGTTGTCTTGAAACCATTTCATCCGCGCTGGAATGAAACCAAAGAATAGAGTTAAGAAGAGCAGCCCAACCAGCGCTCCCACTTTCACCTGTAACAGGTAATCCATGGCGAACATATAATCGCATAAAACTGAAACTAAATGTAAACAAACAGTTGACGCTTCTGTCAAACTCTGATTAATAAAATACAGGTAAATGTACTGAAGCAGAGCACTGTCTTAGAATGATGAACTCCATGATTTTGAGGTTCATAATACTCTCATTCTTGGTCGGGTTTAACATCTGTCGACTCGCCACTGCATGTTTATCAGTCGTTTGTTCCGCCCCGTGTTTTATGACTTTGTACTTCCGGTTTGATTTAATCGCTCTACGTTCTAACGTTGCGTCTAATGCTAGTGAAATTATCCACATTTCTAGTAGTTATATTTAATATTTTAAATAAAAGTGTGATTATTAATGTCTAGAATGTAATATCTGAGCGTGTTAATAGAGTGTATTTTGTTTTTTGAGCCGCGGAGCGCCCTCTGTTGGAATCATATGGTTACTTCAATAACAAAGTATTTAGTATTTCCACTTCTTCCAGTTCAGAGCTTGAGTTCCCGATGTGACTAAAACGCACATGACTGCCTTGTGACTAAAGAAGAAAAACTAGTCATATCAGCATTGATTGCTGCGAGGTTTTTATTATTTCATTATGTTTCTTTTACAGAGGGAAGATGCAGAACTTGATTGATTGCGTTTTGTTTGTCAAAAGTACTTTTTTTTTTTAAACAAAAATACTGTAATAATTTACTATAGTGTTTTTAAACCATACTATAATGACTTGAATTACTAACAACTAACAAGTTAGGCCACTTTACCCAATATTGTACTAAGTTTTCTGCAACTGTATGGTATATTATACTCAGGGCTGGGTGGGTTACTTTTAAAACGTATTTCACTACAGATTACAAAATACATGCTTTAAAAAGTAATTTGTAACGTATTTCGTTACATTACTCAAGTTTAGTAACTTAATCTAAATACTTTAGAATACTTTGGAATACTAATAAGAGTGGAACAAACACAAAAAAGGTCATTGCAAGTTTTTATCTCACAATTCTGACTTTTTCCCTCAGAATTGTGTGATATAAAGTTGCAATTGTGAGTTATAAAGTCAGAATTATGAGATATAAACTCACAATATTGAGAAAAGTCAGAATTATGATATATAAACGCGCAATATTGAGAAAAGTCAGATTTATGAGATATAAATGCGCAATATTGAGAAAAGTCAGAATTATGAGATATAAACTCGCAATATTGAGAAAAGTCAGAATTATGAGATATAAACTCGCAATATTGAGAAAAGTCAGAATTATGAGATATAAACTCGCAATATTGAGAAAAGTCAGAATTATGAGATATAAACTCGCAATATTGAGAAAAGTCAGAATTATGAGATATAAACTCGCAATATTGAGAAAAGTCAGATTTATGAGATATAAATGCGCAATATTGAGAAAAGTCAGAATTATGAGATATAAACTCGCAATATTGAGAAAAGTCAGAATTATGAGATATAAACTCGCAATATTGAGAAAAGTCAGATTTATGAGATATAAATGCGCAATATTGAGAAAAGTCATAATTATAAGATATAAAAACTCGCATTATAGAGAAAAGTCAGAATTATGAGATATAAACTCACAATATTGAGAAAAGTCAGAATTATGAGATACAAACTCACATACTAAATTCACAATTGCAAGAAAAAAAGTCAGTATTGTGAGTTTATATCTCCCAATTCTGACTTTATAACTTACAATTTTGAGTTTAAATCTCGCAATTCTGAGAAAAAGAAGTCAGAATTGTGAAATTCAAACTCACAATTGTGAGGGAAAAAAACAAATTGTGAGAAAAAGTTGCAGTGACGAGTGAATTATAAAATGACTCACAAAACATGAAAACAGTCGTGGATCATCAGGTCATGACAGGACAGTTCAGTTGACAGTTGGGCAGTTTTTTTTTATAAATTCAGTCATTTTGTCTTGTTCAGGACAGAACTAAATAAAAATAACAACATTTTTATGATCCTCTTAAAAGTATTAAAATGTTGATGAAACTTAACTCCACTTTTTCAGACTGTCAGAGTCAGAGAATCACCAATTGCTGTTTAAATGACATTAAAACTCAAAGTAATCACTTTGGTAATCTAAAACACTTTTCAGATGTAACTGTAATCTGATTACCACCCATTTAAAATGTAACTGTAATGAAACACAGTTACTCAAATTTTGTATTTTAAATACGTAACTGAGTTACTTGTATTTCGTTACTCCCCAACCCCGATTATACTACAATACAGTAGTTTACTGTAGTAAAAACTAAAGCATACTTAGTAAGTGTTCAGTACAGTTTATCAGTTCACTGTAGTTAATACTACAGTATGCTGTTAACAAAGTGTTGTAAATACTATAATATATTACATGTAATGTACTACAACTTGGTTCAAAAACACTATAGTATTTTTTTTTTAATATTAAATATTTAATTTTGATATTAAGTTTTCGCTGAAGGGTATGTGTGTCCGAGTGTTTCACAGGAAGTGCTATACGATGTAAGATCTGCCCCAAATTTCACATATTTTATTAGAGTCACAACATGCGCAATATTCAGTCATAGCGCCACCTGTTGGCAATGGGAAATTACATGTTTTACACTGTGATTGACTCCTTATTGAGATTTAACTGGAATAACATCATATTTGGTCAGTGTAATCTTAAGGTCTTAGCGATGATAAATTGCAAAGACCTTGAGTTTTCGTTAAACGGCGTGTCCGTGGCGGCCTGAAAAAATCGGATGTTTCGCCATGAAAGAGGAAGTTGTTCAAAGTCAGGCATACAATGTCTGATCTGCCTCAAACTTCACATGCATGATAAGAGTCCTGGCCTGAAGACATATACCAATATTCAGTTATTCATAGCACCACCTGCTGGCAACAGGAAATGACATGCTTTACCATGTAATTCAAGCCCAGAAACAAATTTATATATGACATGGCATAACAAACATGTTAGAAACAAGTTAAATCATTCAACACTTGGTGCTAATGTATGCGATTAACGCCACGAAAGAGGAAGTTGTTGTAACTCGGCTGTACAATGTCGGATCTGCCTCAAACTTCACATGTTTGATAAACATCGTCTGGGAAAAATATGTGCTTGAACACACTGGAACACACCGAAAGAAGTTCAGCTTAGTCGACAAATTCACGTGTATTGTGCTGCCAGTGGGGAATATATATATGTAAATATAGATTGCTATATGCGCATGGATTGCTTGTCTTTTTCCCCTCTGGAACAACTGGTGCTTAGAGCAGGCTTTTTTATTTTAGGTGAGCAGGAATTCATTGTCTCGACAAGACATATGAGTCAGAGTGTGAAAATAAGAGCCTAAAATGAAAACTCTGCAAGTTTTGTTCGGTATACATGTCTGACAACACATTATTTTGGGGAACAGAAATATGAGATGGGAGGAACATTTATATTTCAGTGTTTTTACGTTACCTCGCTAAGCATTTGTGTTCCTCCAAGAAACTTTTTTCCTTCCATGATCACCATATTTACTTGATATTTTGTACATAGGACCAATATACACTGATCAGGCAGGCATAACATTAGGAGTTTGAACGAGTTTGACAAGAGCCGAATTGTGATGGCTAGCCAGCTCTTGTGGGGTGTTCCCGGTCTGCAGTGGTCAGTATCTATCAAAAGTTGTTCAAGGAAGGAACGGTGGTGAACCGACGACAGGGTCACGGGCGGCCGAGGCTCATTGATGGCTGGCCCATGTGGTTCGATCCAACAGACGAGTTCCTGGAGCTCAAACTGCTCAAGAAGTTAATGCTGGTTCTGATAGAAAAGTGTTTTGTTGCGTATGGAGCTGCAGACGAGACCAGTCAGGGTGTCCATGCTGACCTCTGTCCACCGCCGAAAGAGCCAACAGTGGGACGAGAGCATCAGAACTGGACCACGGAGCGATGGAAGAAGGTGGACTGGTCTGATGAGTCACGTTTTCTTTTACATCACGTGGATGGCCGAGTGTGTGTGTGTCACTTACCTGGGGAACACATGACACCAGGATGCATTATGGGAAGAAGGCAAGCCGTGTGATGCTTTGGGAAATGTTCTGCTGGGAAACCTTGGGTCCTGACATCCATGTGGATGTTACTGTGACACGTAGCACCAACCTAATGCTGCACACACTAAAAGATTTTTAAAATCTTATACGATTAAGAGACCACAAACATGAGGACAAAAAATCCTACATTCAACCCTTTTGCTCCCAAAACACGGGAACACGGGAAATCTTGCGAAATCTCTTGAGACTTCAGAATAAACGATAGGCAGGAAGAAATTGCGATGATAGTTTTCGGAATGAATATGGCGTGTTTTACAGACTGTATAAAGACTTGTGCTGTTGCCACAAATCGACAAGCTGATCCTCCATCTCTGCTGTCCAGATCCATGTAACTTTGTGCTCCACCATGACTACATTTGTCAGCTCACTTTCTGATTGGATATTGTTTCATTTCACGTAATAATATCCAGAGTGTGCGTGCATTTGTCCTCGGCAGTGTTGCCAAGTCTGCGGTTTTACTTTAACACTGTTGCCGCGGGTTGTTTTTCATGTCCGCGGGTTGAAGCGACCCCAAATAACATGATATTTAGCTGCTGGAATTCAAATTTTTTCCACGGGAACCCCACTGGAAATGTGGATTTTACCCCTCAGAACACAATTTTTACAGGGGTACCCCCGCTGAACTGCGATCGGGCTAGTTTCCTCTGGGTTCCCCCCAGACATCCGGATTTCTGATTGTAAATATTCAACATGTTGATTCACGATCGGGGCGGCTCCAACTTTCTACCGAGCAGATTCAGTCACTCTTAACACACCTCACAACACAGGAAAATCTGATGGGATAATCTGTAGAACCATCAAGATAATCGGGACATTGCCTGGGATTGTCGGAAAGGGAGAAATCGGCCCAAAATCAGCCCGATTATCTTGAAGTGTGTACCCAGCATAAGCATTGTTGCAGAACTTGCACACTCTTTCATGGAAACGGTTTTCCCTGGTGTCTGTGGCTCTTTCAGCAGGATAATGCGTCCTGACACAAAGCAAACATGGTTCAGGAATGGTTTGAGGAGAGTTTGAGGTGTTGACTTGGCCTCCAAATTCCCCAGATCTCAATCCAATCGAGTGTCTGTGGGATCTGCTAAACAAACAAGTCCGATCCACCTCAAAACTTACATCTTGGTGTCAATATCCCACAGCACACCTTCAGGGGTCTAGAAGAGTCCACGCCTCGACGGGTCAGGGCTGTTTTGACAGCAAAAGGACCAACTCAATATTAAGAAGGTGGTCATAATGCCTGATCGGTGCATGCTTGGGTACTCTACTTAGTCTAACATGCATAAATAAGTTAAGCTAAGGCTCTTGTCTTGAGTTTGTCTACACTGGATCTATGATCTTTGTTTAACTGCTTTTATTTGTAATACTTTTTACATTTACTCATTTTGCAGATCACATGCACGTCAGAGAAAACAAACAAGCTGACTGCTGTGTGCGATTTGAGTGGAGTTAGTCAAAGGCATGAGGAGTAAAGTTTCTCATTTAATATTCCTGCAGCCAACTGAGCTCCACGCTGCCGAGTGACCGCCGCTCCCTCAGGCATCAATAATACAAGAGGAAGTTATTGTTCCGCTGCGGGCGACAGCAACACAGAATTAAAAGGCTTGTGGGGAGGCTGTGCTGCGCCTTTCACTCAACCCGCTCAGGTTTCAGGTGCTGTAGACAGGCTTCAAACAAGAGAGAGATGATTTGAAACATCAGTGAAGGGCCTGATTGTGTGCTGACGCTGGCTTAGGGACACTTTTGTTTTATGACAGCTGTAGGCGACCTGCTGGCTGCCACATAAGTAAAACAATACCCTTAAGGACAAGGCGAACATTTTATATCAGTGTTAGCACATGGGTGAAAATTACCTCATGCGATGTCAGTCTGATGAATAAAAATGGACTCAATTCTGCTTTATGTATTACTAAAACTGAAAATAAAAGCTAATACAAAATGTTAATGAACACTATAATAGTAAATAATACTGGAAGTATGTGTCATAATCACCATAAAGTGATATTTTTTGGAAAATTCCCATCAAAGAACCATTCTTCAGTTGATTGATTGTTATGCAGCAGATGTACATTATCTATTGTATATCTACTGTGCCCCGTTTTAGCCTCAGTCGCAGTAATGACCTACCTTTGTAACTCCTGTAATCTTAATTACTATGAAATTGCCTTGTGATACAAGAGTATACCATCTCAAAGTTCCTTGGCCTTTCTCTTTTCTCATATTACATCCCCGAGCCTCTGGCCTATCACTCCAGCACACAGTCAGCTGGCACATGATGGAACGATGTCGCTGAAACATGAAGCTTTAGCTTTTGAGGATCCAATTGAATCTCAAAGACTGGGAGGGGGAGCGAATCAAAAAGTGACAGATTCTGAGAGAGAGAGAGAGAGAGAGAGAGAGAGAGAGAGAGAGAGAAAGAGAGAGACGGAGAAATAATTTGCTCACACTTGCAATCCTAGACATCTATTTCCACAGATACGGACAGGATTAAACAGACAACTGCTTATATGTAAGTATTGATAAAAGTAATTCTTATAGTGTTTTACAAATGTCAGAATGATAAAATTTGCAATAGTATTTTACAAATGCATGAAATATCCAAATTTAATTATACTATTTAAATGAAAGAAATATTTTTTTTGCTATTTATTTCATAAATGAAAAACCTAATGTTTTGTATAGACTTAAAGTAGCAAACTTTTCTTTGTGAAAGTTTAGCCAAGTGACAGTGGATAGTCATTAAGATTTCATGCGCACTCCACAGTGTGACACTTTACTCTCTGAATGTCTCCGTCAGCTCCTAAAGGAACATAAATGCAGTCTTACAAGGACAACAAAATGACTTTGTCCATGCTACCTTGAGGCATTGAAACTCAGGATGGGCAAGCTGGGAATTGTTGTCATTTTGCTTTTACTGGAACAAGTATCAGCCACCGCTGGAGGTAAGACAATTCGGGCTGTTTGTGTTGTTTGTTGGCACAATGACTCAATTTGTTTCCCAGCCTAACTTCCATGACTGTTTTTCTCATGTTAGCGAGCGAAAAAGAGGACCAGAAGGAGGCGATTTTGAAAGAGCTTGTTGAGATATGGAGGAAGGGTGGAGGATGGATTCCACACAAAGTACAGCCACCAGCGGAAAGACAACAGGATCAACAAATTCATTCCATAGTGAGGAGCATTATGGGAGGTCTCAAGTCTCTGGGTGTCCTGCCAAGGAAAAGCACGAGTCTCCCATCTTTAAAGAAAGCCTTCGATCGAAACAGGCTGTCAGGATTCCTTTATAACATCTCCATGTACCTGCAAGAGATGAGCGCAGACTTGGATGATCGCCAGCAACCTTTTAGTGATGACCAGTTTTGGGAGAACCTGCTCTATTCTCTTCTTCAGACCGGAAGGGAAGCATCACTTGGAATATGGGATGGGAAAAATCCCCCACGACCCACTTTCCGGCTTCAGGATCTGTTTCTGTCGTTCAGGGGCAGCCCACATTGGGATGGACTTCTTGGGTTGGTACAAAGCATTTTGACTCTCTCCGAACGCCAGCCTCAAAAACCCATCTTGACTTTTGTTTCTCAGAATTGGAAGACCATCAGCGCTTTGCTCGAAACTGTTCTTCAAGCTGTGGTCAGTGGGACGTACAGCCAGGCCGTCGCAGGTCTCCAGGGTTTCATCTGTGTCCTGAAAGGACGAAATGATTGTGCCTTCAACCTGAGCTGGCTTGACCAGCTCATCAGCTTTATGGAGACCAGGAACTGGAAACCTGTGGTCAGTCTACACCCTGTGAGTGTGGAAAACAATCAAAGAGATGCCACGCTCTCCACAGAACGTTTTAAACCCTTCCTCGTGCCACCCGAGGTGCTTCGTGAGGAGCAGCTCTTGCTGAACAAATCGGGCATTGATTCAGAGAGCCTTGCTTCTATGCAGGCACTGCTTCTTCAGGCTTTGTCAAGGTCAAACGCAGGAGAAAGGGCAGTACAGTTCGCCGAGCGTAATCCCGCCCTCCTGCAGGGCTTGGATAACCTCAGACGTGGATTTCTGCACAATGTTGGCCGCAGTGTGTATGGTAATCTGAGACGAAAAGTGTCACATATGACCAAGGCACTGCTGGATGATGTAAGCAGCATGGTGGATGAATCACAGTACAGTCATCATGGAAGATGTTCTGTAGGCAAGTATAGTAATGTTGTATTTTTAGCCTTTAAACAGAGTCCTATAATGCATGCAATTTACCATATGCATGCACAGGGCCTAAAACTAACTTTTTGCCACACCTAACAATGCCTGGTGACTTAAGAAAAGTTGCTGGCCTTAAATATTTTTTACCGGCCATTAAACATATGGAGCATGGTACGGCACTTTAAATAGTCGTTTGAGGTTCCAAGTGAGCCTTACTGCTACTAAAATGTGATGTGTAAACACTGCAGATCCCTGATTGGTCACAGAGAATCGTCACTACTGGTGTCATTAGATTTGCGGCAGTACAGGGGCCGCAACTATAACGCTAAGTCTATAATCCCACCAGCGTTTAAACGCTACTAAACTGCAATGGAAAAACAAACCGAGCCAAAGTAAAATGAGCCGAACTGAGTCGTATAACGCGGAGGAAAAACGGCAATAGATTAATACTTATTAAAGTTACAGAATTTATGAGTGAAGTCTTTTGATTTCATGAAAAGCTCTTTCCTTCTAAAGCACAGATCCAATATACTGTTACACATGTGTTTTATTTTTCAACTGCTCAGTTAAAGGTGCACTATGTAGTTTTTTTGTCCGCTAGGGGTCGCTAAACAATTCAAAACAATAACAAAGGCGTAGATTGATCACGCAGTGAAAATGGAATCTTAGAACTTGTCGTCATGCCGATGGATCTAATAATGTTCATGGATGAGTGAATGCATGTTTTTAACATGAAATGTGGTGTGAAGGAGGGCGGAGCCGAGAATTACGGGCGCGATTACTAATGAGAGACAGATATCAGCGTCACACGCGAGTCCTGCGGGATATAAAGAAACGAGGACATTTAATTGTACCGAACTACTCACAAGTGCTGAAACACTACTCATACAGGTCAGTTTATTTGATGAATTAAAACTGTGAGGTAACGCAGCGCTGTTTCACTTGATCTAACGTTACACTATCATACTAAACTGTATTTGAGTGTGTTGAGAGTTGTAATGTTTAGTATTAGTTTGTTGACAAAACAAAAACAACAAAAAAAATACTGCGCCATTAACTTTAGATCAGGTTTTTGTTGGTCGTTTTCAGTCGCCTCAAAATAGCAACATGCTAACAATACGCCTGAACACACTTTTGCAGACATTTGCAGACCAGCACACCCATGGGCAAACAGATGGGTGCAGATGCATTTGCTATTCAAACAATGTGGCGCTGGACGTTAAAATGATAACTGCAACAGGCTGAAACTAGCAAAAACCACTTGCGTTGCGCCTCGCGTCGCATTGCTCCGGGTGTAGCCATCCTTTTATGTCATTTTAAATCTTTTCTACATTAAAAATTGAAATTGCAGTCCTGCAACCTTTTAGCTAATTCTGTTTAAATGTAAGAAATTCAAAAGGTATTCTCAATTAAATTCTGAATGGCGCACAACCCTGACTAAAATCACAATGGCATTGTTAGTCATTAACCATATCGTTGTTACTCTAAATCCTATGGCCAGGATAATCTCCTCTTTCTTTTATGCTGGTAACCGTACACCCCTGGTATTATGTGGATAGCTATGCTGTTTCATCAAGGCCAATTGTATAATACAGTAGCAGGCTCTCCATTTTCCTCAATTAATCAACAGTGTTCTGCGATTATCTGTGATTTGTATCAATAAACTATTCACCCAAAACTTTTCCATTCACTTTTGTTTCTTTGTAAAGGTGACCTCAGGCAGTTAATATTGTGGTAAGTGTCATGAAAATCAGGAAAACATTTCAAACTAATTTCTAAGTGTACAAAGAAGATTATCATAAATTAAAAAGTTTTTTTTTGTCCTCTACAGGGGAATTAGAAATAATTTGACATGGAACGCTCAAGCGATGGGTTTCAGGTCGGATGGTTTACCCAGCATGCCGTCTTTCATGACCTGCCCCTCTCCAGAAGAGGAAACAAGGACTTTAAAACCTCAGCACTCATCTAGAAGGTCCAAACTTCACCAATCCCAGTCAAAAGTTCATGAGCAGAGTGATTCGCACCCCTCACCCTCAGCAGAGATTCTAGAAGCTGCCTGTAATGCCTCTATCCCTGGTCTCACTGGGGTCTCAAATTTTACCGTCTTCCTCTACTGCAATCTTTATGATGGAGAGGATGGCTCACAGGACCCTGAAGTCAGCCATTATGGGGCAGACCTGCACGCGACCTGCTCCGATGCTGCTTGGTACCTCTCGGCGGCGGAGGAAGATTTTCTTTGGGTTCACGTTTGCAGTGAATTCTTCGCTCACGAATTTAACAAAACAGTGTGTGCCAACTCTACGTTCTGGCTGCAACATGCACATCAGGTACATTGAGCTACTTTTAGTCTATGTTTCCATGAAAATATTAAAGTGAAAACCTGACTGCCGCTGGGTCATTTCGGTGTTGATACTGTTGACATGGAAAGGCATAATTCTGAGTCTGAGGATGTGAACGGATCTCTTAATTGACCCTTCGCTAACAGTTTGATTGACAGGCGATCTGACCAATCATAACCCCGAATCCGCCATTTTGTCCGACAAAGCAGTCAGGGGAGTTAGTAGATTAACGTTGGTAAACTTGAAAAATTGTGTGTCCTCACGTCTTTCCACGCTTGAAACAACATTCCTTCTGATGTTCATTCATGTTTATTAGATAATATAAATGAACTAAAAATAAATTTCTTTTAATATTGTAATTTTTTAAAGAAGTTTAAACAATAAATAGCGCCTAGTGTGTCTTTAATGTGTGGTGACAGATCGCTGTAGCTCCTCGTGAACCGATCATCTCTTCATAGTTCATTTATAGCATCAAATAAACATGAATGAACATCAGAAGGAATGTTGTTTCAAGCGTGGAAAGACGTGAGGACACACAATTTTACAAGTTCAAGTTCACCAACATTAATCTACTAACTACCCTGACTGCTGTGTCGGACAAAATGGAGGATTCGGGGTTATGATTGGTTAGATCGCCTGTCAATCAAACTGGTCTGTCAATCAAAGGGTCAATTACGGTAGTTATGGCGTGAACGCAGCATAAGCTCGTTGTTTTGATTCATTAGGAACTGTAAAAGTTGGCTGCTGTTTGTTTGCGGTGCTTCGCGACTGACGTCTGTCTACATAAACTCTCCGTAGCATGACGTATGATGTTTGTGCGAACAGGTGTGTAAAAACATACGTTGACAGCCAGGTACAACATCGTATTATTTCATTCAGACTGAATATAAAGATTGGATGAACATTTTAGGGTCCTACACCTTCCCCAGATGATATATATATATATTCATAAAAATACATTTAGACAGTTTAACATAGTAATTGCTACCAGGATATGAGGAGACTTTCAACCAGTATAACAAAAAATGTTTCTGTAAAGGAATCACTTATTGCATCTTTAAATCTGCCTAAATTGCTTTGCTGTGAAATTTTCTCAGGTAGAGTCTACAAGGGAATACCATTACCTCAACCAGTCAAGTATTGATGAGCTCTGTCTTCAGCTCTCCAATGATGTTTCTGGGGGATCTCCTCCAGATGCCACCGAGGATTGCTTAGCACTGCTAAGCAGCAAAACTCTCACTGCCCAGGATTTTAGAAGGTGTTTTCTGCCCAATAACACAGCTCTCATTGCCTCTTTGTGCGGAAATGACTCGTCTCAAATACCACAAGACGGGAGCTGGGCGGCTGAGTACTGCTCCAAAGTCCCTAATCACTCTCACGGTGCCCCCAAAGACAACTGTGACTACTCAAACTGGAAGGCAGAACAATTTATGAACTCCACCGCCCTTGAGCTTTGCAGCAGTAAGGCTGGTTTGAAGGACTATATTTGCAAAAACACCACACTGTACCTCACATTGGTTCAAAAGCAGCCTTCGCTCTTAGACTACTGTTTAAACTCTGAAGAATCACAGGGCGCCAAGTGCGTCCTCCAGAAGCTGTTTGACATGCTGCCAGCGCCGTATGACTTCGACTCCTCTCAACTTTGTGTGAACCCCTTGCCCGTTCTACAAGATGCCATTCATAAGCTCACTCTATGTGAAGGAGTAATGGATGAACGCACGGGTTGGTTGGCTACAGTAAGCTACGTGCTTCGAGTGTTGGATTTTGTGGTGGGACTCTCAGCGGGTTTGGAGGAGGGAGAACGAGAGGTGCGTCAGGGCCTGGGTCAGGCCATTCTTCTGTCCAGCCTCCAGGACAATGCTTCCTTCTGGGCCACTCTACGGCCAGACGCATCCTTAAGTGTCCTTCACACTGTTGCCGTCTTCCTGAAGAGAGAGCAAAACTCAACCTTAAAAGAAGACCTTTTAAGCTGTTTCAGTGTATGTCATGCATTGAGAAGTTGCATAGTTTTTCCATGCTATACTAGTACTGTATTATATTACCATGCACAGTTTGATGCATTCAGTTTCAAAGACTTTTCTCCCCAGCAGCCTGTCCTGTGGGATCTTATTCAGAGGGAAGGCAACTCTTCTGCTTTAAGATTTTTAATGCAGGTATAACTCGTTTTCTCCATCCAGTCAGTTCAACCAAGGGGTTTTCAAGCTTTTTGATGCAAGAGAACCCGAAATATGATAATATCCATTTTTAAATATGAAGATAGCTATAAATATCTTCATGTAAAGGCCTATTTTACTATGTGAGAAAATCAGAAAGTGTAATGTGACATAAAGACATGTTGACTCCAAAATGATCATTGTGCTGCAACCAGAGCAAATAATTAAAATTAAATTATTTTACATTTTTCTGCATAACCGAGTTTATCCTAACATATAAAATATAATTCTTATCACTTTCAATACTGTAGTTTCTCGACGCTAGTCAGTAGGAAGTTAATGAATTAAGCCCCGTTACTGATGTTTCTTGCAAAATTGTTTTGTCTGAACAAATTTGTCTAATGCTAACATTTACACACTTCAAGGAGTATCTACAGATGCCTAGAGAGAGTATTCGCAGTGTAGTTCTGTCAGCAGAAAAGGACGCTGTGAAAAGATTCCTTTCCCATGTTCATCAGAGTTGGGATCAACTTCAAGTGGAAACTATACAGGTGAGCAAAAAAAAAAGGTCATTTCAGATGTTATTCCAAAAGAGTGATATCTGACTGATACTGATAAATATAAAGTTGATAATATAAAGCTGAAATATAGTTGTAACTCAGTTCGTAAGAACGGGAAGAAGGAGGCGGGAACCGGCGACCATTTAACATAACTTTAATCAAATAAATAAACAAACAATGAAACGAAAGTAAAATGGCGGCAGTTCCTCACGGCGACTGCCGCCCACACAAACATAATAAAAACACAACATAAAATCCAGGCCTGGTCCTCTCTCGTCCTTCGCTGTCGTCGCTCCTCTTTTATGCTTCCGGAGCTCCTCCGTGAGAGATACGAGACCGGTGTAGCGCACAGCTTACGCTCATTATCTCTCGCGCCGTTCCCTCACGGCTCTCGCCCGCCCTGCTCGTTACAATAGTCAAATAAAATTCAGTTGAAATTAAAAAAAGATTTATGAAATTAATTTAAAATTCTGGCTGATAATGGTAATCGTTTTTGCCTAAAAAATAAAATAGTAAAATCCTTCAAGTATTTGCATTGCATTGTATGAAAACTAAATTACATTTTGAGATTATATTTATTCAAATTATTAGTGATTTTAAAGGATATAGAGAAAAGGTCAACTAAATATAAAAATATGGGAAATGAGCATGTACAAATAAATCCAATGCTGGTAAAACAAAAGCAATCAATTAACAAATATAATACCAATTTATCATGCATCTCTATTTAGGAGTACATGTATAACTGGTGTCATTCACAGGTCTCTCCAAAAGAACAAGAGGCTATGGAAACCATGACAGCTGCTTTCATTCACAAGTTTCCACGCGTCACACCAGAGCTTTTCATCGACCTCTCCCAGTTTATACCATACATGTCTGTCTCTGACATTATGACCTTCCCTGCCTCTCTCATGGTCAATGAAAGTGTGTAAGTGGGTCATATTGAAATTTTAGCTGAGTCCTTCATAATTCAATTCCACGTGATCATGATTTCAACTCTTATTCAATCGCTTCAGACTGATGGCTATTAGAGATCACAGCTCTGAGATGAAGTCTCCACAAAAACAAGCCTTCGTAAAACGCCTGTTGCAGTCCAGCGAAGCTGGAGATGTCCCTTCATGGCCTCCATTATTCCTCAGCTCCATTCTGCCCTTACTTCCACATCTCCCAGTCAGTCACTTTCAGCTGCTCTCATCTCAACAAGTAAGTAACGTCTCCTTCAGGACTTTTTTTTTTACTTTTCACATGCTGAAAGTGACATCTGAATGTTTGAACCACAGCTCACGCCCTTAATCGAGATGTTGGGGAACAGCAGTCTGGATGCCACAAGGGGGCACCATGTTCTTCGTACTGTCTTCGGCAGGGGGAAAAACCTGACGAGTGACAACATAACAAGGTACAAATTCAAGTTCAATATCAGTTGACATTTATAAATAACACAAGTACAAGAAAAAGCACCATGTTTCTCACAACAGGTTAGGAGTTCTTATATGTTACCTGAACTCTGAGGACTTACAGCAGCTGTTGTCTTCATCAAATCTCTCACCCGTCCTGTGGCAGCAGCTGGCTCGATGTGTATCAGAGGGACACGTCAGTGGAAGTGGCAGAGTAAGCCTTTATTTTCTAGATATGGTGCATTGCATAATAATGCAAAAGTGTTACTGATGTCGATTTATTTCTTTTATCCACAGCTGTCACATTGGCTTGGAATGGCCCTGAAATCTTTAAATGCCAGTATCTTATCAGCTTCGGCAATGGCCTCATTACATGGTATGCTGCCACAAATGGGCACTACATTTTTGGACCCATTGTCCTCAAACGAGTTGTTGGATCTGGTAACTCTGCCAGGTATGCCAACATTCCCACCTGCACAGGTAAGCATATTAAAATGCAGGGTTGTGCACCATTCAGAACTGAACTGAAATTCCAATTCAATTGCTGAATTTGAGCAGGAGGCAGAATTGAACACCTTAAATCAAGCAAAATTAATAATATTTTGAAAAATTCAGTGTACATTTATTACACTCTTCTGACCACCGTAATCAAGCTCACATATATATATATATATATATATATATATATATATATTTCCCATTTTTTGTAAAGTCAGAAAAACTATTGTAGCTTTTTTATTTTGTAATTGGATTGAATGGGAATGCAAATATTATATTTGTTGTAGTTTCTGTTCTCCTCTGGAAAAGGTTTAAAAAAGGTTATAAGGTTATTTTAAATAAAGGTTTACTCAACTATGACAATTTCCACTTCTGAAAATGTGAAAAGAGTCATGAGTTGGAATTTGAAATGAAAGAACTATTATTCATTTTTTCTATCTATTTGCACTGGTGGAAAGAGTAATGACAATTGTACTTAACTAAAAGCATTGCTAATTAAGAAATAATTTTACTTGAGTAAAAGTAGTAGTACTGAAAAATAATATGTGTAATGATGAATCAGCGGGGTGAGATCCAAGTGCGAACTTTATCAACAAAACGTGGTCAAACAGGCAATGGCCAATCAGACAGCAAACAGAAGTGGCAGGGAACAGGCAGGCTCGTAGTAACAATCCAGGCAATAGGTCAAAAGGTAGGCAGATAAATATCAACAAACAAAGAAACAGGCAGAATCAAAACCAGGCAGACTAGACGGGTATGAATGTCACTATGGATTAAACATGACCTAGCATCTAAGTGTGCGTACGCTGGACTTAAATATGGTGGGATAATGAGAATCAGCTGGAGCCGTGATTAGTGACAGGTACGGGGATTCTGGGAGATGTAGTCCGTGTATGAGAGTCCATGATATTGGAGGACGACCTCTGGTGGCAAATGAATGGAAGGTGATGGAACGGATTCATGACAATATGACTCAAAAAGTAGTTTCCTGAAAAACTACTCGTTACTACGGTACAAAGTACTTTAGAATTATTTTTCTATTTTATACTCAAAATGAGGCGATGTTGGCAACAGGGAGCACTAAACAGTCTCATGTAATTTTTCTGTTTCATTCATACTGGAAGCCAGAGGGCGCCGACACGCAGAAAGTCCACAAGTGAAGTATTAAACTTATGACGTTCCAGGAAATCCCTTATATGGACGTCAGATATTGCTACAGCTGAATAACATGCAGTCAGAGACGATGTAACATGAAGACAATAAACACGATTGTGAGGATATATGTGTTTATCTGTGTTCGTCAAGCCATCTTGGATATTTTCATAAGAATAATGTATATCTGTAATGCAACGCTAATCGACGCTAATCATTTGAATTTTCTTTTAAGAAGGTCAAAAGCAAAGAAGGAGGGATCAAAGAAATGCGGGATTAAAACTGTATGAATAGAAAAGTGGAAGTAAAAAAAATCAAGTGGGTAAGGGTTAACATGTTAAATAAAATGCTTTTTTTGTCATTCTATCTATATATCAGTCTATCCCTATAAAAAGTTTAGGCCGTGTTAAAGAATTAATTCACACAAAAATAAAAATTATGTCATTAATTCCTCACCCTCATGTCGTTCTACACCAGTAAGATCTTCGTTCATCTTCAGAACACAAATTAAGATATTTTTGATGAATTCTGATGGTTCAGTGAGTCTCTATTGACAGCAAGATAATGAACACTTTCAGATGTCCAGAAATCTATTAAAACATATTTAAAACAGTTCATGTGAGTACAGTGGTTCAACTTTAATTTTATAAAGCGACGAGAATACTTTTTGTGCGCCAAAAAAAACTAAATAATGACTTTTCAAAAATATCTTGTGATGGCTGATTTCAAAACACTGCTTCATGAAGCTTTACGAATCTTTTGATTTGATTCAGTGATTCGGTTCGTGTATTAAACTGTCAAAGTCACGTGAACTATTGAAATTGCAAAACACTTATGGCATAACAAAGCCTCGTTTACTGAAATCACGTGACTTTGGCGCTCTAAACCATTGATTCGAAACAAAAGATTCGTAAAGCAGTGTTTTGAAATTGTCCATCACTAGATATTGTTGAAAAGTCGTTATTTTGTTTTTTTGGCGCACAAAAAGTATTCTCGTCTCTTTATAATATTAAGGTTGAACCACTGTACTCACATGAACTGTTTTAAATATGTTTTAGTATCTTTCTGGTCATTATCTTGCTGTCAATAGAGACTCACTGAACCATCGCATTTCATCAAAAATATTTTAATTTGTGTTCAGAAGATGAACGAAGGTCTTATGGGTGTAGAACGACATGAGAGTGAGAAATTAATGACTGAATTTTCATTTTTGGGTGAACCAACCCTGTAAGGCAACATTCAATGTGTCTTTACAAACTTTGCTTGTCAAATTAAAAATTTGATTAATTAGTTAGTAACTAATAGTTAGTAACTTAGCAGACACATCATAACATTCTGTGAAAAGAGTCCAATGTGCGAAAACCAATTTCTCAATTCTGAATTTTGCACAACCCTGATAGAATGATAATTCTAGAATGCATACATTTCACCCATATATTTAAACCTTTTTTGATTTCTTTTAATGCAGGCATTCCAGATACTAAACAAAATAGCAGAAGAAACAAATGTAAGCTGTATACCAGTCTGATTATGATACTTACTTTAAGTGAGTCTAGTGTTCACAGTCTCAATCCTGTTTAGTTCAGTGCCAACACGCTCTGCAGATTGAAGCCATTATTCCCGGGGTTGGGGCCTTATTTCTTGAGAAAGTTGGTTGTACCCGAGTCTACACTTGATTGTCAGTGTTGGAGTTTACTGCTATCTCACCTGCAACCTGCTCATCGAGCAATGGTCTATTTTGCACTCCAAGAGGTTTGAACTTCTTGTACTCTACACAAAAAAACCATTTCACCATTTGTGCTTATGCATTAGATTTGGTTTGGTCTTTTGGTGCATAATAACATGCTGTTTGTTTGAAGGCTCTGGAACGCACATCTGCACATTTAACACAGCAACTACAATGTCTTCTTCCATTCATCTCCTTGAAGAAATTAATGTCAGAACTAAATGGAGAGACAGTTCTTCAACACATATCTCAGTATAAGCATATGCCCTGGTCTCATCAACAGGTACAACCCTAATTTCATACCTTTGGTTTGGGCAAGCTTGCTTTTTTCTAGCTCACAAACTGTTGCATTTGATGTATGAAAACTGTAAGACTTCAGTTAGCACTGTCCAGAAGCATCAGACTTGTAAATGGTAAAGGGTTAGTTCACCCAAAAATGAAAAATCAGTCATTTATTATTCACCCTCATATCGTTCCAAACTTGTAAGACTTTCGTTCATCTCTGAAACACAGCTGAAGATATTTGTAATGAAATCTGAGAGATTTCTCTCCCTCCATTGATAGCTGTGCAACTACCACTTTGAGCCTTCAAAAAGTCCATAAAGAGATCAAAAAAATAATATATATGAATTGAGTGATTTAGTCCAAATTTTCTGAAGAGACTCGATCGCTTTATATGATGAACAGGCTTTTATTCACTCATAAACATTCATCAATGCACACATCAGTTGTGGTAAACAGAAGCTCAAGCATGCAGGGTTGGGGAGTAACGAAATAACTTAGTTACTTATTTGAAATACAAAATTTGAGTAACTGTATTTCATTACAGTTACATTTATATGGGTGGTAATCAGATTACAGTTACATCTGAAAAGTATTTTAGATTACCAAAGTGATTCCTTTGAATTTTAATGTCATTTAAACAGCGATTGGTGATTCTCTGACTCTGACCGTCTGAAAAAGCGGAGTTAAGTTTCATCAACATTTTAATACTTTTAAGAGGATCATAAAAATGTTGTTATTTTTATTTAGTTCTGTCCTGAACAAGACAAAATGACTGAATTTATTTAAAAAAAAAAAACTGCCCAACTCTTAACTGTCATGAGCTGATGATCCACGACTGTTTTCATGTTTTGTGAGTCATTTTATAATTCACTCGTCACTGCAAATTTTCTCACAATTTGTTTTTCCCTCACAATTGTGAGTTTGAATTTCACTATTCTGGCTTCTTTTTCTCGGAGTTGTGAGATTTAAATTTGCAATACTAACTTTTTTTCTTGAAATTGTGAATTTAGTATAAGTTTATATCTCATAATTCTGTCTTTTCTCAATATTGCGAGTTTATATCTCATAATTCTGTCTTTTCTCAATATTGCGAGTTTATATCTCATAATTCTGACATTTCTCAATATTGTGAGTTTATATCTCATAATTCTGACTTTTCTCAATATTTTCAGTTTATATCTCATATTTTTGACTTTTCTCAATATTTTCAGTTTATATCTCATAATTCTGACTTTATAACTCACAATTGCAACTTTATATCACGCAATTCTGAGGGAAAAAGTCAGAATTGTGAGATAAAAACTTGCGATTACCTTTTTTGTGTTTGTTCCACACTTATTAGTATTCCAAAGTATTCTAAAGTATTTAGATTAAGTTACTAAACTTGAGTAATGTAACGAAATACGTTACAAATGACTTTTTAAAGTATGTATTTTGTAATCTGTAGTGAAATACATTTTAAAAGTAACCTACCCAGCCCTGCAAGCATGTTTGCTTGATGTGTGAGAACACACTTGTGTGTTACCACAAGAACCAGTGAGGTTCATTCTCGTGTTACGCAGCACTTTTGAGCTTCTACAAGGACCAGTGAGGTTTGTTTTCACAAGTCAAGCAGGTTCTGTTGAGCTTCGGTTCATGTTTGCTGATCGATGTGAATAAAAGCCTAAATTCAAACTGTTCATCATATAAAGTAATCACATCTTGAATTTGGGTCAAACCGTTCTTAATGAACTTTTTTAAGCGGTAAAGTAGTCCAATGGAGGCACAGAACTCTCTCAGATTTCATTAAAAATATGTTCCAAAGATGAAAGAAAGCTGGTTTGGACTTACGTGAGTATTTAATGATAGAATTTTTATTTTTGGGGGAACTAACCCTTTAAATGTAAATTCAACATATTTGATTTACAAATATTTGTTTTCCCCCTTAATTGCATAAAAAGTACAAGGAGCACACAAGCATTTTAAAGAAACCATGGAAGCACTGGGTATTCAGTTCTAGCACTCTGTACATTACATTCAGTGCCCTCGACTGCGCTTGCCAGACAAAGCTGATCTCAAGTTCTTTAGTGGATTATTTGTCATGCTTCAAAGAAGCCTTTCAGTAAATTAATAATCTGAGCCCCTCAACTGCTATCAAGCAAATTGATCTTAATGTGGTGCAATAGCCTCCACCAGGGAATATGAATTAATAATCACCCACATTAAAGAGACTTTGTCTCAGCCAAAAGTGTATCAGATACAACCTTGAGGGCGATCCAGTTTCTCAGACTCACTTGTTGTATTTGACACAACAGGCTCAAATGCTGTTCAGAATGATTCAGCGGACCGTAAACATCACAAGAGAGTCACTACTGTAAGTGATTTCAAGCTTTACTACACATTATAATTGCTGACGGGTCAGCAATATTTTGCTTTGGAAATTCATGCTGGTCTTTTTTGCATCATAGTTTGGAGCTGAGCATCTCTAGCACAAGTAGAATGCATTGTCTTTGCATTGTTTTGAAATAATTCATACAAAACTGTTTATTTCCCACTGAAGAGATTTAGGTCGTATTGCAGGTGGCATGAGCTGTGAATGGCTGAAGCTATGGGTAAATGAGTCAGGCTTCTCTGAATTGTTGCAGTTCATCACTAAGTTGCCAGGAGGACTTCGACCTGCTTTGGTAAGAATATGAGAAACATCTTTTTAATGTACCGTTAAGAGTCCTAATGCAAAATGCGGAGATTATAATATTTTGATTAACTGTGTAATCAAATGATTTAACACTTGAAGTAATGTGCCTCACTAATGTTTTTCATTATGAGAGTATGTGACTCAACTGACTAGGAAATGGAACATTAGTGTGTCTGTATTAAACATGCAAAGAAATGAACCATATTGATGTCATGTTTCAACAGAGGAAATGCATTGTGGTGGAGCTACGGAAACGGCCTGATATTGATCTAAATTACTTGGACCCCTCATTTGCAGCAAGATTACCGTAAGATAAGCCCAGAATCTCATTTGTCGTTTTTTTTGCTTGCAGGGTCTTACTGATGTATTTTGTCTCACAGGTTGACCATGATGGAGCATCTGTCTAACTCTTCACTCATAAGTGTACTGGACCATGTTCGACAACACTTTATTGACTTTCTGCAGCTGCCTCGACACAAGCAAACGGCATTGGCAGAAAAAGCTATCAATGCACTTGTAAGAGCGAAATCATTGCAGATGTTCAAAATGATTGAATCCAATGCAGTGGAAGAATTCTTAAAAGTGACTTAGTTGAATGTGATTTCATACAGAGGGGGAAAAAAGTCACCAAAGTTTTGTTTTCATGTTCAAATAATTTGGAAAAAATACTTGAAATTTGACTTTACTGTTGCAAAATGTATAAACGCATTTCCAAAAATCTGGTTTACGTATATGGAAGTGGTTTTTCACTACCATTCAGAAGTTTTTTTGTAATGTTTTTGAAAGAGGTCTCTAATGTATGGAAGCTTGTTTCCACCACTGAATTAAAAAAAAAAAAAAAATCTCACAATTCAGACTTTTTTTCTTGCAATTGCGAGTTTACATCTCGCTAAATCTAACTTTTTTTCTCAGAAGTGCGTGATATAAAATCGCAATTTGGAGTTACAAAGTCGCAATTGTGTTATAAAGACAGAATTGCAAGATATAAACTTGCAGGGGGGGGGGGGGGGGGTCACCAAAGTTTTGTTTTCATGTTCAAATAATTTCGAAAAAATACCTGAAATCCGATTTTACTGTTGCAAAATGTATAATGTTCCAGAATTGCAAGATATAAACTTGCAATTCTGAGAAAAAAGTCTTTTTTCCCCTCAGAACTGGACTTTATAACTTGCAATTGACTTTTCTCAGAATTGTGAGATATAAACTCGCAATTGCAAGAAAAAAGTCAGAATTGCTGGTTTATATCTCATAATTCTGACTTTATTTCTCGCAAGTTCCAGAAATTCCGTTGCAGAAACAAGCTTCCATACTCACCAGGGAATCAAAAAAAAGTTATATTGCGAGATATCATTGCAATTTAAAATAACTGTTTTCTACTTTATTCTATTTTACAATGTAATTTGTTCCTGTACAGCTGTTATTCCAGTTTTCAGTGTCACTAGATCTACAGGAAATCATTTTAATATGCTGATTTGATGCTCAAGAAACATTTCTTATTACTATAATTGTAATGAAAGGGCGAATGAGATCCAAATGCAGGCTTTAATGAAGCACAGAATGGTGTAACAGGCAGGGTCAAACGGTAGCAAACAGGGATGTCGGAGATAAGGCAGAATCATAAACAGTACACCGGCGGGTGGGTCGTAGGCAGGCGGCAGGCAAGCAATAGTCCAATAATCCAGAGCAGTAAGTCCAACAAGGTAGGCAGCAAACAATCAATAAACAGAACAGACAGACAGACAGAAAGAAAACAAGACACGGAACAACGCTCAGAAATGACAGTTATTAGCTAGTCAAGACTTTCCGATGGTGTGTGTGTGTGTGCAGGGTGCTTAAATAGTGACAGTGATTCATGGCAGGTGTGTGTGCAATCAGTCCAGGTATGAAGGCTTATGGGAAACGTAGTGTGTGTATGTCTCTGAGTGAGTATGTGATGCATTGTGGGAATTGGAGTCCGGTGGTGAAGTGTGTGGTGAATAGTCCATGGTGAAGTGCCCCCTAGTGGATCTAATGGGCACTTCAGCTGACGATCGTTACAATAATCAATGTAACATTAGTAGTAGTAAACTTTATTATCCTTTGGGGAAATCTTGTTCCAGGGTGTTTCGACATGCATTTTCACAGAAGATAATACAACATAAATTATTATCAATGTAACATTATGAATTTCTTTACTTTTGATCAATTTATAGTATAATACTGCAATAGTTTTATCTTACTGACCCCAAACAATTGAACAGTAGTGTAAACCAAGTAAAATAGGCCAAACAATCAGATTGTGCAGGGTTAGATAATACACATTGTTATCAAAATTCCTACTTTTCCATCCTTTTGTCTCCATTAATAGGGCATCTCTGAAGATAGCCTCACTGGGGGCTTCATGGATATGCTCGGCCCTCTTCTGCCCTTCCTGGACAGGGATGTGTTGGCTCGCATGGACCGAGAGGCTCTGAAACTACGATTGGAGGAGTTAAAACAATATTGCTTGCCCTCTGATACCTTCAGACAAATATCAGCTTTACTTACAGAGAAGAGCATGCTGGGGTGAGACAAAGCTGTTTCATTTTCATTTTGTTGACAACCTGATTTCAACTGCAAATGAGTTCCTCGTTGTGCAAGCAAAATACAAATTGTATCTGTATTGGGAATTTGACAAAGTCTTTTTTTTTTTGCAAAAGAGAACCAAAAACATGGACAGTTGGAGATGTTGAGCTTGTGGGAAGACTTCTGTTCACTCTTTCACCTCAGCAGATAAGATCCCTACCACTGGTAAGGGAAACACAAGCATATCCATTCGACTGACGCTCAGTATAATCCAGGATTTCTTCACTTGAAGCTCTACATTTTTCCTTCAAGGGTGATTTAGGTAGAGACACAGTTGAAGAGGTTCTGATGAGCCAGTGGCTTTGGAAAAACAGCGAGGTGGGAAAGGCTTGTTCGGACCTTGATGGACTACGAGAAAAGATGAACGGTCTCATCCATAGGATCGTTAAAGGTCGATGGTGGATGAGAAGGGGTAAGTTGTGAACAGAATCCATCAGATGTTATTTATGACCTCTCTGGGTTGGTAAATCATGTATTATTGCTTATTAGGGCCCATCCCAAGCTGTGCAGACATTAAGGGGACATTTCCCTCGGCCTGGAGGTCCTATCAGCTGAATCGGATGAAGAGGAGGGAGCTGAAGACATGTGTTGAGTTCATTGGTCAGGATGACACACTTGACGCAGAGCAACGTGAAGCACTTTGGATGGAACTCAGACCAGTTAAGCAGCTTTTGCTAGTCCAAATGCTGTTGTTCAATGATTATCAAATGTTTTTTTCTCACACAACAACCGTTATCTTAGGTGTATAAACCAGTGAGGCAGCTTAAACCAGAGCAGGTGTTGGAACTGGGTTGCATAGTGACCGAGATGGGGGAAAGAGAGCTACAGGCGGTTAACTTGTCCAGTCTGGCTGTGGTGGCTCATCTTGGGAACCTCAATGGATGGAACACAAAGAAAGTATGTTTTTCAGTTGTTCGGATTAGCCTTACATCGTAAACAGGAAAGGTAGACTGCCTGGCAAAAAAAAGTTGTTTTTTTGGATTTAAATGCTTAAAGTGCTTGACTCTTGCATTGTCAATACAAGATCTTGACCAAAAATTGGACATAACTTCACAACATTTATTTATTCATCAAGAGGTGCATCAATTTTTTGTTAAGATCTTTTATTTAGCACTCTGAAAGTCTTAAAGTCTGCTCCAGCACATCCCAAAGACTTTCAATGAATTTAAAGGGTCATGAAACCCCAAAACACATGCTTTGAGATGTGAACAGATATGTACAAGCTGCACATAAATGAAAGCACTTTAGTGAAAATTGGTTATTTTTGCAGTACTGTGTTTTATTGGTTGTTTCCACCCTTTCCCCACCATCTACTCTCCCACTTTTCCACTGCTTTACATGCTATTTTCTGAAGACTTTTTCAACTCAGAGGTGTGAAAAACCTAAAAAAAAAAGGCTAAAACATGGGGGTTTCATGACACTTTGGACTAAGAGGTGCCAATGTGTGGAAATGATTCTTCATGCTGCCTCCCAACCATTCTTTCGCATTTTGAGCCTAATGAATCTTGACTGTAACACGGAGTCAGCGGGTTGAAATCCAAGTGCAGCTTTATTTCCAAAACATAGTCATACAGGCAATGATCAACTCAACAGCAAACAGTAATGACAGGGAAAAGGCAAGCTCGTTGTAAATAATCCAGGCAAAGGTCAAAAAGGCAGGCAGATAAACAACAGGAGGATGACACAGACAGGATCCGAAAAACAGGCAAAACAGGACAAGGATAGCGCTCAGAAATGTTACAGGAATAACAATACTTCGCAGTGTGGGTGTGTGTGATTAGAGCTTTTATAGTGATGAGATGTGAATGTAATTAGATGAAGGTAATGTGCTACAGCTGGCTAGGGTGATCAGTGACTGGGTGAGGGGCTTGTGGGAAATGAAGTTCGTGTAACAGAGTCCGTGATGTGGAAGGGCGACCTCTGGTGGCAAGTGGGTGAAAAACGACGGAACGGATTCATTACATTGAAATTGTCATCCTGGAATATGACCATGGTACGTCTTCCTACATGGTTGTTTAAGAAATGAAAAGCTACACACTCCATCAATAAGGGGTAGAAAAAATATTGCCAAACATATAAACATGCTAGAAACATAAATCACGGCAATAATGATCCAGTCATAGATTCAAAGCATTTGCCTATTTAAGCAACTTTTTTTGGCTGGGAAGTAAATCACTTTTTTTTTTTTTTTCTTACAGATGAGAGCAGTTGTCCTTGGCATAATGAAGCGACTTAAACGGAAGCCGGAAGAACTTGATGTAGTGGAACTTGTTTCCCTTGGACATCTGCTTTGCGGCTTCAGTTCCTCTGAAATATCCCGTCTAGACCCGTTCAACCTAAGGTCAGTGGACAAATCAATTTACACAATCGAAAAGGTAAAACGAGCCACCTCAAAATCTTTGAAAGCATTGTGTTGGGTTTGTGTCCATTAGTGTGGCCGCTTTGTTTCTGGGGGAGATGGTACTGCCCTGTTCTGAGCAGCAGACCGAGGCGCTGACGTCACGCCTATCCAGTCCTCTGGGCTTTGGTCCAGTCAGCAGCTGGGGCTCTGAGGTCTTTACTGAGATTGGGACTTTGGCAGGTACTGACTGTGGATTTGATTACAATCAGTTCAATGGACAATATACACACGCCAAAATGGGCAGGCTCATAAAAAGAATAAGACAACCTGATTCTCTGTCCTCAGCTGGGCTGGAGGATATGGTATTGTCTGCACTTATAAAAGAGCAAGTGGAAGGATTGACGCCAACAGCAATAACCTTGATACCTCCAAGAAAATTGGCTGTGAGTGACCGATATTTGTGTTTTGATTTATTTTCTTTCATTTGGCATCCTTCTGTTTATTGTAATACTTCAATAGTTATTAACTAGATAAAAAAAAGTTAGTGGAGACACACTTTGAAGTTTGAAGAAGTTTTAAAAGTTTGAAGGTTTTCAGTTTCAAAGTTTAAAGCAGTTTTAAAGTTTAAATTTGAATTTTGGAGTTTGAACAGTCTTGGCTCATCTTTAACATTCCTATGGGATTTTTGATATTTAATCTTCATTTTTAGGAAAACCTTAAGTCGGATCAGTTAGAAAAGATACAGCACATTAAGTCAGAAATTCATTTGTTGATATCAACAATAGAGTTTGAATGGAGGCCTATGGTGAGATTTCACTAGTGAAATTAGAATTACAGATATCAATAAGTATAGTTTTTACTAGTGGAAATATGGCAAGCCATTTTGACTTTTATTTATTCTCAGGATATGAACTTGTGATATCAACAATTACATTTTCACTAGTTAAAATGTTAATTCCTGATATCAGGAATTAGATTTCCACTAGTAAAAAAGTTCATTCTTGATATCAACAGTTGAATTTGAATGGCAGCCTATGGCGAGATTTCACTATTAAAAATACAATTCTTGATATCAAGAATTATAGTTTATACTAGTGGAAATTGAATTGTTGATATCAAGAATGAACTTTGGCACTAGTAGAAATATAATTCTTGATATCAAAAATTGCCATTGTTACTAGTGGAAATCTACTTCCTGATATCAAGAATGAACATTTTAACTAGTGAAAGTTCATATCCTGAGAATGAATAAAAGTCAAAACGGCTTGCCATAGTGGAAATGTAATTCTTGATATCAAAAATTGTCATTGTTACTAGTGGAAATCTAATTCCTGATATCAAGAATTAACGTTGTTACTAGTGAAAATGTGATTGTTGATATCACAAGTTCATATCCTGAGAATGAATAAAAGTCAAAACGGCTTGCCATATTAATGGGCATTTGTGTTTCTTACATGAGTCACATGAAATGACGGCCAAAGATCAACGCAAGTAAGACAAATCGTTGCCGACAGTTGTTCATCAGACATGCATCTCATTATTTCAGGTGGTATTCAGTGCCACGCAGCTGTCATGGCTGAGCTCTGAACAAGCGTGTGCCGTGACAGAGGAGCAGTGGGCGGAATTAGACAGCGAACAAAGACAAGCTCTTGGCATGGCCCAGTATGAAGGCGAACTCATGCTCGAGCACAGAGGTAAGCACTGCTCTAGTTCAAACCATTGCTTCAGCTGATCTGAGAACAGCTTTACCTCTTGTCATGCAGTTATTTGAATCCTTATTTGGTAGTTAGAAAGAACTGCATAAAATTGGTCTGTCATTTTACTACAAAATATGTTTGTCTCTGCAGGCAGGAACCAGGCTCCATCTTTACGGTTTGCCAGCAGCTTTACAAAATGTTTATTACTTGTTGTCTGTACATTGTGGATTCTGTTATAAAGATTATAACTTAAGGCTATTTATTTGTTCCTCTTTATTGAATTCTTACTTTTACAAATTAAATGTCAACTCAAGCACAAAACTAACATTTTGCATCATTTACAAATAAACTCTATACGCATTATTTAAAGTCAACATGAAGTGAAAATTGACCCTATTTTCTCAATGCATATTATATGTTGTGAACAACTCATCTGTGCATTTTTCATTTTAAAAAAAAAGTTTTGTCCTCGTAGGTTACTTTTAAAATGTATTTCACTACAGATTACAAAATACATGCTTTAAAAAGTAATTTGTAACGTATTTTGTTACATTACTCAAGTTTAGTAACTTAATCTAAATACTTTAGAATACTTTGGAATACTAATAAGTGTGGAACAAACACAAAAAAGGTCATTGCAAGTTTTTATCTCACAATTCTGACTTTTTCCCTCAGAATTGTGTGATATAAAGTTGCAATTGTGAGTTATAAAGTCAGAATTATGAGATATAAACTCGCAATATTGAGAAAAGTCAGAATTATGATAAACTCGCAATATTGAGAAAAGTCAAAAATATGAGATATAAACTCACACTATTGAAAAAAGTCAGAATTATGAGATATAAACTCGTAATATTGAGAAAAGTCAGAATTATGAGATATAAACTCGTAATATTGAGAAAAGTCAGAATTATGAGATATAAACTCGTAATATTGAGAAAAGTCAGAATTATGATAAACTCGCAATATTGAGAAAAGTCAAAAATATGAGATATAAACTCACAATATTGAAAAAAGTCATAATTATGAGATATAAACTCACAATATTGAGAAAAGTCAGAATTATGAGATATAAACTCACAATATTGAGAAAAGTCAGAATTATGAGATATAAACTCACAATATTGAGAAAAGTCATAATTATGAGATATAAACTCACAATATTGAGAAAAGTCAGAATTATGAGATATAAACTCACAATATTGAGGAAAGTCAGAATTATGAGATATAAACTCACAATATTGAGAAAAGTCAGAATTATGAGATATAAACTCACAATATTGAGAAAAGTCAGAATTATGAGATATAAACTCACAATATTGAGAAAAGTCATAATTATGAGATATAAACTCACAATATTGAGAAAAGTCAGAATTATCAGATATAAACTCACATACTAAATTCACAATTGCAAGAAAAAAAGTCAGTATTGTAAGTTTATATCTCCGAATTCTGACTTTATAACTTGCAATTGTGAGTTTAAATCTCGCAATTCTGAGAAAAAGAAGTCAGAATTGTGAAATACAAACTCACAATTGTGAGGGGAAAAAATTAATTGTGAGAAAAAGTTGCAGTGACGAGTGAATTATAAAATGACTCACAAAACATGAAAACAGTCGTGGATCATCAGGTCATGACAGGACAGTTCAGTTGACAGTTTTTTTTTAATAAATTCAGTCATTTTGTCTTGTTCAGGACAGAACTAAATAAAAATAACAACATTTTCATGATCCTCTTAAAAGTATTAAAATGTTGATGAAACTTAACTCCGCTTTTTCAGACTGTCAGAGTCAGAGAATCACCAATTGCTGTTTAAATGACATTAAAATTCAAAGTAATCACTTTGGTAATCTAAAATACTTTTCAGATGTAACTGTAATCTGATTACCACCCATTTAAAATGTAACTGTAATGAAACACAGTTACTCAAATTTTGTATTTTAAATACGTAACTAAGTTACTTGTATTTCATTACTCCCCAACCCTGCACTTCAGTAATGGACAAATAAGTCAGATTATTATTTTTTTCAGTGGACTATATGAAAATGCATCAATTTGATGTTTATATCCAAGACTTTTCCAAACAAATCTAATAAGAATGTCTCTTTTCATAATTGCAGACCATAGCGTATGGGTTAAGGGGCAAAAGCATTTCTAATGCATTCATAATGAAATACAGCACTGTCCATCTACATAATGAATTGTCAGTCCTTTCACAAAGACTACAGACAAATAAAACATAGCTTGACCTTTGGTCATCATCAACCCAACGATGCTTGAATATTACCATAATGGCAAGCAAGAAGGGAAATATGAAATATATCCTTTGAAAAGTGATCCCTGTTGACATGACCATAATGAGTTCCGGCTTCATTAGCTGGACCATTAGGTCAGCTGTGGGCTGATGCTCCTAATCTAATTGATGGGTGCGCGAGAGCACTCATCCACCTATTTTGCATTCCGACTTGAAGGACTGCTTTGCGTCATCGTACTCGAGGAGTGGTAAGACTGCTGTTGTGCATATTCAAGTTTTTGTAAAAATACTCAGAGAATCCCATGATCACGTTTTTGTTCAAATAAAGAATGATCAAATACCAGTTGTGAGATTCATTGTGGTCTATTCACCTTCTCCCAACAGGTTCTGGGTTTGAACTGCACATGCGCAAAGTTGTAGCTTTAAAATCTGCACGTCCACACGGAATAATTTTTTTTTTAAATACTTTTTTTTAAATTTTATTTTAAAGTCTGGAAGGTGTAAAAGGAAAATGTGGAGTGGAAAAATGCTCATGAAAAAAATAATCCTAATCATGCCCATACTTTAAGTGAATTTCTATTTCGGTTTCTCTAAGTCTCTCTAAGTGCTTTGATATGAGCGACAGTCGCCTCGTCGTCTTAAAGCGTGATCCTTACAAAGATTCTCATGAACTGGATCAAATGTGTGATTTTCACCCCAAAATCTCCAACAGAAAAAAGGAATTATATTGGGACAGTTAAGATATTTCAATTGACATTTCATTGTCAGTTAAGAGTATGTGTGTGTGTGTGTGTGAATATATATATATATATATATATATATATATATATAATTTATTTATTTTTTTGTTTTTGGAAGAGGTATGCTTGTAAAGGCTGCATTTATTTGATCTAAAATACAGTAATATTTTGAAATATTGTTACAATTTTTATATTATTATTACACTGTAATAATATTATTTATTAAACTGTTTTCTATTTTAACATTTAAAAATGTAATTTATTCCTCTAGTGACAGAGTTAATTACATGAAAACAATCTAATAAGCAGATTTGTTGCGCAAGAAATGTTTCTTAATATCGTTGTTGAAAACAAATCATCAGCATTTGTGTAAAATATAAATCTTTTGTAATATTAAAAATGTTTTTACTGTCATTTTCGATCAATTTTACATAACTTGAAAAACTATCAATTTTTTGTTCGCTTTACTTATATAGTAAAGCAAAATATGAACGTTTACTACAACGTGAACGGACACAAGCCTGCGAACGTTTAATAAATATTATAAAAATTACATTTAAATCATAGGCCTTTACGCACTTTGTATTTGTGTTTACCACAGCACAGCTCGTGCGTTTAGAGTGAACTGCGCATGCGTGTTTTTCCTCGCAAAAGTTCCATACAGAATTTCATAATTTTATAATTTTTTTTAAATTTTATTTTAAAGTCTGGAACTTTGGGGAAGCTGTAAAAGTAAAATGTGGAGTGGAAAAATGCTTATGAAAAAAAAAATCCTAATCAAGCCCATACTTTTAATTTCGGTTTGAGTAGATGTTTTAATAACATAACATGGAAAACTATCAGTTTTTATTCGCTTTCAGATAGTAAAACAAAATATGACTTCAACTTGAACGCACACAAGCCTGCAAACGTTTAAAAAAAATACTACATTTAAACCAAATTCCTTCAATCGCCTTGTTTTTGTGTTTACCACAGCACGTCACGTGATCTGAAGTGAACTGCGCATGTGTTTCCAGTAGATGGCGCAAGAAAATCAGACACGCGCTCAAGTGGACGCGTCCTGACGTCGCTTCTCACTGCGTAAATCTGTGACGTATTTCCTGACTAGCAGTACGTAGACTACCCTCTCCAGTCCAGCGCCTGGAAAGAGGTGTATTTTTTTTAATACCTTGTTTGTTTACTTGATTCCACCGTTCTAGCATGCGTACGTAACTATGTTGGCGTATCGATCCAAAGGTGGCTCAGACGAACCGGGTCTCAGTGATGCCTTAGCGTCGCGTTACGTGCGACAGAGCAAACAAACCTATCGCAAAGTTTCCCTATTGTACAGTAGATGAGTGCGCGCGGACTTTAGGACAGTCCAGTACGTCAGGACATTTCAGTCTGTCCTCTGGACAACACTACTTCGTCGATGTCTTGAGTTTAGCTTTGTTTTTTGGGACTGCATTCGTCGTCAGTCAAACACGGTGGACTTTCCGTCGTGTCCGTGGACAGCTTTAGTGGACTTACGTCGTGTCCAAGGAAACGGAAGATTAGAAGCTGATGCTGTTGAGGTAAGATATTCATTCAGTAGTTATGAGGAAACCCAAGACGACTTGTTCCGTACTAGAGCAAGTAGTCCACAAACTTATGTGAACCGCTTAAGAATGTTGTTTTTCATGACTACATAATTGAATAGACTTATTTTTTTTTATAAAGACATTGTCATCTGAATACTTGAGAAACACTTAAAACGCAATTTTGTTTCGATATGGATATCAATTGTTTTAATTATTTCCATAATTATTTTTTTTTAAAACGGCACAAACATTATACATGCAACACATTTAGCCTTTTAAATGAGGACAACTTATATTTAACACTGAAGCAGAGTCAAGTTTCCATCCCTCAGTGTTTGCACAACTAAGATTTATGAATTTTGCTTTTTTTTTTATTAATATCATTTTTTTGTTTGTCTAACACTTGCGTTACAACTTTTATATGGCTGTCATTTTTATGTATTTATTGCTATACTTATTCATTTCACTCTTAAAAACAAATCCTGGGTTAAACATGGACTAACCCAGCGGTTGGGTTAAATCTACAGAGTCAAGTTAACATATTAATTTTCATCCCTCAGTGTTTGCACACCTAAGATTTATTAATATTGCTTTTTTTTATTAATACCATTTTTTTGTTTGTCTAAAACTGGCATTACAACTTTTATATGGCTGTCATTTTTATGTATTTACTGCTATACTTATTCATTTCACTCTTAAAAACAAATCCTGGGTTGAATATGGACTAACCCAGCGGTTGGGTTAAAGCTACAGAGTCAAGTTAACATTTTAGTTTTCATCCTTCAGTGTTTGCACACCTAAGATTTATGAATATTGCTTTTTTTTATTAATACCAATTTTATTTTTGTCTAAAACTTGCGTTACAACTTTTATATAGCTGTCATTTTTACTTATTTACTGCTGTACTTATTCATTTCACTAAAAAAAAATGCTGGGTTAAAAACAAACCAAGTTGGGTTAAACATGGACTAACCCAGCGGTTGGGTTAAAGCTACAAAGTTAACATATTAATTTCCATCCCTCAGTGTTTGCACACCTAAGATTTATGAATATTGCTTTTTTTTTATTAATACCAATTTTATTTTTGTCTAAAACTTGCGTTACAACTTTTATATGGCTGTCATTTTTATGTATTTACTGCTATACTTATTCATTTCACTCTAAAAAACAAATCCTGGGTTAAATATGGACTAACCCAGCGGTTGGGTTAAATCTACAGAGTCAAGTTAACATATTCATTTCCATTCCTCAGTGTTTGCACACCTAAGATTTATGAATATTGCTTTTTTTTATTAATACCATTTTTTTGTTTGTCTAAAACTTGCATTACAACTTTTATATGGCTGTCATTTTTACTTATTTACTGCTATACTTATTCATTTCACTCTTAAAAACAAATCCTGGGTTGAATATGGACTAACCCAGCGGTTGGGTTAAATCTACAGAGTCAAGTTAACATATTAATTTCCATCCCTCAGTGTTTGCACACCTAAGATTTATGAATATTGCTTTTTTTTTATTAATACCAATTTTATTTTTGTCTAAAACTTGCGTTACAACTTTTATATGGCTGTCATTTTTACTTATTTACTGCTATACTTATTCATTTCACAAAAAAAAATGCTGGGTTAAAAACAAACCAAGTTGGGTTAAACATGGACTAACCCAGCGGTTGGGTTAAAGCTACAAAGTTAACATTTTAGTTTTCATCCCTCAGTGTTTGCACACCTAAGATTTATGAATATTGCTTTTTTTTATTAATACCAATTTTATTTTTGTCTAGAACTTGCATTGCAACTTTTATATGGCTGTCATTTTTACTTATTTACTGCTATACTTATTCATTTCACTCTTAAAAACAAATCCTGGGTTAAATATGGACTAACCCAGCGGTTGGGTTAAATCTACAGAGTCAAGTTAACATTTTAGTTTTCATCCCTCAGTGTTTGCACACCTAAGATTTATGAATATTGCTTTTTTTTTATTAATACCAATTTTATTTTTGTCTAAAACTTGCGTTACAACTTTTATATGGCTGTCATTTTTAAAATGGGTTAAAAACAAGCCAAGTTGGGTTAAATATGGACAATATGGGTTAAATCCACATGCTGGTGCTCAACTATTATTTAAAAACAATAATCAAAAGGTTGTTTAATTATTATTAATTACACTTATTAATGAATGTTAATTTATTAAGCTTTAATAAATGTTATTTTCCAACAGTTCATTTTAAGCAAGCAACACAGTCATTTTAGTTTACAGTAATTCTTAAATAACAGTTGAGTTAAATAAAACTACCCAGTAGGTTGGGCAAACATTTAACCCAATCGCCAGGTCTGTCCATTTTCATCCTGATTTGGTTTGTGTTTAACCCAGTGATTGTTGTCAATGACATGACTTGTTTTTGACACACAACATAAGAATTTTAAGGCTCGATTTTGATGCTGAAACTCACCAGCTGATTAAAAATTAAACACAAAAATGTCTGAGAGTATTAGTTCGGAGAAAAGCATAAATTGTTTGCAGATGCCGCTTGGTTTGATTCATTCTTATTTCTTAATTCAGTTTCATTCTATTTTTCTTAGAATTGTCCATAAACAGTTTGGAAATGCTCTCTATTTTGCTCTGTTGTAAGTTAAAAGTATTCATTTTTTTAAATGTACAAATGATTTATGTGGAAGTAAAGTGCTTGTATTCTCGTTTCTGTTTTTATTTTTTCATTTCATCACACTTTCATTCTTTTCCCTCATGAGACTAATGTTTCGGCCATTTCTCCCAGTGCTCCGCTTGCCAGGAAACAAAGTTAGCCTCTTCCTTGGAAAAAGCATTCACTTGTGTTTTGAAATGTGTAATGGATTGCATATGTACAGCTGTCTGATAACATTTAGCTTCCCTTCAATTTCAGTTTAAATGGGCTTATATTCCCACAAGTTGCATCCTGTCTTGATTTTTTTCCAAGCGGTCGCACTTACTGTCAGTCGCCTCTACGCCGGTTTCCTCTCCCTGTTAAGTGTTAACCGTGTTGTGATGTCATGAGTGGGTGTACTTTGAGATCAGGGCAGGCACAGCTTTAAATTGCTGTCAGGAAAGTTACACACGTCTTGCTTAGCCTACTTAATCTGGGTTAGACACGCTTCCATTGCTCAAGTGAGTATTGTTTTATTTCCTTCTCTTGACCTGATTGCGTAGGGAAATGTGAAAATTGTTCACCGTTCGTGTTAAGAACTTGCTTGTAAACTTGTTGCATTTTTTTATTAAGTTTAATTTGTCTCCTCCCCCCCCCCCCCCAAATAACAGAAGGTTTGGGGTTGTTTATATACTTTTGGGGAAATTATGCCCTGATAATATGTAGGCTGAGTTTGTTTATGCATGTGTAGTACGAGGTAAATCATTTGTAGCGATATTTTTGCGTTCTCATAAACGGTGTTTACTGATTTGTGGTGATCAAAACAGCTGTAAGCTGTTTACTACAGTAAAGCTGAATTAGTCTTACTAAACTCGTAATACAATTACAGACTTTATGTAGCCTGAATTCTGTCATTTGGATTGTTTTTCAGGCTTCTGAAGTTTAAAATGCTGATCGATTTACTAATGCGTGCATCTGTCCAATGAAAACGTCAAGAGTTAGTTTAATTAAAACACGTATATGGTTTTTATACAGCATATTGTTTTCCAAATTGTGTGAAATATGGATATGTTTCAGAATTTATTTCCTGATGTCAGATTTGTGGTAGAACAGGTAATGCGTCTTGATTTCGATGAAGTGCAGTTCAACACAGCCGACTGCATTCTTTTGACATTGTTATAGTGAGGATGACATTGAGAGTCTATCAAAGAGCACGCAAACGGGGACATGTCGGTCGAACCAACACGGCAGTGTGCCCCACATTTGTTGGGCAGAATAACAGAGTAAAAGCTCCGTCCTGAAAGGAAATACCAGCAGTTGTTTTTTTTTTTTTTTTGAAAATGTGAGCAGATGATGGGTTGACTTATCAGATTGTGAGAAATAATTTCAATTGCCCCTCTTGTTTACATAAAAAAGAACACATTGAGTCCAATGAGACTGTGTGACAAGTATTATATGATTATGAAATAGGCCATTCAAGGTGCGGACAGCTCAGCCGGACAAACGAATCACTCGTCATCGTGATTAAATCATCATCATCATAAAGGTCTGCTGAAGAGAAACAGACTTGAGTCAAGTTTTATTTTTTAGTTATTTTTTTGTTTCTATAAGATCAAATAAATTGCAAGCCAAACTCAGTCAATGTTAATGGTTTCCGACAAAAAAAAAACATTAGATAGAGATGCACCGATTGCCGTTTTCTTGGCCGTTACCGATTTCTGAATTTTTTTTTTTTTTTTGTAAGTGTGATTTTTAGAGGTTTCGGTTTTCTTTAATTGACAGCATTTCCAAAAATCTACTTTTCTTCAATGCAAAATTATTTTCGTAAAAAAAGAAGAACAAAATAAGAACAAAAACAAATTTTAAACCACAGCACAAATAAATGCAACAGATGTTGCACGGCTTTCCGACAAGTCATGCGCTCTCGCGCCACACATCATGTTCTCACGCAGTGGAAAATACATCCTGGAGCAAAGAGGACATTGACAATGTGTGAAACAGTTTCATATTTAATATATTGTAATTTTTTAAAGAAGTTTAATCAGTAAATAGTGTCTAGTGTGTGTTTAATGTGTGGTGACAGATCGCTGTAGCTCCTCGTGAACCGATCATCTCTTCATACTAGTTCATTTATAGCATCAAATAAACATGAATGAACATCAGAAGGAATGTTGTTTCAAGCGCGGAAAGACGTGAGGACACACAATTCTTCAAGTTCAAGTTCATCAACGTTAATCTACTAACTCTCCTGACTGCTTTGTCGGACAAAAGGGCAGATTCTGGGTTATGATTGGTCAGATCGCCTGTCAATCAAACTGCCAGTGAAGGGTCAGTTAAAGTTACAAAAGTTATTCAGTCAAGAGCAGCGAGTGATTTTTCTCTTTGTCTTTTGTTCTCTGATTAACATGACAGACGGGTTTATTAGGCTTTTTTCGCAAGAAAGTTTTTATGCTCGCTTGAGGTGGTTTTTGACGAATAATGGGAGATGGAAACACATTTGCTGAATAAATTCTGAAGTAGCGAACATTAAACCCATGTGACTAATCATCTGATTCCGCTGATAGTATTGTAAAAGACATATTATAGCCTACATTTATGTTTGATTCTGTTATGATGCATTAATTCTGGATGTACGGGAACTCGTTGTACACGTGTTTATGCAATGCATTTTCCCTTTGGTGCTTGCCGTAGAAAGACAAAAGTCTTTATGCACTTTTGTACTGGATTTTCGTGGGGTTTGTCCTCGCACATGTGTGACGCTTAAATTTGAGAAGACGTCAGCTGGCTCTTGTTTATTGTTTTCATGTTCATAAGTGTTTAGGCGAAGTTTTCATGAACGCTCGGTTTTATTTACGGTTGATTGCTAGGTTACCATACCACCGCCATCCGCTCGAACAACTTGATGGAAGCGCACCTAATTCGCATTCGTTTTTCTTTCTTTTTTTTGCAAACTTAAAGATTCGCTTCATGTTTAGATTTAAACCCAGCTATCGGTGCCTCGCCACCCAACAATTTTCACTAATATTCAATGGCGATCAGTGTGCAGAGAGTGCCACACACGTTTTTTTTTTTTTTTTTTGTGCATCAATAATGACGGATTTTTTTAACGTAAATACGAAGTTTTTTTTCTGGTCGACTAGTAGTCATTCATTGTAATCGATTAGTCGACTAATGGCACATTTATTATTAAGCCATATAAATCTAAAGAGCTTTTAATACCTACATAGCCAAATCAGTGTTCAAGCGCACGCATAAAGTTTGCCACACCAGCAGATGTAATGATTAAGAATGTGTCAGAGAAAAACAGCAAAGAGATTGCTTTAATATTTTAATGATTAATTGATAAACTAGCGATTTCTGTATTTTGCCCTGCAGTTATGAAGTCGACGATGCTGACTTCTTCACAGTAGTGGACAATGCACGTTTTATACGGATTACATAACATTTTCCATGTAAATTGGTTCATTTAAAAATGGACATATTTTTCATATCTGTGAGGCAAGTTTACATAGAGTTTCGGCTTTTTTTTTGCCGTGCTCAAGTTCACAGAGAGAGATGGCAGAAATCGCACCCAGTTTTCTTTCATTATTTTGCAGAAGCTCAATGTTTTGTTGTTATTGTGAGGGCACACAAATAAAAGTAGACTCTTCACAGATTCAAAAGATGTATTACTTTTATCTGTATGTCCAAAAAAATGACCTGTCATGCAGTAAACTTGCTACTATTCAGCTTTCACACTTGAATAGCCCACATCTGATGAAATCGGCCTGGTTTTCTTTGCATTAATGCTGTTTTGGACATTTTAAGTGGATCATTTAAAATAATCTGATCGAAAACAGAGGAGTGGAAACATAACATCTCTTGTCCAAAAACCTGCTTCTTTTCACTTTTTAAAGTGCTATTTCTGCTATAATGTATTAAGTGAGATTATTAGTGATTCATTAATTAATTAAAAATCGTTTTAACCACTGCGCCTCCCCTGACATGTTCTGGGGAGGCGCGTCGCACACTTTGAAAACCCCTGTCCTAATGCAGCGGCTTAAGTTAATGACAAGCTGAGCCTCAAGTCAACAAGAGTCTTGCATCAGCGTTTGCTTAGTCATAAGACAGGAGAAGCAGGACAATGGTTTTGCATTGAGACGACGGTTTGTCATAACCAAACTTGGATGTTGATGAATATTTCTGTGGAAGAATAAGTCAGCTGTGCTCCCTCCCATCTTCGGGTAACTGGTGGCTTACCAGTAATGATGATGACATGGCACATCACTTATGGAAGTCTTTTTTTTTTCCATTTCCAGCGAAAAGACCTTGTGAAATTTAAATGTTAACCAAGACGTTGCTGATAGCATTTGGCTCGGCATGTTTTTCCTTCAATGGTTGTACAGTATTAATGTCTTGTCACATCTAAAGGGGAACTGGATAGCGATTAAATCACTGGTGGTTGAAGAACCTCCACTTTACTGGTGCTTGCTTGAAGGCATACTCGACTACAATATCCAGCTGTATCAGGCAGCAGAACATGTGAGCATGTGTCATGATACAGTTGCGTAAATTTGCTGTTGCTCAAGTCAACTCAAAATGTCAACTATATTTGAAAACCATTACCTTGATCCCTGAAAATCACTCACAGTGTGAACGCCCTTTACATTTAGTCATTTAGCAGACGCTTTTATCCAAAGCGACTTACAAGTGAGGAATACAAACAAGCGATTCTTCACGAATTGGCAAATAGACACAGGAAGTGCTCGCAATACAATACAATTTAATTTTCGCTGTCATTTTTTTTTTTTTTTTTTTTTTAGGAAATCGGGAAAGATGTGTTTAGATATTTTGTCTACGGTCCCAGGTAGACATTGAGTGAAATGTACTTCACCCCCTCACAGCCTCTTTTTCATTTACATTGAATAAAATATGACTAAGGTCCTTCAACTGATTGGAATATCAAACTCCTGCATTTCGATGTCTCTGGGACATCTTTGTTTGGGTGTGCTGTTCATTTTTTAACTAGATCCACAGTATTAAGGCTCATCTGTGATTCATATCCTCAATTATACACTTGCACCTGCAACTCAAATGACTCATTCTGCAATCTTTTTCCCTTCCCAGGTGATTCCTGAACCGTTCCGAGTCCATCTCTCTTCCTCGACTCCGTCTCTACATGTGCCTGGGGCAGCACGGATATAACATTGGGCTGCTGTGCTGACGGACTTGGTGACATTAGGATCTCCTGCCTTGGTTCCCTCCATTGTGTCTAATGGATCTCAGGCTTGCCACATTGACGCTCTCTACACTACTGATTCTCGTGACCTCTGGGCCACAGCCATCCATTGGACAGAAGGTTTACACCAACTCATGGGCCGTCCACATCACAGGGGGAGAGCAGGAAGCTAACCGGATTGCTACAAAGCATGGCTTCATAAACCACGGAAATGTGAGTGCTATATGTTCAGACAAGTAATTCTTGTATGTTTGGTTCACTTGGGTTAGGTTGGGTTGCTCATCTATATGCAATGCATCCATTTTTCTTTTCAAATGAACGGCGTTAAGCCTTAATGAACTGCTTTTATTTTCAGTGTCGTCAGCAAAGACTATATTGGGTCAAAGAAAATGCAAAGAGAGAATATTGGGTCAAATTTCACCTCAAAATCAAGAGAATTTTTATAAAATCTAGTTTTAAGTCCAGTAAGATTCATTTGCACCGTGACATTAAAATGCAGTAATGACAACCATCCTTTTTTAAATTTTGCATACTACTTTTAAAGCATGGGTATTACTAGAATATTTATTAGTACTTATAAACTGCATCTTATTTTGCATGATCATATTCTACATCCTTTAATCCTACGCAACACCTAAACTGAACAACTATCTTACTAACTATTAGTAATTAGTAGGGGTGTGACGAGATCTCGCGAGACTAAAACGTGACGAGATTTCTCGTCGAGGGGAAAATTTGTACGTTTCATTATTGAGGATTTCTTAAAAATACTATAAAAATCTCGTCTCGTGAACCCAATCTCGTGTCTCGTCTCGTCTCGTGGGATAGGGGTTTCGTCACACCCCTAGTAATTAGGAGTTTATTGAGGCAAAAGTTGTAGTTAATAGTGAGAACTGGACCCTAAACTAAAATGTGACCAAAAAATCTTACTGATTCCATATCTTTGAAAGGTAAAGTAAGTTGATATTAACTTTAATCTTTTTCACTATGGTTATAGGCGTTACTCATTAGAAAATGGTGTTATTCAATTATACAATGTTCGCTTCTGTTGTATGAATGGGACAATTTGTTTGTCCTGTTATTAGATACGGTTGTCTCACTTACTGTCCACGTGACTTTAAAGCGAACTTTTTCATGAGATTCTAATTAGCAAAGATGCAGATTTGTACTTTTCTTCCTTTCGTTAGCCCATTCTGTGGAAGTCATGAATTTTGAACATTTCCTGCATGTAACGTCTGAATGCTCTGGCCCTCTCTGAAGGAATGCATTAAACATCTTCCTCTTTCTCCGGTTGTCATTTGATATTCTCAGCGTGTAACAGGCCCTTGACTGTAGACTCGTGTGGAATGAGCTGCTACCTCACTTCCTGAGGTACGTTTTTATAACACTTGCAAAACCTGTAGGTTTTGTTTTAGATAGTTTCGCAACTTCCTGCTCTTGGATAAAAACTAATCAGATGTTTCATTCCCCACAAGTAATTGAAAGCACGTATCATGCGATAGTCAATTCGCTAGTTTAGATGATTAATTTAGATGAAAACTACAGCCCACCCTTCACTAATGGGTTCACTTTAAAACGCAAACAGCCCTGTGTCCAGATGGTACTGTAAAACCAGGTGATGAATGGATTCCTGCGTGCTTTGTAGGGAGCACTGAATATGCTGCGGTTAGTAATTGCTGAAAACGAATGCCTCAGGGTCCATGCTGGCATTCAGTGCTGTATCTCTTGAGAGATGAACTAATAACGCTGCCATTTTTAGCGTTGCGAGGCAGCCCGTGTGCACGGTTTTTAAAATGCAGCTTCTGTGCCCAGGTTTCATGGCTTATTCATGATGACTTGTCACTGAGTGATGGTTTCGCAGCTGACCGAAATTCATTACTACGGACATATTTCTGCTTTTATCATTTCTGGTTATGTCGGACCAGCAAATGACTAATGGTGCTTGCTATTAATTGCCGTTTTTACTACTACTATTAAAAAGCTTCTTGTGTCCATAAATGGGTTAAAAATCCCATAAAGTTATATCATATCATATTTAGGGACAAGAAGTGGATTTTACCGATTGTTGGACCACACTGGCTGATAACCGATTACTCAACTGATGGTTTTAAAATGGATACTGAAAGAAAACAAATAACACGTAAAATAGATAAATAAAACTTTATTACAAACAGCACTGAACCATTAAAATGTACTGTGCTTTTTAAATATACAAAATATTAATACTTTGATCATTCATGTTAGTTCATAGTGCATTAATGTTAAGAGAAACAGCGGTAACACTTTATTTTACCGAGTCATTGTTACATATGTAGTTACTATAGTAATAACCATAAATGATGCGTAATAGCATGCAACTAACCCTAAACCAAACCCTAGTCCTAATCCTAAACCTATAGTAAGTACTTATAGTTACTCAATATTACTCAGTATTAAATGTATAATTGCAGTGTAACAAAGACACCTTAAAATAAAGTGTAACCGAAACAACTTTTAAAATGTAAAAATGTATTGGCAAATGTTGAAATTTACTATGAACAATACTTTTTATTAACCTATGTTACAAATTGAATCTTATTGTAAAGTATAAATCCAACAGTCTTACTTAAAGATGGCAATCTTTAAATATCTACACAAAGATCATATTGAAATTCAAGACATGTAAATTGTATGCATACTCACACTTTTTCTACTTCTATTTCAGAACACTTGATTATGTAATAAAAAACAAAATATGTATTACAGTGATGATTAAAAAAAGAACTGAAATTGAATGCGTTTCTGATTTATGTTTCTGTCGGCTGCATGGCGACACAGCTTTAAATATGCAACTTCGCTGCATAACGAACGCATAAAAACGACCAGTAGGATATAAACTAATGCAAATAGATCTTAACAATTGTGACGTTAAACGGGGTTCAGACTTGCGTCTGTTTTTGTCACATTGTTTGAACCACTTGAGATACTACTAACATACTGCCGTTCGTTCTCCACTTTATCTAGTCAATAAATGAATTACTTTATAATTATATAAAAACACGTGTTAGACAGTACAGTAGTGTCTGTATCTGTTCAGCTCTGTGCAGCCTCACGTCAAAACAAACTCCACGAGGCGTCAGTGATAGTTTTTAGTTCGCCTCTAGAGGTCGCTCTCGTACCGTATAATGACAGCAAACACAGGACACAACACAGAAAAACTTGCCGATAAATGATTGTTCCAGCAATCAATTATCGTTGCTGATTAATAGGGAAAAACGATACATCGGTCAACCTCTAAAAAATTGTGCATGGAACTTTTCTTTTGAAATCTGTGTGTCATGGTCTTCATGATTTGTTGGGAACTTTACCAAAACTCTTTGATTTATGTTTAAGAACTAAACATGTACTTTTGATTTGCGTTATAATTCCATTTCGCAGTTTGTTGCCATGAGCTTTCTTTGAAACCGTTGGTCATGCTCGTAAGAAGTGGAAGAAACTTGAAGCCACGGGGTGCATTTGAGCTTGAAACGGAAAATGTTTTTGTTGGACCGTCGAGCTGTTATGGATCACTGTAAATCACCTGTGATCTTTTGTAATAAGATTGTAGCATGGTTTTTGTCACTGTGAGACCGCCGCAGCTCCGCTGAACAGAAATCACACCTGGCCGAGCCCCAGACTCACATTGTGTGATGAGACATGCTGACAGCACTGTTGGCAGAGTTTGAAAAGCGTATCGTTTGGTTACACCAGTGCCGTGGGCTTAACGTTTTTAACATGTCTCATTTGTGTTCCAAGTGGAGGATTTCTTCTACAGACTGAGAAAAGCTTCTGATTTATCCAAACACTACTTTTTTTTTTTTCTTGTGCAGTTGAAGATGCTTTTGTGTAGTTTTTTCCCCCTCACTCTCCTGTTTTTCTTGGGTGATGTAATGAGAGGAATGAATAAGCCGTTGATGTAGAAAGCAAGTTGTCAAATAAGTAATCAAAATAATTTTGAATTCCCTTTCTTCTTAATCTTCTTAGGATTTAAACAAGCCTGTCCTTGGTTTGTATATGTTTTAAGCATAATTTTATTGCTATTCTTTGTAATGGTTAAGGTGGAAATCTAGGAGTAAGCATTACATTTTAAAAGGTTAGTTCACTTCCGAAATAAAATTTCTTGATAATTTACTCACCCCCATGTCATCCAAGATGCTTATGTCTTCCTTTCTTCAGTCGAAACGAAATTGATTTTTCTCCATATAATGGACTTCAACAGTTACCAACAGGTTGAAGGTCCAAACTGCAGTTTCAGTGCAGCTTCAAAGGGCTCTACATGAGGAATAAGAGTCTTATCTAGTGAAATGATCAGTGATTTTCTCAAATTTATATACGGTTTAACCACAAATGCTCTTCTTGCACTGCTTTGCACCGCGTACCGTAATCATGTTGGAAAGGTCACGCGTGACGTAGGTGGAAGTATTGAGTATTGCGGTAGAGCAAAAAAAACGTCTGACATCGTTGTTTTATCTTTTTTTTTTTTTTTTTTTTTTTTACTTAGTCTTTGCTCGTTTGCTTTCTAAACACTTGCTCGGTACTTCCGCCTACATCATGCGTGACCTTTCCAACCTGATTACGGTATGTGTGGCGCATCACAGAGCAGTGCAAGACGAGCATTTGTGGTTAAAAAGTATTTATTTATTAATTTATTTTTTTGGCTGATGGTTTCTCTAGATGAGACTCTTAGTCCTCGTCTGGGATCATGTAGAGTCTTGGAATTTGGACCGTCAGTCCATTGGTAACCATTGAAATCCACTATATGGAGAAAAATCCTGGAATGTTTCCCTCAAAAAAAATTAATTTCTTTTCAACTGAAGAAAGACAGACATAAACATCTTGGATGACATGGGGGTGAGTAAATTATCAGGAAATTTTAATTCTGAAGTGAACTAATCCTTTAAGCTTATAAATGATCTCACGCCGTTTACAGACATGAACAACACCTCAAGTAATGTGACTTGTTTGCTATTACTTCCCTGAGTGATTAGATTTGCAAAACACAAAGCTCACCAATTTTATTACAATACATTGATGACTTGATATGCACATTCAAGTGAATGCATAAGCTTCACAACCTCATTGCTAATTATCTAATCCTATTACAAAAATATTTAGTTTTTCAGATAAGGCAGTGTGACCGAGGGAAAAGAATAAATTAATAAATAGATGACTTGGTTATGTTATCGACGGGCGCCATTATTATATTTATGAAGAGAGACGGAGAGAACAGAGAAGTCTGCACAGAAAATGTGGGTTAGAGGTGGATCCCTTCAGGTTTTGGACAACGTCCAGTTACCTCATCTCATTATTTTCAGGATTCATTTTGTAATCTCCCCCTGTTTTTGGAGTTTAGGCAGCCGTTGTGACTTGATGGTTTCACGGCGAAGTCTTTAGGATTGTCTGAGACAGATCCATCTGTTCCATTTTAGTTATCTTCGCTTTCATTCCCTCATGAACATAATTCACAGACGCTCTAGGGCCAAGTCATGATGGAATGGTTGTTTGTTGTTTTTTCGGGTTTTTTTATTTTAATGTAGTATATTGTACGTGGCAACTTTCCCACAAAGACCAATTATGAATCCCACCCAAAATCACTTTGAATTGTCTGTGAGAAAGTCCTTGTTCCATTGATTTGATTATTTTGTTGATGGAAAACAAGGGCTTGGATTACCAGAAATGAATCTGCTTGAAGGATTTCACAGCTGTGAAACCAGACGGTTACTTGCAGGTGTTTGCGCTGAAGTCGAGGGAAAGCAAGATCCTGGGCTGCAGCTGACGTTTTATGGCACGTAATTGTGCCAGGACTACACGGCAGTAGATTTGCTCCAAGGCACAAGTTCAATTATTGGGATTTGCTTGATATCACGATAATGAGCTTTTGTAGTTGATTGACGCAAAATGCACACAACTAACTTTTAAAGTTTTAGCAATACAGTTTAAAAATATTAGTAATTCTGTTAAGATGATTCAAGATGATGTCAAAAGCGTGCAAGCGTTCTCGTTTGAGTTTATAAGAGTCTCACAGTTACATCGAGTGCCTTGCCTACTAACCTACATCCTGCTAGCTTATAAATTAAAGTTCAAGGCCACATTCACTAATTCATACAGTCCTGCTGTTTGCTTTCGTCTCCATGTTGTGCTTTTTTCCATGACTAAGAGACTCGTTTAGCAGTTCCTGTTAGAAAGGCCGTGTTGTTTTTCCGGGGGAGGACAGCTGATATTTCTAATGTTTTATTTACAAAGAGCAGCTCACATAAGTGAACTTTTGGCATTGATCAGTTGTTTATTGATGAGTAATCGTCAGATAAAGGATACAAAGATCATTTTGACATGTTTTGCTGTGAGATTATAGCTTTTAATGAAATTGAACTCACAAGTAGGATTTGCAATGCAAACTACTTTATGTAACACGCTGTTGGAGTGCTTTGTTACGGGTCATAGATTTTAAAAATCTAATCACAAATTGGGTGTATTACTAGTTCTTTCAGCTGCTACAAATTGATATTTGACTGCCCGGTGCCAGTGTGATTCAGGCACAAGAAGACACGAAAGAGACCTCAATTTTAAAACTCGCACGCGTTTCAGACAGCGCTCGAATACTGAATTGAGATCTCTTTCAGTTCCTCTTGCGCTTAAATGGACAAATTAACACAAAATTGTCAAAATGCCTATTTTGGTGAGGATCCTTATAATCATAGTCAGTTATTTCTTAAGGGATCATAACAGGTGAGGAGTAAAGCACATGTGTAACACTACATTCAGTCCAAGCATTACATCTTAAAGTGACAGCAGCCTAATAATCCTGCTGCTCTGTGTTTTTAATGTTAAACAATCAAAACAAAGAAAAAATCACTCACTGCTCTTGGCTCAATAACTTTTTTAAGTATTAATCTATATTTAATTTATACAGTGAAGATTGCAGATTTGATTGCTTCATTCAGTTTCTGTTCATGAAAACTACATTTAGACTTACTGAAAATCCGGAAAAGCACCACTTCTGTGTTAGCACTTGGATGGGATAAATGCAGACCATGAATTCTGAGTATGGGACACCATACTTGGCTACATGTCATGTCACTTTCACTTTTATTAATTTTAGTCGTGCATAATACATCACCTTGTGAACAAGATGAACGATTATCAATGCATGACTGAAGCTCATTACGAATGCCCTGAATTTTCCCTAACGTTCCTGAATGTGGGCAGAGAATCCCATTGACCAAAGAGGAGATGGTCCAGGTGTGCTTCCGTGCCTTTATTCTAATTGGCAGCCTCACTGCTCATTTGCATATAAGGTTAAACTTTGCATAAAGTTGATCTGAACTCATATTTTACAAATTATTTCACTATACACCGTGACCCGACCAGGTAGGACGTGATAAAGCCACTTTTTTTCTTCCTTGTTTGTACTAACCAGCCACAACTTGGTTAAGTGACACGCAAAAGGAAAAAAAAAGCACACTCAGTCAGCTGTATATTACACATCAAATGTTTAAATTGGCTGCTGTTGGGTTAAGTCACGCAACGTTTTCACTTTCAGTGTGAACAGACCAATTAGTTGTCGCTGGGAAATCGTCGTGACTGTTCCAGACTATTTTTGTTCCATGTCGCTTGGTGGCTTTCTTATAATGCTGATTTTGTCCTCGTAATATCTTGCTGTTTTTTTAACCTCATTTCTGTACCTGCCACAACACAAGATGCAGGTTATATTGGATCTGGATGCAAAGGTTATTTTACCCCATTACCTTGTTTACCTTCCTCATAAGGCAATATGTGCTTTATGAGGAAAACGATTGTGGAACATCAAAAACAAAGCTTGCCTTGTGTCCTCACAACCATTGTGTCCTTACATGCCTTCCTAATGATTTATGGCTTTTGATGGTTTCCCATGCCTCTCTTCGGCTGTGGGGATCTTGAGTCAGAATACAGTGCCACATTCATGGGAACCGCAAACATGCTTCAAGCTCGCTGTTTTTTCTCAGTAGCTGTCGCGGTGTTCGCCTGTGGTTCATGCGTCTTCTTTAACCCTTTTTAGTAGGGGTGTGAATCTTTTGGCAGCTCACGATTTGATTCAAATCAGCGTGAGTTCACGATTTGATTAAACAATGATTCTTGATTCGATTTGATTCTAGTTTACTGTTTTGTCACTGTCACTATTTGACTGCGGTAGACCGTTTAATAGATCTTGAAGATCCTACTGAATTGAATATGAACCTTGACATTTATTTTGATTTTTTCTTCTCATTTTAGTCAACCCAATATTATAAAACACGTCATTTAAGCTGAAGCACATCTTCTCTAATAAAGCCAGACAAGTTTATTTACTTTTTTAGATTAAAAATAAGAAACAAAGATTGAAATGGCAAACAATTAGACAAATACAATGGAAAAAAAATATACAAATTAAAGTATATCAGGTACAGTAATCTAGGTTTATTTAACATGTAATAAGAATTTGAATAATCAAACACTGTATATTCTTCACTGTGTGAATTAAATATATATATATATATATATTGATTCATATTAAAGATACAAAAGCGATTGTCAAAAGCATTGAGTGATTTGGTTACACTTTATTTTACAGTGTCATTGTTACATATGCATAATTTGTAGTTATTACAATACATGTAACATAATTACATACCCTAAACCAATACATGTAGTTGCATAATATTACTCCGTACTTAAGCGTATAATTACATTGTAACAAAGACACCTTAAAATAAAGTGTAACTAGTGATTTAAAAAAAAAAAAATTAACATTAATGAAACCGATGGCAACAGTTTGGTTTTTTTCGCAGCGTATTGTGATTAATAAAGCTTTTAGTAATGCAACAATAAAGAAGTGTAACACTTTAGAAAGTCTGACATTTTGTGAACAGATGCAAAGATAGAATCATAATTCAAATGTGAATGGATTTCCTTTACTTTTTAGCTTGCTCGAATTCCTTTCACTCCCTCAGAAATGTGACAATGAAAGATTATATGAAAGCTTAAGTCTAAAAATGACCCCGAAGGAAAGAGGAAGAAAAATGAATTGTGCGTAATTGGCCCCCAGAGAGTCTCGGCTCTTTAGAGGTAATGATTTGTCGAAGTCCATGATAGCCTAGACCGACCCTCTTCATTGAGTTGTCCAGGTAGGTCCTTTCCTAATCTCTGTTTTATCCAAACCGTTTATTTAGTGAAATGAAAAACAAAAAAACCCAAAAGTCCATTTTCTCAGAAAGCAACCTTATGTTTTTCATCACATTGGTTCAAAGAGGTGTCCTTACAAGATAAATATTGCATCACAGTTCACTGTTTTGTAAGTCAGCATGTTGGTGCAAGCGGTTGTTGATCAGTTTTTAACTGTCAACTTGCCTTCTCCGCGAAGCACAGCACAAAGAATGAACCCTCTCGTCTAGGGTGTTGATTGCTCTTGATTTTAATCTTTTGTTTTTCAGCCATAGAAGAGTGTTTTGTACCTCTCCAAAAAGACTTTATCAGCTCCATTGTCTTTATGCCTGTGCTTGCCCCATGACTCCCCACTGCTCCCTCCAAACAATCGCACCGCAGTTGGATGTTTCTAGTGAAAGCTAATGAGCTATGAATATTGACTTGTCTTTTGTGGTATAGGGAGAGTGAGAAGTGAGAGTGAGGATGGTCCTGTAGAGAAGCACAGGCATCGTTCTTACTCCGGTTGATTTTCTCAAGACCACAGTGCACGATCTTAAACTCCTCGAATCGATAGACATTGACATATCGATCTACATGCATGTGACTAGTTGTATTAATTTGTTGTGCTTGTAGACAAGAAACAACCTCCTTTTTCTTTGCTTTTTTTACTCTTTGGTTAGAATGAAGTTGCAATTAAAAAGTGAATATTTTTCTTGTTTTGACAACTTTTCATTATGGAACGATTATCCATTGATTAATGTGCTTTAATAAAGTTTCATTTGATCTAATTAAATAACTTGTACATTTTAAATTAAAATTTACATTAATTTAAATTTAATTTAAATTAAATTTGCTTGGTTGGTCATGAATCAAGTGCACAAGGCATTGAAAGATGGACCAGAGAGCACTTTTGACTAGTTAGCTTTGAAGATTAGTTAACAACTTTTTCTAGTTAGGTTTTCGAGCCAAGCTAAACACTTCTACCATTGTAATGAACCATATCAGGTCATATACTATGGCTACGTTCACAATTTGTTTTGCCCACGCGTGACTCATATCTGTTTTCCCCATGACTGTGAACACTACAAACCACATGAATCTAATCTTTTCTATGTGTTACTAAATCGATACAGGTCAGATGTTTTGTGACCGCAGTGTGAACAGTCATATTGGAATTCGTGCGATTTTTACGTCACTCGAGATCAACGTTCGTCACGATTCTGCGCTCATGGGAGTCTTTTCAAAGATTTTACATACCCAAGACAGTCGTGAAATGTCAGTAGAAGGGCAGTGATGTATCAAGAGTATTACAGAAACGGCTCTATAATTCAATCTAAACGTGAGGGCTCGTATCATAAAAGTTTCAAAACTCTGCTCTCTTTTGTCACATCATTTGTCTTTATTTTTCATATTTCCTGATCATGATTTCGCTGACTTACATTTACATTTATTATCCAAAGCGACTTACAAGGGGAGCAATTAGGGGTTAGTTGTCTTGCTCAAGGGCACTTATTCATGGTATCGGAATGCTGTTTATTTACAATCCCTACCTTCAATTCCTGCCGGCATGGGAATTGAACCAGCAACCTTCAGGTTACAAGCCCGACTCCCTCACCATTATGCACAGACTTTAATGCCCTCCATGTTTACCTCTGTATGACAGCGTGTGTTGCCAAGTCCGCCAATTTCCCGCAGAATTAGTTTACTTTTTCACCTTTGCCGCGGGTTGTAGCAGCCACACTAACGTGACATTTAACCCCCGGGTCGCGATTTTTACTGGGACACCCCTTTGAATGCGATTTGGGCTAGTTTTGGACTAGTTTCGAGAAGTGGACTTTGTGGTTAAAAACCTGGCAACCCCGTTTGTATCGTTCTTCTGCGCATACAGGTCAGTTCAGATCTGTTCACACTGGAAATCTGATATTGGCCACATTTATAACAACAGTGTGAACATCTATACAAAAAACCAGATCTGAGCAAAACTGGGAATTGAGCGTGTAAATCTTCGCAAGTAATCATGTGCCATTCATCTCCCTGACATCAACTGCTTGTATCATATAGCGGTGTGGAAAGCGATCTACTTTTAAGTGTTTTAGTGCTACCTGTGTAGTTCAAGCTGAAGCAGCCATAAAGCTAAAATGTTCTTCGTAATAAAGATCCCACCTCTTAAAGTGTCGGTGTTTGTTTGAAAGCTAGCTACATTTCCAGACAGTCTAAAAAGCCAGTTCGTTTTATAATGTTATTACGTAATCCGAAAAGTTATTGAATTTATGTTCTTGAGTAGCCTCGAGTGGTGTTTTTCTGTTTTGGAAGGCTGTTGACATCTTTTCACACATGTAAGCCCAAGCGTCCTGCCAGACTGTTAAAGACCCACAACAAGTCATCTGCCATGTGTCTGCTGCCGGTCTAGTAATTAATAGAGTTCCCCTGAGCTAACCAAGGGCTAGAAGGGCATTTTGTTTTTGTTGCTCATTTTATTCAAAGTTTGTTTTTTTGTATTTTGTGTAGCTAGCATAAAGAACCGATGCCGTTTTACTTTTATGTGTAAACTCATTTCTTATTGAACAGGATTTTTTTTTTTCAAAGAAATTAATACTTTTATTCAACAAGGATGCATTAAATTGATCAGAAATGATTGTAAAGACATTTTATAATATTGCAGAAGATTTCTTTTTTTTAAAGCTGTTCTTTTAAAGAATTCTGAATTTTTTTTTATGTAGTTTTGCACAAAAATATTAAGTTTTCAACATGAAATGTTTTCAGCCATAATAACAAATGTCTCTTGAGCACCAAAATTGGCATATTAGAATGATTTCTGAAGGATCCGGTGACCCTGAAGATTGGATTCATTTAAAAAAAAAAATAAATAAAATGGAAAACTTATTTTACATTTTAATAATATTTCACAATTTTACCTTTTTTATTGTATTTTCTTTAAATTAAATAATTGCAGCCTGTCCACAAACAAACAGACAAAAACTATATTTGTATTAACTATATTTGTATTATATATATTTAAAAAGAATATAGCCTCTACTCCCATCATTGTCTCCATTTTAAATATTTGATGTGAACTTTGATCAATGAGTCTATTTTACGAAGTTTAAAAATGATCTGACTTAGTTGCTCTGCACTTAAAAAAAAACTTAAAAAACGTAAAATCTTTTTAAGTGAACAGTACATTTTACTGCTCCTTACTTACCTGTTATTATCAAGTAAAATCTACTTACTATTGAACTTAACATTGATAAAGAAATAAAGTAAATATTAATTAATCATATTTAATTTTAATATTTAATAGATATTATACAGACACCATATCTACTTAATAGATTTTGATGCAGCCCTCACCCGAACACTTCAATACTTGGTACACAGTACAAGGTAACACCCGATACATCATTTTTGAGTGTGAATGTGTTATTTTGAGTAGCAGATGAACTCCAGATGTCACAAAATCGCAAGTTACTAAACCTAACAACAAAAGCGATGATAAAACAGTGCAAATACAACTTGAAAACAGTAAAAAAATCAACCTTATAAATTATTTATGCCCCAGTGCATGATGGGAGCACCTGTATCAGAACAGTTGAGTAGGTTTTACTTAATTTTATATTGTTGATTTTTATGCTTTAATTTCAACAAGCTTGAATTAAGTACTATTATAGAATTTACTTTTTCATGTAGAAATTACATTTGTTTGTTTTTTCTGTAGTATGTCATTTTTATCAGTGTGGGTTTTCGGAAATGGTTCATGTGTAAACCACTTTTAACTCCATATGTTGCCAGTTATGGTTTAGTTTAGATAAGGTAAGCCCATAATTGCAACAAGATATTTTAATGAAACATTTAATATGTAATGTGCACTCTTATTATTATTTAATTTGGCTAATGTGATTTCAGAAGGGTTTGATTTGTGTTTTGTTATGGATGATTGGATTTGTTTAAATGTTTCGACATTCCAGATTAATGCCGTTTAATTGTCAAGCATTACCAAGTTTATCAAAGACTTGCTTGTAACACATTTAGTGAGCAGATTAGTTGAAGTTTTGTTTTCGAAATCTGGCAGAGTTGCTCTCACCCTGTCAGAAACCAAAGAAAAGGATCAGATGTAGTGGATGCGTGTTAAAAAAGGTTTCAGATTTGTCCAGTATGTCAATACTGAACACTGATAGTCCTGAGAATCTTGACTACGCCTCGTACTTGCAAAACAAGCTCTAACTTGAGGTTGCAGACGACAGCAGGGTAATGACACAACCGTCTGGGGATTGGTCTGGTCTTTAACCACACCTCGACACCTCCACACAAAACATCTCCTTTAGTTTCAAAGAAATTACACCCCTATTATAACAAACCATTGTTGCAAACCTGCAACCGTTGTGGAAACCCTCAACATGACGGGTTTAAAGCGACACCACTGTTCTGTTAAGCCATGTCTTTTGTTGTGTTGCAGCTTCAGCAGCCGTTTTCCCAGAAAAATCCAAGTTGAGCAAAGTGAAAAACTCGAAATAGAAGTAGAGCCCGTAACCAAAGCCAGATGTGTTTAAGGTGTGAGCTTAATGTCCTTTTCTTCAAGCACTGTCACTCCGCCGCCCACTCCGGCTCGGTTTCTCCACAAACCATTTAATTAAGACATGGCATAGTTCGACATGGTTGGATGGAGTGAGATTTCATTAGATTGTCTGCATTTTTTTCCTACCAAAGCCTTAGCTCAATTTGTCAAGGCCAAGCTCGTGTGCACGCCATGCCCCTTGGCCTGTCACAGAGATAAATCATCTGTGAACGGAAAGGAATTGCTTAAAACGAACGAGTCCTTGGGCGACACTCAAAAAACAACGTCTTGACATTGTGCTGAGCTTGTCTACTGGTGAAACTGTGCTTGTGCTTCGTCGACGTAAGGCCAATGATTAATTTTTAATGATCATTTATTATCTATAGCAATAGTGTTTGGGGAGTAGAGGTTTATTTAAGAGCAGAATGGGTAATGTGTTCTTGATCATGGCAAGAGAAGTTGGGTTGCGCTTTAAGATGTTTTCTACTGCCAGCCGAACACTTCCTGTAATGTCACACATTGACTTCCTACAGGAAGGCTGTTTCGAAACGTAGAGGCAGTCCTATTCTGCCTCTACCCAATTCGGCTAAATCTTAAACGGCATCTAAACGGTATCTTTCACGGAGAATGCATTCTCAGAATATCTGGGAAAGGGTTATCCAAGATTAATAATGTTAATATGCTTATTTCTGAAAGGTGTAGTCTAACAGACTCTTTTCCCAATAGTTGGGTGTTTCGTCATATCTATAAATAGAGAAAAGTAAATGAAAACTTTGGTGTGGTGCGGGAGTGGCAAAGGTAGTTGTCACAACGAGCACTGCAAAATGCTTGCAGTTTTATTATTTTAATTGTTAGAGGGTTAAAAGTTACATATAGTGTACCTTTAATTCAATCCCAGCTAATAAGAGCACTAAGACATATGCATTTTGATTTTATTTGGATTGGCAGATGGTGCAAAACACAGCAATATACATCTTTTATGTTATTATGAGAGTGTAAAACTATTTTCAGTTCATTATGAAACTGTGGCCGGACAGATTAGATGGGATTTTTTTCTAAGTGTGATTTTTACAGGTTTCGGTTTTCTTTAATTGACAGCATTTCCAAAAATCTACTTTTCTTCAATGCAAAATTATTTTCGTAAAAAAAGAAGAACAAAATAAGAACAAAAACAAATTTTAAACCACAGCACAAATAAATGCAACAGATGTTGCACGGCTTTCCGACAAGTCATGCGCTCTCACGCCACACATCATGTTCTCACGCAGTGAAAAATACATCGCGGAGCAAAGAGGACACTGACAACGTGTGAAACATTTTCATATTTAATATATCGTAATTTTTTAAAGAAGTTTAAACAATAAATAGCGTCTAGTGTGTGTTTAATGTGTGGTGACAGATCGCTGTAGCTCCTCGTGAACCGATCATCTCTTCATACTAGTTCATTTATAGCATCAAATAAACATGAATGAACATCAGAAGGAATGTTGTTTCAAGCGCGGAAAGACGTGAGGACACACAATTTATCAAGTTCACCAACGTTAAAATGGCGGATTCGGGTCAATTAATGGAACACACTGAGAATATCACAATATTAGCTTGGCAACATGCGGCGTGTACAGAATCACTTGTGAGGATGTGTTTCAGTTAGGATGCTATCTTAAATTTGCCTGTGTAGGCAGTATACCTAAGGAACTTGGGATTGGTACATGGCTGTCAGTGTTGTGTAACATTTGTCCTGTTCTTTCCTCTGTGTAAAGATGCAAGCATCTGCAAGCCCAGGTGTGTGTTTGTGGCTTTTAAGTGGTTATGATTCCATAATTAAGTCTCTTGCAATAAAAACACTTTACTGTTGCTTAGGGCCATCTAGCTGTAATCACACTGGGAGAGTCGAGTGGAATGTGAGATGCTCTGTATTTATAAGGAGATTAGATGGCATAACTATTTTAATGGAAGCTTGCAAATTTGAAGCGTGCAAAGTGTTTGTGCATGGCCTGTTCCCCGAGTTACTCCACTTAAACCCTACCGGACTAATGCCAAGACATTTCGTTTGAAGTGATACACCGAAACTTTGATGTTCTTATATGATAAATCGATCCTGCTCGGTTTCGGAACTGCAGTTTTGTTTTGCTGAAATCACAGCAAATGTGCATTTGCATTGCAAATTATCCCACTGACATTGGGCATTGCTTATAGTCCTGTTCGTATGAGATTGTTTTTGAAGAGAGGTCCCAGAAGAACAGGTGACCTCTGCGGAACGAACTCAATTAACAAGAATTTGCATTTACAAGCACAAATAATGCGTACCCAAAATTCGTCATTACACAGTGCTTGGATGTTTTGAGCTGTGTTCTGATTTGTATTCCTTCCATTTCAAGGTCATATGCTAATTTTATATATTGGTTAACTAAATGGGCAAACTTTTTATAAATCATGACTGCATTAGTGTTCTTTTAAGTTTGGGCTAATTAAGAACTCATTTTACAAGGAAAAAACTAATAATGCTTGTATTTGCATTTTGAAGATTGGCTTTCATTTTTTTTTTATTTCCAATTCGATCATATCGCTAGTTTTGTTGTTTTGAAAAGCAAAAAATTCCAAATGTCCTGTTGCTCTTATAGCGATCTCGGTGTTCTTCAAGATTATTTTAATATTCACATGGTAATGATGCTTCATTAAAGGCAGAAGCTTTCTGATAAACTTTAAACTTCATGAACTCATTGAGAATGCAGAATAATTCAGAAACGAACTTTCCTTAAAAGTGCACCTAATTACTTTTTAATGGCCAACTGGTACCGCGTCTAGAACGCAAGGTCAGTTCTTGAATTAAAAAACTTGCTTCACATTATGTCATTAAAATAAAAAATGTAGGGACACACCGATAAGATATTTTTTTGGCTGATACATATTTTAACAAACAACTATTGGCAAGTTCTAATAGCGATTATTTATTAATTGTTCACTTATACTTTTCTCATTAAAATAGATTACTGTTTTATTCGTGTTTTAATTCAAAGTTCAAAAACACATGCATTATGGTATACTAAAGCAATCAAATGTAAAATAACACTGCATATTCCTCACTTTATGAATTATATATATTAATCCTTATTAAATTTACAAATGTTATTCAGTAACAAGCAGTGAGTGATTTTCTTTCTCCCTTTCGTTGTTTAATTAACATTGAAAAAACAAACACTTCATGCACTGATGTCATATAATGATACTGTTACAGATGCAGTTATGCTTTTTTTATATTCACTTAAGGCTTAACCGACTGTTTACTTGCCAAGACGGAAACGATGACATCACTTTGTGTAAATATATCCGATTGTTCAAGCACAAGAAGATGTGGAAGAGAACTCAATTCAGTATTCGCACGCTTTCTGAATGCACGCTTCGGACGCGAGCAAACACAAAACTTCTCTCAAAGCAAGTACCGAATTGAGTCGTTTTTTACGTCGTCTTGCAGTTGAATATTTAAATTTGTAAGGCTTAAAAACACGTGCGAATGATAAACGTTTGTGGCCCGATTGAGACACTGCATGATTAATCAAAAATAAACCACACGGATTTGGCAAAATTCTGCTAAATTTTGTTTTATGCACAGCTTGTCAGTGAAGTACGGCTAAATACTGCTTCATCCGATACCTAGAGGGCGCTCTTGAGCAGAAACTCCAAATATGCCCTGCAGAATGAAGATAACGCACGTAGTTCCAGGAAATACCTATGGGCGTCATACTATCACTGTAGGTGAATAAACAGAAGATTGAAAAGATTAAATGTCTAATGAACACACGACTATGACTATATATGGTTTATCTGAGTTTTTCAATCCTGCTAGGGTATTTTCATGATAATAAAGTATATTTATAATGGAATGCTATTTGTCATCGCCTTTATCACTGTAAAGAATGCCATGAAATAATATTTTACACCTTGTTCTGTGCAAGAAGCCACATCATCTCACAGCAGGATGTTATTTCAAGCACACTTGACATTATGAAGTGAGTTTGGAGTAAAAACATTATTAAATGTTGTCTTTTGTTGGATGAGCGATTTAAATAAATGCTTCTCATGTTTGGAAAGACGTTTGAGACGTGTTGCTTTTTGCCAAATGCACATTATATAAGCGACTCAAACTCGCAGTGCTTTCAGATAGCGCAGCATTTACTGATCACAGAGCCGTGCTTCACTGACAAGCTGCGCACAAAAAATAATCGCAGCCTTTGCGATTTCATATTCGCACTAAGGCAAAAGGTTTAAGTGTGATTTCAGGATAATTGTGATTAATCGTGCTGCCCTACAGTTAATTGGTTTGAATATATCACACTTTTTCATGCTACAGCTAATATGCAGATTATTTAATTGGTGGCCGAGACATTGGTGCATCTCTTAAAAACGAAAAAAAGAAAAGTGTATTGTCCATTGGCAAAACTTTTGTTAAATCTTGGCAATGACACTAGTATGAATGACCGCTAATGAGTTAAGTTATGAGGTAACTAACATTAGGTGAATTGAAATCAGTGAAATCACTGAATGCAGTTGCAGAGTTTTTTCCTGTTCTACGGTTCCAGCTAAGTGACGCCTCATAATTACCTTGAAATCAAAGCTGCTGGTTAAGCTGCTAAAGGTTGGTAAGTTTATTATTTTGGTTGTAATTTAGTATTGTAAGCACATAAAACAAATGGAAATGTATGCGTTGTACTGCTGCAAATTTGTCTTACATTGCCCACTATGTCTGGATTTTTGCCAGTGCACTTGAATTAATGAGCAATTTTGTTTTGTGTTCACTCGGGAGTGACAATACTGAATAAGGACTGCTAAAATAATGACGCCAATAAAAACGTATTGTTCTTGTTGAGTGTAGGTTTTTTTTTGTGTGTGTGTGTTTTGTGGTGGAGAGCGTCTGACATGGAAAACACTCATCTGTTATTTTAATGAGGGAGACTGACCAGGACAGATAACAAACTTCAGTGGGGGGAGGAGGAGTTCATGGGTATTCACTGTCTTTGGATGCCTGCAGCAGATATGGAAGTAATGAATCCTATTAATAGTAATTGAATATTGACATTCTGCAGTGCTCTTGCATTAAGCAATCAGCATAATAATACTTGAAAGAATTCAGGAGCCCCGCGCTGAGGTGGTGAACTGGCAAAAAGCACTTATTTAGTTCTTTTGAAGTTGTACTAATGAATAGGATAGTAAGTAATTTTATGTAGTCGTGAAGTGGTTCCATATCAGTTCTACTTTCATCCTGATGCTTTTTTTTTTGCTGTTCATTTCGCCATCCATTTTGTTTTCATTATTGAGTCTTAATACATTGGTATGCTCCAGCTAATTAAGAAAGAATTGTTTCTCTATCTATCCATCCATCCATCCATCCATCCATCCATCGGTGTATATAGCTGTATCCATCCATCCATCCATCCATCGGTGTATATAGCTGTATCTATCATCCATCCATCCATCCATCCATCAGTATATAGCTGTATCTATCATCCATCCATCCATCCATCCATCCATCCATCCATCAGTATATAGCTGTATCTATCATCCATCCATCCATCCATCCATCCATCAGTATATAGCTGTATCTATCATCCATCCATCCATCCATCGGTATATAGCTGTATCCATCCATCCATCCATCTATATATAGCTGTATCAATCAATCCATCCATCCATCCATCCATCAGTATATAGCTGTATCAATCCATCGGTATATAGCTGTATCAATCCATCCATCCATCGGTATATAGCTGTATCTATCCATCTATCCATCCATCCATCGGTATATATAGCTGTATCTATCCATCCATCCATCCATCGGTATATAGCTGCATCCATCCATCCATCCATCCATCCATCGGTATATAGCTGTATCTATCCATCCATCCATCCATCAGTATATAGCTGCATCCATCTATCCATCCATCCATCGGTGTATATAGCTGTATCTATCCATCCATCCATCCATCCATCGGTGTATATAGCTGTATCCATCCATCCATCCATCCATCGGTATATAGCTGTATCTATCTATCCATCCATCCATCCATCCATCGGTATAGCTGTATCTATCTATCCATCCATCCATCCGTATATATCTATCTATCTATCGGTATATATCTGTCTATCGGTATTTATCGGTCTATAAATATCTGTACGAGTCTGTTTCTAACTCCAAGTTGGGGAAAATGATTCCAGCAGCTTTGGCTTGGCTTGCCGCTCTTGGTTTGGAGTTTTGAATTCCTTCTTGGAGATTTCTATTTGCGTCCAGAGCACTGATATTGTGCTTGGAACAAATTGCTACCCGCTGTTTGTTTTCGAAGACAAGGCTGGGTCTGAGGCTCGCTCTCCAGACATATTAATCTTTCGCTACAGCAAGAATGATCAACAGAACCCATCGATTAACAGCACAGTGTGAAGTCATGCAACTGGGACTGGCCACCTGCAGGACATTTATCTACTTGTCTTGGCAAAAAAACTCTGATAACACTAGTCTCATTGTGATGACACCAGCGACGGTGGCATTGCGCCTATTCTGGATTATGAATCCTTGTTGCCGTATGGTAGATCTGCCCGTTTTCTGCTTTTCAAATCCATCATCTTGCCTTATGCTCACCTTGGATGTGTTTGAGGTAGTCAGAATGACCAAAATGCAAAATATCACCTTGCTATTTATTTTAGTGTCTCATGCAAAGACAGAACGAACGGCTCAGACCCAAAGGCTCAGTAGGTGCACTAATCATTTCTGTTTCCTTGAAGTGAATGGATTTTAAAGATGTGCTCTATTTAAGTGCTGATCAAATTGGCATTGTCCAGCATTATTAGCTAGATTTGCTAGTAGATGATAGCATAACACACACCCTCAAAGTTGTTGATGTTACTTGAAACATTTAATGCCTATAGAGGAAGTTTAAAAGTAAAACCACAACTCACAACCGAGTATTGAACTGTGGATGTCGTACCAAACAGTTCAGTATTATATTGTTTGTTATATTGTATTATTTTGGGAGTTGTGGCATCGCGACAATACATAGCATTATAAATGTGTTATACATTTTTTAAAGAAGAAAATATGAAAATCATGATAATTCTGGAAATGTGCCATCACAGTCTGTGAAAAGGGACACGTCTTGAGACCCTTGTGTTCTGTTAAATGTCATCAGTTGTATCCCATCTAGCCATGTCTTATGTGTATGCCCCCAATCATTTTTAAAAGTGTTGTGCTCAACATCTCCAATGAGACTGCCAAAAATGCAACCCAACCATTTCATTTTAATTATGTGAAATATCCAATCACGTAATTGTGTTTTCATAATCAGTCATTGCTGTTTTGGTTTAGGTCTATCCCTGTTTCAGGCCTTGTGTGTTTCTGTGTTAGTTCCTCAAAGACTTCGGTAACCTCGAAGTAAGGTTAAAGCTTCAGTATCAGAAGAATAATAAGCCAGATCTGGATTGGATCATTAGCTATCATAGTTAAAGGGATAGTTCACCCAAAAATGAAATTTCTGTCATCAATTATTCACCTTCATGTCGTTCCACACCCGTAAGACCTTTGTTCATCTATGGAACACAAATTAAGATATTTTTGATGAAATCCAAGAGGTTTTATCTCAATTCAAGGTCCGGAAAAGTAGTAAAAATATTAAAATGTCAACTCGACTACAGTCGACTAATAATGAGTCTGTTCTGATGTAGAACCTGGAAGCGCTGAATATGAACGGCATGAGAGAATGACACTGTTAAGGTTGAACCACTGCAGTCATATGGACTATTTTAACGATGTTTTACTACTTTTCTGGACCTTGAATGATGGTAATTACATTGCGTTCTATGGGAGATAAAACACCTCTAGAATTTTATCAAAAATATCTTAATTTGAGTTCCGAATCGTATTGAGGGTGAGTAATTAATGACGCAAATTTAATTTTTGTGAGAACTTTAATTCTCACCAACACAGCTGGCAGTTTTAAGACATTGACCTGCTCGTTTAAATGCATAATTCACCCAAAAATGAAATTTCAATGATCATTTACTCACCCTCATGTAATTTTAAACCTGTTTGACTTTCTTTCTTCTGTGGAACATTTTGAAAAATGGGTTTTTTCCCCCTCAAAGTCAATGCCTGACTTTCACTGCATGGACAAAAGTAATTGAAAATTTCTTAAAATATCTCCTATTGTGTTTATACAAGAATGAAACTACACGATGGTAGAATTTTTATGTGGGGTTCAGTATCCCTTTAAAAATTACAGTTGCAGTTTATGCAACTCTAACAAAAATCAAATCGACTGTTTGCCGTTTCTCTCACTGTCTGGCCCCCCCAAAAACAATTCACTCGTTTATTTTGTTCACTTTCTTGGTAATAAGAATGATTGTGTACAATTTCAAATGTGCACCTCTGCCAGAGCTCCATCTCGGAGAAGATTTATATTAAATTCAGTAAAAATGTATTCGGCTCAGCGTACAGCTCAAGGGTAAGTTCGCCAGGGAACACTTGACCGCAGCGTCTCGGACAGGAAACTTGGGCAGGTTATAATTGGAGAGCCGCAGCGAGCCAGATTCACTTGCGTACGCATCTTTGTTGACTCGTCGGGATCATGGCCAGCCTTGTCCGTTCGGATACTCCACAGCTTTGGTCCACGCTACCAAACCACACGGTGTGCAATTACGGGCATGTGGAAATAGCTGAGCTATGTTTCGTCTGGGCAATTCTGCAACCAGTAGGCTTTTGTCTGCAGAACACAGGCGGCCTCTTCTATGGCATGGCATTGTATTCACTTCAGCAAGAGCTGCACTGCAATGGGAACCACTCATAAAACTGCTTTGCGCGTTTTAAGGTTAATGTTATGTTTGAGGAAACACTTGGATGTTTGTGAACGTTGGGAGGCCAATGTCAGGCAACTGAGATGTTTGATGGTGCAGGGTGGTGTACTGTTTAGTGTGCTGTCTAATATTTAACAGGAGTGCATTTATCTCATGCATCCCTGACGGTAGTGCTCAAAGCAGCCCCACGAGCTGATGTTTATTTATTAGATCCCGCTACGTGATATTAGTCACTCATACAGGGAGCGTAATGGAGTCCATGTGACTCGTTTTTATGAACTTCAAAAGAGCTCCCCGTGACCTCTCGTGCTGTCATCTCTCATCACCAGTCAGCGGTGCGGCCGCGCTGACCTTCGACCTCAGAACTGTCGCCATGGTGACCGTCTGACCTTCCCGAGCAGCTACAGAAGTTGGGAGTGGAAGTGGCCTCTGGGGAGGGAATGGAATGTTCTGTGTTAGAACTGAACGGAGCAGCGCTGCCTAATCACAGAACAGTACGGGATCATACGTGCACCTGGGATAACTCAAAGCTCTGCTTATTTTTACTGCGCACGGATATTTATATTTTGCTGATAGTGTAGAAATCACTTTGAATTCCTAATGAGAAAAGCTCAAATGAAGGTTGACATGTTGCAATTTGTAGTGTTGACTGTGAATGAATAGTGTTAACATTAACATGTTTTGCCCACATCTTTGTTACACACCCATTTGCAATGCTGGGTAAATAACTCCAACACTACACAAAAACAGTAGCAACTGTGTGAAGAATTGATCCTCCTTAGGAAAATGACATAATTGGGAAATTACTGGGAATTGAGAAAAGTCACTTAACTGTCAGAATAAGAAAATCGTTTGATTACTCGATTGTGCAAATGAGGCGTTACGGTTTCGAAAATCGTAGGCAATCATTTTCAAACAAAACTGATTTCAACAAGGATAAAGAGAGTGAAGGAAACGAGGGATGTTTGTGAGACTTCACTGTCTACTTCAGACTTCCCATGAATTAGTAATTTTGGGTAACTTTTACGCAATGTAATAATCAATCAGAGATGCATCAATTAGTCGTTGCTTTAGTTTAACCAATAAAATGCGTCTTTTTTAATATATATTTTTTGGAATTTTGGAATCAGTTTTTTTTTTGGCAAGGATATATGCGACAGTAAATACATTTATAATGTTACAAAAGATTTCAATTTCAAATAAATTTTGAACTTTATGTTCTTCAGAGAATCCAGAAATTAACATTAATCATTCTAAATTGCAGCAAATCAGCATATTAAAATGGTTTCTAAAGGATCATGTGATACTGAAGACGCCTGCCATCTCAGGAATAATTTACATTTTTAAAAATAGAAATGGGTAAAATCTATTAAATTATGATAATGTTGCTGCTTTTACTGTATTTTTAGACATATAGCCTTTATGCACATAAGTAAATGTCTTTCCAACCCCAAAATTGTGAATAATAGTTAATTTATTTTTTTAAGTTTAAAATATATTAGGTTTTATATGTCTGTTATGTTTGAATCAGACTTTATGACTTTGAATCAGCCCAATTTTACAGGGCTTCTGAGTAGATTAGTGTCTGAGATGCAATGAAATACATTTATTAGCATTAAAATTTAACTATTCATTTATTAGTAATGCAGATTTATTGCATTTTGTTAATGCCACCATTTTGCCAGCAACACACCTTAAATGTGGTGTTGTCCTCCTCTCTAAATCCCTTTTAAATTATCCAGTCAGTGTAACACACTTACTTAATCACCATGGGGAACTTTTTTTGACAGACCTCAAATCTTTCTGACCCAATTTGCAGTCTTTTTAAAGCTTTTTTTTCCCAGTAATTTCTCATGACAATTGACACTTCAATGTCAAGTCATTTTTTCCTCTTTATGCTGGCAAGTAATAAAACCTGTGTGATATTCTCAAACTCACCTCATTGTCTGGTCACAGTGTGGCAGCTCTAAATAATAACCTATTTGTTTTTATGTCATTTAATGCATTTCTTATTTAGTCCACCTCCACCCTCTTAGTCGGCTGTGGTTTTTATCAAACGCTGACATGTTAGTCTCCGAATAGTTCTGCTCAAGGTGTTGAACGGCATTGCTGGAATCAAGAGCATGTGTTCCACCTTGAGGCGAGATGTGTTCAATGGTAGCCAAGTTATGTTTCCCGAGGTCAGAGGAGGTTTGATTTATGCTGAATGTTCATGTCAGTTGTTCTGCCGAGGGTTTCATGATGTGACTTTATCAGCACTTGAAGTGCAGGATGTTATTTCAATACATGAGAACATGGTCTGTGTAACATTAGCAACACATTATTAGCTGTTTGATAACGTAGTCAGGCAAAAGGTGAATCATGTCAATTAGCCAACCGTTATGCATCCGACGTTGTAAACGGCAGTACCATTGTGCTGCGTTTACCTCAGTAAGTTAAACAAGTGAATCTCTGAGCTGGTTTGAGTGAGTGGAGGAGGAGTACGGTGACCACTTGGCTATTGATCCGTTGCAGGACAGGAGATGTGATTTTGCGGGACTATGTGGGGCACGTGTGAGACGGATGAACTTACTTCTAGTATGCTATGTACTTATCGATTTGCATTCGTTAGCAAACTTGGCATAGCACGCCGTTTAATGTTTCTGTCGGTGGATGCCCACACTATAATGTTAATCTTCTTAGTTTCCGTGGGTGGCGCCGAGCATCTACGGGATCGGTGTATGTACATTGGAAATATTTGCCATCAGGATGGATGATTACATGCTTTAAATCACCAATTTGGGCAGCTTTGAGCCGCTCTTGAGGTTCTTATCCAGTATGTGAGATGAAATCCTGGCTGGTTTAACTGTGTTTGCTGACTGTGATGAGGCCCGCACTTATTCCTTTGCGCTGTCCACTCAGTTAAACCTCTCTCTACGATATTGCATTGGTTGGTTATTTTCACAGCTAGAACATAACGGCTGCACAAATTGATTTTTAAAAAATAATAAAGAACTGAAATGCGGGACACAACTTGTACACAGTTAGTTTCAAGCTATTTTAAGGCATGAAAAAAATTTCATGTCATTTTTGTGATCATAGATGAGTTTTAAGGGATAAAATAAAATGATTGACTTACTGGGTGGCTTTAAACAAAATTATATTATTAGTAGTGGTTGTTTTGCCATATATATATATATATATATATATATATATATATATATATATATATATATATATATATATATATATATATAAATATATATAATATTTAAATTTAAAGGAATTACTGCAATAATTAATTTTTTTTTAAAAAATTTTATTAATCTCAAATACACATTTTAATTAGAAATGCACAATAAATGCAGCCCTATACCTTTTAATTTTCATATATATAATTTCATATAAATAATCAGAATAAATAATATATATAAATATAAATAATATATATATTTATATTATATATTATATTTATTCATTGTATATCAGGGAGCCACTATCAAATATGCGGTGTATTAAAATCACTTTCATGCGTAGGCTACAGTGTATATGCGGAGTGGCGTTAATGTCTGCACATTTTACAAGACAAGACGAGATATTTGTCAATGACGCTCAGAATCTGTTTCTCACCAAATCCTCTGCCATCGTCTTGTCAGTCATCTCTTCTTACTACCGTCATGTGACAAGTGAAATCTGACTCCTGCTGCGCTGTGCTGTACATGGAGCAGAGTCAATGCTTTCAGTTTATAACTGTAGCATCCGTCATCCAATTGAACGAAATGGTTTTTATTTCCATAAAAAAGCAAATGTCAGCAGTGGCCAAGTAATATAATTGGCATTTAGACTGAGCACCGTGTAACACCGACTGCCACAGCGAGCTCAAAACCATTTAAAGAGTGAAGTAAATCATCCAAGCAGTGTGAGAACAAAAGGGCATTGATGGTCATTCACTGTATGGTGACCCGACTGTATCATGCTGTACCTGGACTTGGAGGGCATGCATGAGGATGGAAGAGGAACAGTGCTGGATTTATGGCAACAGTTACAAGGAACAATTAGCTTCAGGCGTGCCCTATCGCGAGCTGCCAGCAGTTCATCGTCCATTCGTTTTGTTCAATAAAACATGATTCCAGCCAGCTGAAGTAGCATCAGTTAGTTTTTCCATTGTCGCAAATCACCAAGTTCGTGTAGTTGCGGCTTGCTTGCTGCTTGTTTTTCACGTCGGAGACACTGAGTGAGCAAATTCAATCTTGAATTGGTTTTAATAACGCTATACTGGGCTCCATGGGAACTGTGGCAACCAGCAGCATGCCGGACCTTTGTGTGCCATCTGGAGTAGGTGTGTAAGACTCTTCTTACTCACTCCATTTATTTATTTAATTATTTATTTTGAGTCATATTGTGGTATGAGCATGCATAATCAATTGCGTGAGAGAGACTTATTATTCAGTGAGTGGGTCCTAACATCTGACGGTCTGGCCATTGCAGACGCTAGTCTGTTGTGGTTTAACATCACATACTCCAGTGGGGTTTTGTAATTCTCTCTGTGTGCTGAAAAAGCGATGACTGACATGTCAAAGCAAGACTGGCAGAGTGTGGAATAGTTGTGTGTTTGCGTATATTTTGTATTGGCCTCACTGACCATTTTGGTTGAGACGAGTTCAGGTTTTTAATGATATTTAATGTTCCTAAAGATAGATGGTATATATGAACACAGAGTAGATATGTATCCTGTCAACGTGTCTGTATATATTAGGGGAGTAACAGTTCAATTTACTCAAGGTTTGGTTAATGTTCCTAAAGACAGATGTTATATATGAACAAATATCTACTACATATTCTGTCAGCTTTTGTGTGTTTGTGCATTAGGAATGTAACAGTTCAAATTACTCAAGGTTTGGTTTATGAAAGAACTACGGCCAAATAAAAAATAAAATATAATAAAGATACAAATGAAATAAACAGTAACAGTAGTTATCAGGTACAGAAATTGAAAAAAGTAATCAAATGTAAAGTAACACTGCATATGATCATCACTATATAATTTAAATAAAGATTAATCCTTATTAAAGTTATTCAGTCGAGCAGTGCATGAATTCTTTGTTTTGTTGTTTGATTAACATTAAAAACACAGACAGAAGATGGCTAGTTACGTTAACTTAAGACATAACTACGTTTGCTGGGATACTTGTCGAGACAGGCATGTTGACAACATTTTTGTGTGAATTTGTCCTTTCAAGTGGAAGAAGATTTGAAAGAAACTGCAAACCTAGTACTGAGAATAAATCCAAAATAAATGCAGAGAAACAGTTTTTAATTAATACTATTTATTCATGAAATTAAAAATAATCACTGTCAGGACAGATCATAAAACAAAGTGCTAAGAATTATTTTTTATATTTAAAAATCTGTGAATTTAAGTGTAAAAAGTTACTGAGTGACTGATTTGAAAAGTTGCTAATAAAATGATCAACAAAGTTACACATTACATAGAAAAAGTATCAGTGTAATGAATGGCGATGCAGCGGATGAGATCCATATGCAGGCTTTATTCAAAAGCGTAGTCAAACAGGCAATGGTGAAGAAAACAGCAAACAGTATTGGCAGGGAACAGGCAGGCTCGTGGTGATAATCCAGGCAAATGATCAGAAAGCCAGGCAGATAAACATAAACAGACACTGGAAACAGGCAGAATCAGACACAGGTAAACAAGGCTGGAGTGAACGCTCGGAAATGTAACACTGGGATTAACAAGACCTCACAACTAAGTGTGTGTGCTTAGGGCTTAAATAAGGCTAGGGTAATGAGCATCAGCTGGAGCCGCGATCAGTGACAGGTACGGGGATTCTGGGAGATGTAGTCAGTGTATGCGAGTCCATGAAATTGGAGGGCGACCTCTGGTGGCAAGTGAATGGAAGATGACGGACCGGATTCATGACAATCAGGTCTGTTTTTTGTTTTCCATTTAATCTCCGAGACGTGCACAGATCCATTGCTATAGTTATTACTGTCAATCAGATTCAGTCGCTCATTTAAATACTGTTGTTAATCCAGAAACTTTGCAATGTGTGGTTAGCTGCATGAAAAATATATATCAGAAAATATACAGAAAGATCGCTGCCATTATAATTACTGAAGCTGTCAATTACGAGGTACGCAAAGCTGCACTCTTGTGAAAACGGCAGTTATAATCAATGAAGCCGTCTACGCTGCGCAATGAATCTCTTATTGGCATGACATCATGTTTACCTACTTTGTTGGTTGTAATGAAAGGTTTCGCAAGCATGCAGAACTCGTTGTAAATAGAAACGCTTTTCACAGAGCACTTACGCAAACACTCACAGGGCGTTTTTAAAGCTGCCGGCTATCAGCAGATACCACTACTGAAGAACCGAAGGTATCGTCACATTAGACGATTAGTGATTCTTTCATTCAGTTTGGTGGCTGTCAGAATATTTTCTATGCAGGAAAAATCCTGTTATTTATATTCCATACTGTACATTATGATCAGATTGTTGACAATATATATTTTTATGGTTTAGTGTTTTTACAATTCTTTTTTTTTTTTCTTTTTTTTTTTTTAGAGAAAATATAAATTAAATTAAAGATTTTTAATGTTGCCTATTCATCGCTATCAGTATTTATTGCGTTATTACTACATAAGAATTGTAATATCTGCTTGTTCTGTGACACTTTACCATTTGGGTGGCCTGAATTTAAATGTGGCTAGGATGATTTCCTGACTCAGCCCTTCTCTTTTCCCTATTCCCATCTGACCTCTGTGCTGTCCTTCCAATGAAAGTGTCAAAAGCCTTAAAATAAAATAAACGAAAGTAACTCTTCCACATTTATATGTAACAATATAGTGAAAATGGAAGTACTCAGCGTCACATCAGCATTTTCCATGAGTGCTGTTTTAAATGCCAGAAGAACACACATTCAAAACACATATCCACATATTGTTTCTTCGGGGCAATAAAAGTCTATCCTATCCTATCCCATGGCACATCTTTAATGTAATTTTTCATGTTGTTCACTATGGGATTTGAAACGGGGTTACTTGTGTTTATTAGTAAGGGTGATCCTTATGGACTTTCTGACCATAATATAAATAAAAATAACATGGAAAGACAAAGCAGTGACCAAAAATGTCAGAAATACTATTGTCTCATGCCAGTGATTTCATTTATAGGTACCTAGCCGTCCCAAAAAGTTATCATACTTCAACTGCAGCTTTGCCTTTTTTCCCCTCCCTTTCTTCAGTAGAACTGCATTGCATTAATGTTCATCAGCCAAGCAGAATCAGTCCTGCATTTCATTTGATTGTGGGTATGTAAGCTTTAGATGTCACTGTGGCATCCTAAATCAATTACTGATTTTGATATCCATAAAGAAATCCCCTGACATTTATTGGCATATACCAAGTCTAGTCTTTTTTGGGGAATATATTGATCCCAGGATCTTTCAGCTGGCTCACGGCTCAGAGGAAACAGTTTTGCGCTTTTACAAGGGGAAATCTGTCTTTGCTTCTTGTATTTCCAGTGCTGCCATAGTCATGGAGATAGAAGTCCTGTTCCAAATTTAGTGAGCGGTCTACATACGAAACCTTACAAGGCAGCGTCTGTACTGAAATCGTGTGACTGATTTGAAACGCTCTTCAAAAGTGGCAAATAAAATACACCTTTGCAGGGCACTTCAAAGGCCATGCCAGCCATGCTGTGTGTTGTTTCAAACACAAAAATATTAGATTTAGACATTTACGTCGTCTATTAGACGACGACTCGACTCGTCTGGCATTCATTGAGCTCGTCATTGCATTCTGGGATTACCTTATCTGGCATAGACATAATTGCATTTACTTTTCAGACATTGTAAAAATTTCTTGAGCAGCAAATCTGCATATTAGAATAATTAGGATCATGTGATACTGAAGACTGGAGATGACGCTGAAAATTTCAGTTTTGCATCACAGCAAGTTAAAATATGTTAAAATTAGAGATGCACCGATGTAATGGCCGCTGATATTTATTGGCCGATTTTTTTTGATCAATTTACAACCATCAGCATATCGGCTATAACATGAAAAAGGCCGATATAACAAACTGATGGATTATTAATTAACTTCATGAAGGCACTGGGCTGTATAATGTCTCTTGCATAATTCAGCATTTTTTATCTGGGTAAAGTAATTAAACACTGGCCAAAACGAACTGAAATCTTTACAATAACGACGACCCGGGGTCAGCATGAATAACGCTCAGGACAATTGAACTGTGCAACATTAGCCCGGTTTCCATTACAGATTTGCACAACTTTTGCAATGTTTTGTAAATGTCGATAAACTATATTGCATAATGATGACCGCGCCATCTTTAAAGAATGATTGACTTTTACGTTCTCCAGGTGACCTGTGAATGCGAAAAAAAACTGTTTCAATATCAGTTTTGCAAAATATTCCTTTTTCGAATTGCCTGAAAAGCCACCTCATGCAAGCATATAATCTTTTTTGCGATTAAATGGGAGTTTTTTGCGAAAACTGGATTTTCACAATTCGCAGTTTGTGCAATTTGACGGATAATGGAAATGCAGGTACATGGTGTCATAGTCCCGATCGGGCCAGTGCTGCATCTTTGCGAAAGTTTATCCTTTGCATGTGGTTTTAAGCCTTGCGAATTTGAATCATTTCTACTCACGGTGTGAGAAGTTTGCACTCATTCATCGCGCGCCCGGAAAGCAGCGTCTCAGACAGTGCGCAAATACTTAATTTAGTTGTCTTTCGTTGCTTATAATTCACATAAAATTATATCAACATGGCCATCTTGGTGAGTATCCTTGTAAATAGTCGGCTATTTTTTCACGCTTGTGTAACAATATATTGATCCCTGCAGCTCTTAAAGTGACTGCAGCCTAATATTTCTGCTGTGCTGCTGTTTTAATGTTAATCAAACCAGACACACACACACACACACACACAAAAATCGCTCGCTAGTCTTTACTAAATAACTTTTGTAACTTTTAATAAGGATTGGGGATAAGGATTTTCGATTGTATTAATGTATTTATGTTGGCCTGCTGAATGTTAAATGGATCCAATAACTTAACATATGCATTTTTGAGCTTAATTTAAAACACGATCAAATCACTATTTAATGACAAAACTTAAAATAAGAGAGCAAATGACAAGGATCGGAATCAGCCAAAAATTGGTGTCAGCCCAAAAAAATCCTATCGGTGCATCCCTAATTAAAATAGAAAAGTTATTTTAAGTTTTAATAATATTTCACAAGTTGCTTTTTTTGTAAAACACTATTTCTGATCAAATAAATGCAGCCTTAGTGAGTATCAGAGAGTTCTTTAAAACTCTACTGTCTCGTATATAACGTGTCTTAGATGTCTTAGCATAATCTTGTTCAGATGCAGTATTTTCATTTACTTCAGTAGTTTATTACTGTGTATGTTCTAGTAACTGTTTTCATTTCAACCGTGATAGAATGTCTTGAATCAATCTCAAAGCTCAAGTAAAGTCTCTTAACAGACCGTGCGGTTTGTTTCGGGCTGCTCTTTCACATGTCTTTTGAAGTAACTCGGCCATAGACGTCTGAGATTAAATGATGCGTTTTTTCCTTGAACACCTGAGCAATCATATTCTCCCGTCTTTCCTGTAATTGGGCCAGAGCCCAGAAGGGAAAACCAATTCTGCGTTTCTGTGCAAATTAATTCACCTTTGACTCGGGCCTTATCACAATTCCATTCCAGATGCATCAACCGAGAGGTCTCGTGGGCAACATGGTCCTCTTTTAAAAAAATAATAGCACTTCCCATTTTGTTTTCCACAAGTGCAATTGCTTAAGACGTCCTTTTAATCACCATTTGACAATCTAATGTTTTGGTTTTGTGGGACAAAAGACACAATTTGTATTACAGGGCAAGTCAAGCTGGTTCTAATGGGAAGACGCGCTAAATGGACGACTTTGCTTGCGTAACCTGGTCCTGCTTCTCACTTTGATTTAATGTTCGGAGCTTATGTTGAAATCTCTTTGAAAGTCCATTCTTCAGGCATTCTCTCGGCCTCCTCCGACGCAAATAAGAACCATGTGTGCATTTCGTTATATATGCAGCAGACTGCAATTTAAAAAAAAAAAAAAAAGGCCCTTCTCGAAACCTCAGATAATGTTTTTGTTTTAGTAAGCTTGGATAAACTAATTGGGTGTGAGACGACGATGCAGCATTGGTTGAGTGAGAGTTTTTCTCCTGAATGAGAAAAATGAAGGAACTTGCAAAGAATAGGAGTATGCATATGTTTAAGATATCTTTCAAAAAGGCTGTAAACTTGGTGCTTCTCCACTGGAGTAGGGTGGTGCTACAGCATTTAAGCCTGGAGCTCAGCAGCGGCCCATACTGCAGCTTGTTGACTTGCTGACACACGGCGCCAGTTAATGGTGCGGCTCGCGATCCATCTGCACCAGCTTCTCCGGCTCCTCTGAAAATAAAGATTAACTTTCCACTGCTCCCGCTCTACTCCGTTTGTTTTTCCATCGGCCGTTGTAACTTTCGGAAAAGGTGCTTATCGAGAGCTTTGAAAACAGTTTAGTTACTGATTTTGCCACTCTATTCTGTCAGCCTTACAGGAACTTACGGCGCTCTTGCCGTGATTAATGTCGCCCATGGTCTGATGGATAGCATCCCAATATCCCTACAGTTTCCCTGCATGGGCTTTTTTTGCAGCGCTCCCCTAAAAGTCTTGCTGACGGAGATGAAGCGTTATGTGAGGCTCCTTTGACCAAGCCTGAAATGGAGGTTCAGTTTGCAGATGGCAAATATTTTTAATGCTTCAAGTTACTGCATACGCCGTTTATTTTTAAGATACTATCCTGGAAGTTCTTTCTCCTTTGCTGTGTCATGAAATGCTAAGGTCTGTGCATAAATTTTTATGAATGGCAATATGTGGTACTGTTTCCATTACAACAAACTTAAGTGCTTTAAGAAAGTGTTTCACAGCAAGGGTTTGAGATTTGAGGTTTGAACTAACCAAGTTAATATTGACCTTATTGAATTGTTGAGGAATAGGCGTGGTATATAGTTTCTGTCTATGTTTTTTTTGTTTTTTTTTTAGTTTTTTCTCTTGAGTTAAAAACGACTCAATTTGGGTTATTTGGTAACCCAGATCTGGGCAAATATTGGGCAGAACACAAGCTGGGTTTTATTTGTGAACCCATTTGCTGGGTTGTTTTTTATAATCAGTGCTGGGTCAGTCAATTTGATAATGATGTTTAATTTTAAATAAAAATGCACTCTAAAATCTCTCTGTACATATAGGATATTTTTTTATTCAATGGCAAGTCAGTCTTTTACAATCATAAAAATATATGCCAAAACATTTAGCCAGTGGGAATCTGTGGAAAGAGAACTGGTATCAGTAGGCTGTTCCAGTTCATTAAATGGCAATCTTATATATTAATTTTTGAAAAGTTACATAAAAAAAGCGTTACCTTGTGCTATCTCAATGCTGCCATCGCATATAACAGCAATTTCGAGTCATGTTTCATCCCTGATCACGCATTCGTTCGGCGGCCGTGAAACTTCCATGGTGGCGTCAGCGGATCTTCGCTTTGAGCGTTGAGCCGGTGTATGCTGTGGTTGTAAAAAGCTAACTTCAAAAAAAGTTAAAGTTTCAAGCAGTTTAAAAAGTTAGTTCCAAGCAGACTGTGACGTACATATAAACAAAAAAGGTAAAATGTGAGACTACAGACATTTTCCTCTCTGTACATTAATAATTTTATAGGAATACAATGTAATACAAACTTGAATTTCATTCAGGAATTTGCCCTCAGGAAGTTTTCTCTCAGAATAGTAAACAAAATGACCGCTGAGTTCCAGTTTTAACCGGTTTGACACAGACTACCCAACACTGGGTTACATTTACCCAGCGCTAGGTAGGTATGAGAGGGGGAGAGGGGGTTTATTGACATCAAAATGACCCAGCAGCTGAGATTCAGAAAAACTACCCAGCACCTGGGTAAAAATATTAAAAATGACCCAATAAAATTACCCTGCAGGCTGAACACAGCATTTGGGTAAAAATAAAACCCAGCATTTATTTTTTTTTTTTTTTGAACAATTATGCCATGTTTCTCATGATTTCATATAGTTCTTTAAATGCTTTTTTTCATATTGCAAGTGATGCATGCAAATCTGTGATGATTTCCTCAAATATAAAGGTGATTTTGCTTTTCTTGGCCTAACAGGAACTTTTCAGAAGCCTCAAATAAAACTTGCAACTTCCTGTTATGGGTGTAGTCCGTATAGTTTGTAAATCTGGAGATTTAAATATGTAAAATGCTTTCAAAAAGCTCTCTCTCTTTACAGAAATTAAGATGTTATTTTTTCACCTCACAAACCCATTTCTGTCTATCTTTCCTTTCTGGAACACAAAAAGTGAATTTTGAAAAATACCTGGCCACTCTTATAATATAAGTAAATGAAGATAGCATATCTTAAAAATAATATATACAGCTATATTCAACTAGATATATGCACTATAGTCTTCTGAAGCCATACAATAACTTTCTGTGAGGAACGGACAGAACTTAATTGCCGCCTCTAAAGAACAGTTTAATTTTAATAAGTTAAATTTATGTCTATTAATCACATAAAGCTATGGATTTAGAAAGCTTTGAATATAGTGCACACAAGTTATTTTTATAACACTTTAATGAGTTTTTCTTTTTCTTTTTTCATTTTGACACTTGAGAGCTAAAATTCTCTTTATCTTTTACTATATTGAAAAAAGTCACCAGGAAATACTTCAACAGAATCCCGTTCAGTCATATAAAGAGATGTATCATAAGATATTGCCTTTGGTGTTATGCTAAAAAAAAAAAAAAAAAAAAAAAAAAAAAAGTCATAAGGGTTTGAAACTACATGTCTCACAATTTTCATTTCAGGGTGAATTATTCCTTTCAGAGACCACAACATTAAATTTATTTGCTCTGGTACGTTTTCTGTTTAGTAAGGAACACAGTTCAGGTTTTTATTTGCCGTGCAGATACAAGGATCCTTTTTTCCCCTAACAGCACTGGTTTTCTTGTTTTCGTCAAAGACTTTTTTTATTCAAGTTCTCTCTTTTCAATTCGAAGTCAGACCCACAGTTAAATGCATTTTAACACTTAAGTGCATTTTCATAGCAATGCACAGTATTTAAACAAGCTTATCTGAAGGTGAGACTGAAGAGACATTGAAATGGATTTGCCTCAAGTTTAGTGACATAAAGCGGTCGGATATTGTAGCCTCGGCGTCTTCGGTGATGTTATTATGCGGTTCTGTAACGAGGCCGGGTTTCACAGTTTCAGGGACTTGTCCTTCACACATGTAAAAAGGGTTTTCTTGTTTATGCAATTCTTTTCACTTCTTCAGCAGGTTGTGGTTCATGCATTAACTACCGCAGAGCATCAAGTCTCGTTGAAGGGAAATTCTTTGGTGAAGCTGCACTCTGAAACATACTGGGTTGTTTCAACCCATGTTTGGGTCAAATATGGGCAAATCCAACCATTGGATTCAAAAATTTAAACTAATGGTTGTCTATATTTGACGCAAACATGGGTTAAACCAACCCAACATGATTTAAGGCCCGTTCACACCAAGAACGATAACGCTCTGTTTATTCTAAGCTCACACGCTGTGGTTTCAAAGTGTCTACAACCTCTTTTTGCTGTTCTTTTTGCATTTACACTGCTTTAATCAGCAGATGTCCTCAGTTTCGAGTGAATAGCTAGTGTAATCGATATAATCTCTCAGGGAATTTAGCAGACGAATTTCATATAGTGGAATAAAATCAATGCCTTTATATTCGGTGTTGACTGTGTTCAGCCTCAACACCGGTTACGTCAACTTGCCCGCCGCGGCACCCCCCCCCTACCGTCGTTTGGTTCAGTTAGAAAACGCTCTACAATTAAAAACTGAATGCGTCTGCTTAATTCAGCGCGAGCCGAACGAGAGTCACAGCAGGAGTCAGATTTCAGATGCTCACTGCGACTTCAAAGGAAGCAAAACAGTGTTGTCGAAACTAGCTCTGGATACCTGAGGTAATTTTATTTTCCAATGTTTGCTAGCCTGGCATAATGATCTCATCGTTAATACTTCTCACCATTTATTCTGAGGGTATGACCTATTGATTTTCATATATCCATTGTATATATCAACTTCAACTTGTCAAACAGTGGTGGCTTTTTCTGGACATCAGTGATTAACTTCTCCATAATGTCGTCTGCCATTTTAAATTAAAGAATGGATTCTGATTGGCTGTCAGTGTTTTATCCATAGACTTTAAAAAAAGATGGACGACGCACCTTCACTCTCTTCCATTGTAGTAACTGAAGCCACCAGTGTGCCAATATGGCGCTGACATCTTGAGTCTCGAGTCTGCGCAGTAGTGAGCGCAAAGTGGAGCCAAGGTATCATCACATTATTATGTCGGTGTGAAATAAACAGATATGGAAGTGTAGAAATTAAAGTTAAAGCTCCAATCACCTCGCGAAGACCCAGAAAAAAGTCCGTTGGTGCCTCAGTGACTACTTTACTCGGAGAAGTGGGCGGATCTCAGCTGTCAATCATGATGTCACACCCCCATCAAATAACTAACTATAACTAACCAAACTTTTTTAAAGAACGAACACTTGAACTAACACCAGCGTGATAAAAACAGCCTAAAATGACAGAAATTGTAGTGTAATTTGATTGTTTAGTTTGACATTTCTTGGAGAGGGTGGGGTTTATGACCTATACTGCTTCCAGCCACCTGAGGGCGATCGAGACCCTTTGGTTTCACTTTTCACGACTCTTGTGGCACGCTTGGTTTTATCGTTCAACAGCTGTAAAAAAAAAAAAAATTATTCTGAAACGGATCCAAACTATAATTTCTCTATATTGTTATGGCTGTGGTGTGGACAGAGCTATTCTTTTATATTTCGAACGATTTTTAGATCGTTATGGTTGTCGTTCTTGGTGTGAACAGCTAAGTAGGCTTGAGTGTACTTATTTGCTGTTCCACGTTGCAATGCATTGATAATTTCACACATTTAGTTATTTTCAGACCAGTTTTTTTAAGTTCATTTACCATGGGAAATCACCTAAGGAATGCATTGCAATTTATTCGAACATCACTGAAGTGTATTGTCTCGGTAGGCATCAAAGCATGGAAAATGTGATGTCAACTTACTTGACAGGGCAACATGGATATTATTTCTCTGGAAAGGTTATTGGTGTGTCTGTTTTTGCCGTTACTAAAACCGAGATGTCAAATTCATTGCTTATGGCTGTTTCTATAGTAACCATGGGTAGCCAGGTATGAATATTTCTTATTTCGCTCCTCATCTTCCGTCAATGCCCTCTCTATCTTCTACCCCCCCCCCCCTTCCACCACCAGGACATTTTCCCAAAATCTCTCTTTAATAATGCATGAGTTGAAGGAGACTGTTATGTTTGGAGAGCTGTAGTTGGTTTTTCAGGCGTAATTGATTAACCAGCTACTAATGTGAAAACCTGAATGCACACATCGGTTCCCAAAAAGTCGAAATGTTTTGCTTTCAGTGGAGACACATCCATTGATCAGCTTTAATTGATTATGATACGTCTTGCAGATAAGTTTTCCAGAGCTTCTTCAAAATATCCATCCTTTGCTTTGCTTCACCTCTTATAGAACTTGAAGATTACAAAGAAACCTTAAGTTCATGTAAATTGCCCCAAAGCCCAAAATTATCCACTGTGGGAACAACGTTAAAGTGAACTCATGGACCTGCTTGCAAAAATCTGCTCTTTAGCAGTGCTTGTAGCCTTTTTTTTATGCCAATGAACAGCCATAAACTCACCCAGGCAAGAAGCAACCCACTTCTTCCCCTAAAAGGTTCCTTCACAGGTTTAGACATTTATAATTTTTCTTCTGGCAGCTGTGAGCGTTTTCTTCTTGGTCCCTCTCTAGGGAAGGTACCGTGCAGCTGGAACCTCGTCTTCATAAATCTGAATAAAGCTTACGGATGACCTCTTGCAGAAAAAAGATGATGATGATGATGATCTAACGACAATGTGCAGAGATACTCTTCATGCCTTCACCCACCCTTAATGTTCCGTGTTCACTCACACCTGGATTGGGATCTGCAGGGACCGTTTGGGCAGTCTGATTTCCTCTAAATGTTGTTTGGAAGGTTGGTGGGATCGGAGAAGGCGCTGCTGTACTGATTGATGGCTGTGGTGATTCATCAGACCCTGGCTGAGAATACACCGAGCTGAAATGAGACTCAAAATAAGATAGAGAAAGAGGAAAAGAGAGCATTATCAGTGAAGTATAAGAAATGAAGACAAAATGGCAGGTATCGAATAGAAAGGGAAGGTAAATATAGTGACAGATGAATCAATAAGAGACTACGGTTATAAAATGCACCACCGAAAGTTCAAAAGAAAGTTTTTTTTAAGAAATTAATTTATTCAGCAGGGACTCGTTATATTGACAGTAATGACATTTTATAATGATAAAAGCTAAAATCAATGAATGCTGTTCTTTGGAACTTTCCATTCATCAAAGAATCCTAAAAATGCATCAAAGTTATTAAAGGCACAATATGTAAGATTTTTGCATTCAAATAACCACTAGAAAAATGGGTACCTCTTTATTTTACAGTTTCATTGTTACATATGTTACATGTATAACTATAGATATAACTTTAAATTATGCATAATTACATGCAACTAAACCAAACCAAACCCTAATCCTATCCCTATGGTTAATACACTTAATATTACTCAATACTTAAATGTGTATACAAATGTGTAACAAATACACATTAAAATAAAGTGTAACTGAAAAATGTTATATATTTTGTTACCTTTTGTACTTGCATTATCTGAAAAGTTTGCAATGTTTAAATGCAGTTTAAATTTTTAACCGTCTGTGTCATTACATCGCCTGTCAATGATGTCGAATTCGCGTTATCCTATCGCGTTAACCGTTTGGATGCCTTTATTGACAGAAAACTAATCATTGTTATATTAGCTCAACAGTTGGTCTTATTGTTTGAATCTCTCGTTTTCGTGATTTACCACGAGTACCATGTTTGTTGTCATGCCTGAGACAACACGATTCTGTCAAGTGACTAACATGGCATAATAGCTTTATAGTATTTTCTCATACAGTGTATTTTAAATAAATTAATTTCGTGCCATTTAACAACACAAGTCATCCAGCTTTTAAATGATAGTCTAATATCGATCTAGCTTACTGCAATGTGCAACAACTGTCTCATACCAGCCACCGATTGAACGCAAGTAACATAACTTTTCAACTAGAGATGCACAGAAATTATTTTCATATAATATACATGTATATATATTGTAAATGCACTTACATAAAATTGTATTGAACAACCTAGTTAAATGCTTTGGTTGACCATTACGGCTTTCCACAACTTTTGGCTGCAGATTTGTCCTTCTGGTATTAAGGGAAACTGCTAGTTATCTGTTGTTTTCCAGCGTGGGTTCGGGCCGCTGCTTCAGCTCCAGCGGGGTGTGGTTGTGCCTTAAGACTTTATATAAACATGGACAAGCACTTTTTCTAACCAAAAGCTGTAAATTGGGTATAACATTTTTTGTTGTTGTTGATGTCACTGGTGTCATGGAGTTTCTCTGAAACGTCTTCCTTCAGTGTTCTCTGTATTCGTGCTCTCACACTCGGCCTTGTCCTCATTTAGTTGTTTGCGTATCTTAAGGTCATGCTCGTTACAAGATAAATTACGCTATTAAACTGTGTTTTCACAGCGCTCCCTTTGAGTGTTCAGATTCTCATAGAAGTGCTGGAACAACTCTCGTCATCAAATGTTTTAACCGTTTCGAGTCATTATAAGCGTATAATAGCTTTATCATCGATTTGTACTTTCCTAAGAGTTTAACGGGCTTGTTTTTGTGTTGTCAAACAGTTGTTGTGTTTTCTCTTTAGTAAATATTACAGTGTGATATTTTAAGTTAGTATGTTTTGTGTATATTGTCATCCTTTGTCTAAGCCGTCAGTAGATTTTGGAAGCTGGCATAAAAATCCAGATATCAGCTGATTAATTGGTGCTTTATGGATAAGTCGGACTGGTGCAGATAATGATGCACATCCGTAGACGCTGATTTCGATTGCATAGAATAATTGCTCCATTTGCTCAATGAGTCAGATGGATTGTTGATTTGTAATTGCTCAATCACAAATTTAGCCTGCCCACTGCTAGCTCATTTTCCCACAGTAAACATCTGTGTTTCCTCCACCGGCTCTGGCTTATCTACAATTTGCCGTTTCCATTGTTTTATTCTACCCACTAGTTAAAGTGTCAAATGCTGAACGTGTGCTTGACTTCATTAAAGAGAAGATGGCAAGGAATGTTAATGGTAGTTTCAAGGCGATGCGAGGCGAAGGCTAATTTTAGATAATAGCCCTAATTTGTGTGGGAAACTGCGGACCGCTCCTGGTCAGTGCTGTGTCATGTGGTCTAACCCCCAAACACTATGGGTCAGACACAGGTCAGATTCTATCGTCTAGTAATACTCTTTACATGCCATTATTATGTGGTTGTTGTATGCTAGCATTACCTCAGCGCCTTGGCTAATATCTTAAATACAAGATTTACAACGTTCCTTTTAATTACAGGTCTTACTCTTTGGTCATAGTTGTAAGATGTCAAGTTTGTGTAGCCTTTTTCTCATATCCAGTCCTGGAAAAAATGGGACAAGTTTGAATAAAGACTTTATTTTATTTATTTTAAATAATTATAAAAATAAAAATATGTATTGTTAATATTTATTTATTATATAAATCCTAAGTTAAAGCTTAAAATATATCAAATTGTTCTTATTTTTTCATTTTATTTTAAAAAGATTGAATATTATGTTATAATAAATTAAAAGCCATAAGTAACTGGATTGCAGATTTAGTTATTGATCATTTATTTTATTTTAATTTATGAACCTTAAGTTAAAGCTTAAAATATATCACATTGTTTCATTTTTAATAATTTTGTTTATTTAAAAAAAAAAAATAATATTAAATCGTAGATTTACAATTGTAATACATTAAAAGCTATAAGTAACTGGATTGCAGATTTATTTATTTTTTTAGTCATTAATAAAAAAATTAATACATTTCACATAAATGTAATTACAAAAATATTTCTAGCTTTTTTTTGAAATATAAATAATATTTTTCTTTTCAAAAATCTATTTTTTTTTTTTTTACAGTAACTTTGGTAACAAATTTTTCATGCGTTTAAAACAGGCTGCTTTTCATGTTGGAATAACTTTGTTAAATAATAATTTTCCTAATAGTGTTCGCTGAAAAACATGTGCCTCTAATGCTTTAACAGTGTAATGGCACACCAATTAGTGGCCCATCTGTTCTAAGTCTCTTAAGAAAGCAAATCATGCTTTTAACAGGGTTGCATGCAAATAGTGGGACAAAACTAACTATTATATTTTTAGTAATTTAAGTAAGTTAATAATTACAAATATTTATTCCAGTGTACTCTAGTCTGGAGAGTAGAGTTGGAATGCGTTGCTTCCAGACATAAGGAACACATTTCGCAAAGGCATGCCAACTGTTTAACCAACACTGATATCATTTTCAGATGTGGATTGTAAGTTTTAGTGTAGATATAAGGTTTTTTTTCTCCTCCACATGCCTTTCCTCTTGCATGTTTCCAGGCAGTTGAGATGGTTGTCTGATGGTGGTCTGATATGACAAGACCAGCATATCTCCATCTGTGCTCCCCTGTGCCCTGGAGCCGCTGGATTCAGGCCCGTCTGAGATTGATGCTCATCTTTTTAGGACTCTTATCTTACACAATACACCCATAGCCATCTTCAGTCCGTTTCCCTTTGTGACCAACAAAGCTCTGAGAGCGCTGCGTGTGCTTATTACCCGTCCCTCTTCAGTTATCTTTTCTTGCCATCGATTCTTGTGTTATTTTCTGTCATTATTGTTCTCTTGTTAACCACGAAACATGCCAGGCTCTCGTGTTTATTCTCTTATTCAATCTTCCATCTCTTTGGATTTTTCCTTTTTTTTTATGGTTTTTATTTTTACCCTTCTGTGTTTGAAGCTTTCAGTGTTTATTATGATTTTAACAGGGTCGCCAGTTGTCAAATTTGCTTTGTCAAGGGTTTATTGCCTCGCTGGCGTTGTTTGGGTGGAGATGTTTGCATCAACGTGCTGTAATCCGGTCTGTATACTAAGGACGTCATGGAAGAATAAATGTAGATCTGTTTTCCTCGATCTTCCTGACAGGGGTTCCTATTACATGTTACCGCCTTTCGGATAAAGAATGACTTTGTTGCAGTGCTCCTTGGGAAAGTTGTTTTGCTGAATTTATTGCCTATGAATGTATTTAAACTTTGGGTTGGTCTGTGTTTATTTCACTGCTGGTTAGCTGCTTTAATTAATCAATGGCTTTAGTAACGGGAGGTTGTAAAATCATCTAGTTTCTGGTTTTGTGATGTATTGCTGTACAGCTGATGACTGGAAGGTCTTTCTCTTTCTTTAGTCTGAATCTTTAGCATGACAGCATGAACCCAGACATTTAGCTTTCATCAAACCGAGAGAGAAATCGATCTGCACCAGGGCCGGTTTGATGAATTTGGCCCTCTGGATGATCTTGTCATGTGTGATTGTGCAGTCGGCTGACAGGAGATTGACTCGTTCGGTGTTACTTGTACTCGAGGCTGTTGGACATGTGCAGCTGTGTGCATTTCCCTCTGTTAATATTTGTTCCATCTGGATCATTAAGGTCATCCCTGGATCCACAGCTGGGCTTCGTACCGATGATCTGTAACGAAGTGGCGTTCACTTTCATTTAAATTTTGTGTTACAGAATAAGTTAGTTCACTTCAGAATTTAAATTTCCAGTCAATGTACTCTTCCCCCATGTCATCCGTGTTTGTCTTTCTTTCTTCAGTCGAAAGGAAATTAAATTAGTTCACTTTCATGTGAAAATTACCCCAAGCTGTACTCGCCCTCAAGCCATCCTAGGTGTATATGACTCTCTTCTTTCTGATGAACACAATCAGAGTTATATTAATAAATATGCTGTCGCATCCAAGCTTTATAACAGCAGTGAACGGGTATCAGTGTGAGCTGAAGAAAGGGTCTCCATCCACATCCATCCATCATAAATGTACTCCGCACAGCTCCGGGGGGTTAATAAATGCCTTCTGAAGTGAAGCGATACATTTACAAATGTCCATATTTAACAAGTTATGAAGTAAAATATCTTGCTTCCGCTAGGCCGCCTTCTGAATTCAGTGTACGAAGAAAGTGTAAAACTCTCGCAGTTCAAAAAGCTTACGCTACATCCTGCGCCTGCGATGCACCACGCATTACGTAATCACATTGGGAAGGTCACATGTGATGTTGGCAGAAGTACACTGGGTCACAGTGTTTACAGAGTGAACATGCTAAGACTAAGTCAAACGCCCTTTACAAAAAATGTAAAAACGATGTTGGACGATTTTGATGTAGTTTTTCGCCCTTCTGCGGTACTTCTGCCTACGTCACGTGTGAACTATCCAGCCTGATTATGTAATGTGCATCAAAGAGCAGTGCAAGAGGAGCATTTGTGGTTAAAAAGTATATCATCATTTTTTATTTTATCTATTTATTTTTAAAATGACTTATCGTTTCGTTAGATAAGACTCGTCTGGGATCAAGTAGAACGATTTGAAGCTGCACTGAAACTGACATTTGGACCTTCAACCTGTTGGTAACCATTGAAATCCACTATATGGAGAAAAACCCTGGAATGTTTCCCTCAAAAAACCTAATTTATTTTTGTTTGAATAAAGAAAGACACAAACATCTTGGATGTTGGTAGCAGTTGAAGTCCACTATATGGAGAAAAGGAATCCTGGAATTTTTTCCTTAATTTTTTTCTACTGAAGAAAGAAAGACATAAATATCTTGGATGACATGGGGGTGAGTAAATAATAAGGAAATTTTTATTCTGAAGTGAAGTAATCCTTTTTAAGCAAGTTGTGAACAAGCGGGACATCAAGTCTTTGATTTAAACTTAAATGTATAGTTCACCCAAAACGTTATCCTTTTCCCCAAATATTCTTCAAAATATATATTTTAAATTTCAAAGAAGAAAGAACGTTAATGACAGACTTTTCATTTTTGGGTGAACTAACCCTTTAAGTAGCAGAAATTGAGTTAGAATTAGTTCCCATGTAACAGTTCAATTTCAGTTAATTAATTCAAAAGTTTGACCAAAATCTGGCATTTTTCATATTTACATGTTTTATAAAAATGAAGGTAAATATTAAAGGTGCTGTAATCGTTTTTTTGAAAACCGCTGTTGAAAGTGGATCAGATCTAGCGCCACAACAAACTTGTTGCCAATCAGCAGTAGTGGGCGTGTCCTCTCATGATGGGGGAGGAGAGAGAGTGAGCCAATCAGCATAAAGGGGCGTGTCCACTTATGATGGAGGAGGAGAGAGAGTGAGTAAGAGGTAGATTAAATAAAGATGGTAGAAAGAGAGATGGCTGAGAGATAATACAAAAGAGAAAAGGCTCAGAGGAATATCAGTGGAAAAAGGACCATGAGCTTCAGAACCCATGTTAATATTTGAAAAGCTTTCCAGTGCTGTAGAGACCTAAGCAGGAAGGCCTGAAAATGAACTCTGAGGTTGCGTTGTTTTTGCTCCGTGCATTGGTTTTCAGTGTGTGCTTCTGGCAACTAACAACCAACTCTTGCTTGAACTCTTGTGCTCTATATGTTCATTTTTTTTGTGCTTCCTTGTCGTTTGTTTATCATCTTTGCTTTTATTTTTCACAAAGCATTACTTTGCATTACTTACGTGTTCATGAATTTTGGGGGAAGAGCAATTAAGGGAGGGGTGTGTTTCCTTGGTTGTATTTCTACCTTGTTCTTGTGGTTGTTTAGTGAGAAACATGCATTGAGGCTTTTCAGCTACATTTAGAGTCTACAAACAAAATGGATGTTTGAATTCCTGGAAAAACTATAGAAGAATTTTTGTTTTTTCCAAGAAATCTATATGTGGCGAGCTAAATGTAGTCTTGTGTTTTTTTTTTTCCTCCCTCAGGTATTTGGAGATTATTATCACTTCAAGCACCGCACGGTGGTGAAGAGGTCTTTATCAGAGCACAGAGGAACACACATTCGTCTGCACACAGAACCCCAGGTATGTGTGAAATGTAGAAACCGGATCTGCCTCATCAGAACAGCTCCTTCCAGAATTTTTTTTTCCACCAGCAAACTCAAAGGTTTTGTTGACCAAACCTTGTCTAAATGAGAGGTAAAAAACCAAAACACTAAAGCCATTGAGATCTGACAGAGAGAGGAAAGAAATTAGTGAGTATTACATTGTAGAAATATCTGCTGAAAAGGCACTTTACACAGATATGTATTACCAAACAAAACTATAATTATGAAACCCAGAAAGTTGCACAATTTGGGCCCATGTTACAGCATGCATCAATAATGCAGCCATTTTGTTTTAACATGACTTTGCTTGAATGACAAACATTTGGTTCCTAATCTAGCCCATCTCCCTTTCTATTTAGTGTTGATGTTTATTGATAGTTGCTAGAAAATATATGGCTTTTTAGTCATGATAAAATTTGATGAAATGGTTCAGACTTCATATGAAAAGAATTAGGGTTGCACAATATTGGGAAAAAACTGACATTGAGAGTTTCACCAAACCAGCTGATTTTTTGGGGTGATTTTATAGGGGAGTGAATCTGTGAAGAAAATTAGGTTAGTGTAACCGTATTTAGGTACATAAATTGAATAATCAAGTGTAAAATAACATGACACAGTCTCCACTGAATAAATTAAACAATTAATATTTGTTAAAGCTACAAAAGTGATTTTCTCTTTGTATTTTTTTTTTGTTTGATTAACATCAATGTCTCAGACAGCAGCAGTTTTATTAGGCTGCTGTCACTTGATATGATACAAAATGATACACACAGGGTTGGGGAGTAACGAAATACAAGTTAACTTAGTTACGTATTTAAAATACAAAATTTGAGTAACTGTGTTTCATTACAGTTACATTTTAAATGGGTGGTAATCAGATTACAGTTACATCTGAAAAGTGTTTTAGATTACCAAAGTGATTCCTTTGAATTTTAATGTCATGTAAACTGTGACGGACAGTTAATGTAAACCGAAAAAGATGATTCTCCGACTCTGACAGTCTGAAAAAGCTGAGCTACATTTGTGTTCAGGAGTTTCATACCCTTGCAGAATATGCAACATTTTAACATCATAAGAGGGACCTATTTCAAATAACAGAGTTTTACATAGACTTAATGACCTAATTCAGAGCTTCCCAAACTTAAGAGGGGTAAGGCCCCCCAAAAACATTGCAAAAGCACCATGACCCAGCCGTTAAAAAATATATACCGACATTTACCTACAAATACATTTATTAACAAGTTTGTTAGAATTTCATGTGAATTATGAGATGTAAACATTCTTTACAAATATATTTAAATCCATAACACTAACCTTACATACTTTCAAAAAAATCTAATTTGAGAACAATTGGAATATTTTAATTATTTTAATATATTGATTTGGACTAGCTACGGCCGCCCTGCAATACCTTTACAGCCCACCGGGGGACCGCGGCCCACAGTTTGGGAAGCACTGACCTGATTTATAAAAGTTGCCTCATTCAAAAATGTACATATTGAATCTTTACTGTCCTGTCATCACTGGATCCACGACTGTTTTTATGTTTTGTGATAGTTGTTTGTGAGTCATTTTATAATTCACTCGTCACTGCAACTTTTTCCGTTTTTTTTCCCTCAATTGTGCCGTTTGCATTTCGCAATTCTGACTGTTTTTTTTCTCAGAATTGAGAGACGTAAACTCACAATTGCAAGTTATAAAGTCAGAATTGCGTATACTGACTTTTTTCTTGCAATTGCGAATTTATATCTCAACTTCTTTGCTTGCAATTCTGACTTTTCTCAATATTGCGAGTTTGTCTCATAATTCTGACTTTTCTCAATATTGTCAGTTTATATCTCATAATTCTGACTTTTCTTGATATATTGAGTTTATATCTCATAATTCTGACTTTTCTTGATATATTGAGTTTATATCTCATAATTCTGACTTTATAACTCGCAACTGCAACTTGATATCATGCAATTCTGAGAACAAATTCAGAATTGTGAGATAAAAACTTGTAATTACCTTCTTAGTGTTTGTTCCACACTTATTAGTATTCTAAAGTATTCTAAAGTATTCTAAAGTATTTAGATTAAGTTACTAAACTTGGGTAATCTAACAAAATATGCTACAAATTACTTTTTAAAGCATGTATTTTGAAATCTGTAGTGAAATACATTTTAAAATTACACATTCAGTTCCAAATTGAGTTCTCAACTTTCATTCTATGATGGTTAAACTTTGCAGTTAATCTGAAAATCACATGCATTTCGATCCGTGGTGCCTGGTACGTACGGATCACGCATCCCTATACTTGACGTCGCACATGCTGCGATGCGATAATTTTGGATAAGCAAATTGCAATAATGATGCTAAAATGATATGTATCATGCAGCCCTAAAATGAAAATATTCATATAATATTTAGTTTGACCTCATGAGTTTGAATTCAACATTTTATGAAGGTTAAACACATCCTTTACTGATCTTGTAAGATTTTCAGCCCTAATTTGCGCACTATTCATGGAAAGTTCCTTGAAGCAAGTGAAGTTTAAAGCAAGCAAGTTATTTGCTTTGTGCTGATTTATGACATTGGGCTATACGACTCTTTTTTGCAGTGTTTCTAACTTCAGCTAATAGGGCACTGCATGACTTTGGACATTCATTATTGCCCTCGATGTCTTTAAGTTTGTCTGGTTCCTCAAAGACCTCATTACATGTCCTCAGGGACTCCAACTAGACCCAATCACTGTTGGGAATGTAAGAAAGCATTTTCAAGTCATTCATCTTTGTTATAATTTCACTGACACTCTGATCTCGTTTCAAGTTTCTTTTTGTTTTTGTCCTTGTTTTTATAAAGGATTTAGAGAGACATTTTTTTATTTATCTCGATCTTTTTTCCCCCTGTTTCTAGAAACCTTGCTTGTTTATGATCTGGTGTTTGACTCGCCAACTCTGAAGGTTATTGTGAATCTTTCCGTTCACACTCTCACACGCTTATATATCACAACTCCTCAGTTTCCTCCCGTGCACATTGCTCTTAAGAACACCAAATAAAACACTTTCGGTTTCTCTTGTCACAGGTGTGAAATACGAGCGATTAAATTCACGATGCGTTGACCTGACGTCTGCGTTCGTTCAGTACAGCCATAGTATTTGTCATTCTCTGGCCTCTCGGATCCAGATGGTGAGTCCTGAGGAGACGCGAAACACAAACCCTGCTATTTTAATGCCAGAGGAATGCTAACGGCTAGAAACCCCTTAATGGAAATCACTGACTGGACCCGTATGGCCCATTACTCACCTTTTAAGAGGGGGTTAAGAAGTCCATCTTGTAACATGGCTGCAACGCCACGCTCCATCAGCACGAATGCCCTCCAGGAGCAAAGCGACTTCCCTCGAGATGGGAAAGCACTCCATTGTCCGGTGTGCAGAAGTGATGAGGTGTGTGAATAATGAACCTACGTCCCAACACAATGACAGAGGCGTCGAATACATTTCCAGAAAGTTGCTTTTGTTCATGAACGCTCAATGATTAGTCCTTGCGGTACGACGATGCGTTGTTAAAGGCAGAAGTCTTTTGGGGATCTCATCAGAAAATGCTGGAGGCTTTTAAAAGAAATTGTTCCTAAATATAGCCTGGAAATCATAGTTGCCATTTTCTTAGCCATCTGTTAGAGATCATTTCAAAGTTGTATATTAATTTTTCCATTATTTCTTACTTTCATCTTTTATTCTAGCCTGTACACTTTTTGAACTTCCTATGATAGCTTTTCTCGTGCCGCTGCCTTCTTATGATCAATCGCTTTTTGTATTCCTCCTTTGTCAGTCACGTTTGATGAAAGCATCTGCTGAATTAAAAGAAGAAAAAAAATCTTTTTGTTGTTGTGAATGTTAACGCTCACTCGACAAGTGAACCAACACCTGCCGTTCTCCAACGATTATATGTCAAAAATGATCTGTAGGGTTGTCAAATTAATTTTAACTGCAAATATTTGTCGTATTTAAGATAAAAATGCAAATTATAATGCTATAACTGCATTCGAATTCAAGATGTGTAGCAAGCGCTAGTGGTAATTTCAATTAAAACAGTGTTTGGGCAATATATTGTCATTTTAAAGACTATTTTATGCCACTGAATATATTGCAAGTAGAATATTAAGAATATTTAGACGCTGGAATGTACAAAAATACATAATAATGTTGAATAAAAAAATTAATAAAAGTGAAAAAGAAGTAGATAGAAACAAATGCACAAAAGGCCTTTTACATGGAGATTTTGCAAGTACATATTTTTCCTTGACCTTCTTTTCTCAGAAAGTAAGAGTGCGTGCATACTGTGACTGAAAAACACAAACCGTACTCAGCAGTCAGATGTCCATATGAACAAAGCCACAGCTGCCTTGCTAATCTATTTTTCTAGAGGGCCGTTTTTCAAAAGAAATTCTTCCACACTGTCTGTCGTTGTCGGGAAAACACTATAACGCTGCGAATGACGCCTTCTGTGTATGTCAATGTCCTCTGTGTATGAAGGAGCTGCCTGAGCACCGTTATCGCCTCCGACACGAAGACCAGATAAAACGACAGAGGCGGTGTGATCGGAAAAATATTGGTCACATTCATTTTCATGTAAACATAATGTACAATTTATATCGTGTCACCAAAAATATATCTTGGAGCTATCATTGTGACAGAAATGACTCCTTGTGAAGTGAAACCTGCAGTCGCGTGAAGACGTTGCCCTTGTAAAGCGTGCGCTCTCAGCAGGTCCCAGTGGCATTTCCCCGGACTGCCCTGCTTCGCTTCCTGTTGTTGAATTCTTTCACTCCCTTTAGCTTCTAAACTTTTTCAAGGCATGTTTTTGTCACGAACAATAGTGGCTGTTGTCAGATTTGCGGTGCTAATTACTTTATACTATGCATCATATTTTGCTTGCCTTTTTCATTTGGGCATTTAAAGGGATAGTTCACCCAAAACTGAACATTTAAACACCTTCAAGGTCTCCCAAAATCTATATGAAGTTCTGGTGAACACAAAATATCTTGAAGAATATTGCTAACCAAACAATTGCTGGTCCTGATTTACTTCCATAGTATGGAAAACAAATACTATGGAAGTCAATGGGACTTTTCTTGATATAGTGAGTTTATATCTCAGAATTCTGACTTTTTTTAAATATTTTCAGTTTATATCTCATAATTCTGACTTTTCTCAATATTGTCAGTTTATATCTCATAATTATGACTTTTCTCAATATTGTCAGTTTATATCTCATAATTTTGACTTTTCTCAATATTGTGAGTTTATGTCTCATAATTCTGACTTTTCTCAATATTGTCAGTTTATATCTCATAATTCAGACTTTTTTCAATATTTTCAGTTTATATCTCATAATTCTGACTTTTCTCAATATTTTCAGTTTATATCTCATAATTCTGACTTTTCTCAATATTATCAGTTTATATCTCATAATTCTGACTTTTCTCAATATTGCGAGTTTATATCTCATAATTCTGACTTTTCTCAATATTGCGAGTTTATCTCTCATAATTCTGACTTTATAACTCACAATTGCAACTTTATATCACAATTCTGAGGGAAAAAGTCAGAATTGTGAGATAATAACTTGCAATTACCTTTTTTGTGTTTGTTTCACACTTATTAGTATTCCAAAGTGTTCTAAAGTATTTAGATTAAGTTACAAAACTTGGGTAATCTAACAAAATACGCTACAAATTACTTTTTAAAGCATGTATTTTTTTAATCTGTAGTGAAATACATTTTAAAAATACACCTTTAGTTCCAAATTGAGTTCTCTCAAGGTTAAACACATCCTGTGTGGTTCTATGTGGTAACAAATACTATGGAAGTCAATGGGACTGTTTGGTTACCCACATTCTTCAAAATATCTTATTTTGTGTCCAACCGAAGAAAGAAACTTGAGCATGAATAAATGATGCCAGAATTTTAAATTTTTTGTGAACTATCCCTTTAAGTAAAGTCATTTAAGTCTAATAAATTATAAATCAAGAAAAAGCATTAGTCTTAATGGGTAAATGTTTTCTGTGAAATATGATTTCAGCAACTGCCTTTATCTGCATTTCCAGAGTAGAGGTTAAGATATTCCAGATCACTTCCATCCGGACTCTACTCTCCATACTGTTCTTCTTCATCTTTCTCTCTGTTCTGTCCATCACCCAGTCTATCCTCATAGCTACAGAAATGCATTTCCTATTTCGGAGTCTTTTGGCAACATTCATATTCTCTTTGAAATGCATTTGGCTCAAGTCGAAACATCAGAGCTGTCACAGATGTAGCAACATCAGTCATGAAGTTATTCATTATGCATTGCATTGCCAACAAAGTACTGGCTCTAATTGAGCTTACTTTCAGATGCAGCCGATCTTTGAAAGTTAGAAACGCTTATGTGTGCTACTGTTTAATTACTGTATTACTCTTGCTAATTAATCAGCAGGGGGGAAAGTGATATAATGTTTAGACAACATGTCTCTCTCCAATAACTTGCCAAGCAGACAGCCTCAGATATTAAATCAGGTTCCTATCCAGCACTTCTTCTTCTTTTTTTTTTTCTTTCATCCATTTTCTTGGAACTGCATTCCAGTGATAACATCAGTGGGTTTTGAACTTTATCTTGCATGTTCAAAAAGATCTTACCACAAAGAGACTTATAATAACTACTCCAAATAATTCAGGGACTTGATCATGAAAGGAAGTTTTTATCTGAAATTTTGAAATGGAATTGGAATTTTATTGCTTTGTTTTATTTTTATGTTTTCTTTATTGACGTTATTTTGAATTTGAAACGTAATTTTGTTTCGACTTTTCAAATGTCATTTGCGTACGACGCGGTTTTAACCTCGAAACATGAATAAATCCCTAACCTCCACATTAACAGTGATACTTGCCTTAAACAACACTAAAGTGTTTGTGGAAATGTTTGATTTTGTCAGTCAAGTCAAACAAAGAATCTCTGACAACATGACCTAAACTTTGAACAGCGGTCACTACACACATGATTGGTTACTTATTAACCAATTCATCTGGAGAAAGCAGATATACTGCCGATCTAAATTTCATCATGACGTCGTGACCCTGAGGGATGTTGAGTGGTCGGTCAAGTGGCGATTGTTCTGGTTGTTCTTCAGGCCTGTGAATGTCCCAGCTGGGCTGTCGTCCTTTTTTTTTTTTTTTTACCAGTCGCTTCACTTTGCTGTCACATGTCTGTCCAGTTCATCCACTTTACAAAAACTCATTCTAGACAGTGAGCAGTGAGCTCTGGCGTAAGCAGCAATGAGCTGTCAATCACATAATCTGCCACCGTCTGCGTTTTCTGCCCCGCTGCAGCGGTCGCTGCCCTAGAGAAATGGCTTCCCGTCTTTCAGCAGGCCTCTCTCTGTCTTTGTGTTGAGTGGAGGAGGATTGTGTGGAAACAGGACGGTATCTGTCAGCAGATTTCATCAGCTCTTGTTTAATGACATGAAATCCAAATTGACCATATTTACTGTAATGTTTCTGGTCTTATTGCACACGTCTTGTCGCTACTTGCCATTCTGACTTGTTGTTCTTAATGGCTTTTATAATCTTTCATCAGAATGCATTAACTTTCAATTTTCTGCTGACATTACCATGGCTGTATGGCCTGGGAAAAATTATATTAACCAATTAAATCAAATCCAATTAAATCCTGCCCTACATTAATATAAATCAATATTCTTAGAAGTATATAATAATAAATGTATACATAGTGAAACTGAATAATCTGTTTCACTCAAATATGTCATGTTACAGAAGATAAATTAATTTTATTTCCATGTTTAATTGCATCTTACAGATTTGGTTCCATTTTCATGGCTGTTAAAGGGTCGTGACATGCTTTTTTCTTATTTTAATATGTTCCTTGATGTTCATTTAGAATGTTAAAGGATTAGTTCACTTCAGAATTAAAATTTCCTGAATTTACTCACCCCCATGTCATCCAAGATGTTTATGTCTTTCTTTATTTGATCAAAAATAAATAGTTTTTTGAGGGAAACATTCCAGGATTTCAATGGTTACCAATGGGTTGAAGGTCAGTTTCAGTGCAGCTTCAAAGACTCCACATGATCCCAGACGAGGAACAAGAGCCTTATCTAGTGGAACAATTGGTCATTTTCTAAATATATACTTTTTAACCACAAATGCTCGTCTTTCACTAGCTTTGCGAGGCGCAGTGCATTATGTAATCCCATTGGAAAGGTCACATGTGACGTAGGCGGAAGAACTGACACAGTGTTTACAGAGCAAAGACTTCCTTTGCATAAAAAGGTAAAACAACGTTTTGGACTACTTTGAAGTTGGGGGAGAAAATGAGATGGAGTTTTTCGTCCTATACCGCGATACTTCCACCTACGTCACCTTTCCAACATGATTACGTAATGCGTGGCGCATTGCAGAGCAGTGCAAGACAATGCTAAAAAGTAAAAAAGTCTATACATTTTATTTATTTTTGGAAAATGACCAATTGTTTCACTAGATAAGACCCTTATCCCTCATCTGGGGTCATTTAGAGCCCTTTGGAACTGCATGAAGTTGCATTAAAACTGCAATTTGGGCCTTCAACCTGTTGGTAACCATTGAAATCCACTATATTGGGAAAAATCCTGGCATATTTTCCTCTAAAACCTTAATTTATTTTCAACAGAAGACATAAACATCTTGAATGACATGGGGGTGAGGAGATTATCAGGAAATTAATTCTGAACTAAACCTTTTAATAAAGTTGTTTTAAAAGTTGCATAAAAAACAAAAACATATGTGTATATATGCAGAAAACAAGTATTTTCAATCCTTTATTCTCACCCCCCTTAAGGCTAAATAGCCGCTTTAATGATGGGCTAACATCATTGCGTAGGAAACGGCATCAACTCCCCCTCACTATTGCACGCAAGTGTTTTGAAAACATTATTCATTATTCAAAACCGCCCTTTACAGAAAACACATTATAAAGTCATTTACTTAGTTTCGTTAGTGATGCAGTCAGATTCAGTACTGTTGGCTGTTTCTTTTTGAACTCTCACACTGTGCCTCTTTTTACAAACCAAAATGCTCCAAACAAACATACAGTCCTCCGACGCTGAGATCCTTCTGAAGTCTGTACAGTGATGCAGATCAGCTGTTTAAACTGAACGTCCTTTCACTCTTCCATTTGTCCTGTTCGGTAATAATAATGGCTTTTATTTGCTTGTGTCATGACGCAGTGCTCACATCCAGTGCAGGCAAATGTCAGCCATTAAGAGACCAAATGTCATTTTGAAGCTTGATTAAATAAATGCTTTGTTTATAATTTAAACTAAACTTGATGTTTTAATGAAACAAAGACCTCTTGTATGCCAAGGCAAATTTGACCCCTTTAATGATCCACTGATGTTGAAAGCGAACTTTAGAACTGAACTGATGGGAAACCTTGGAAGCTGATACTTCTCGTATGTCTCTGACTGTTTGTTTGTTTTCTCAAGGTAATGTGGGCGGAACAGCAGGTGGTAAAACGAAGAAAGAAGAGGGATATTTACAATGAGCCGACCGATCCGAAGTTTGCACAGCAGTGGTACTTGGTGAGTAAATAGTCCATCGGTTTGTTTGTGCGCATACGTGTGTTCACAAACTGTTTGTTTATTTGCAAGCACGATACCTCCTGCTCAGACTGGATGGTCTGGGTGGGCTGTTGCAATGTTCTGTTTGGATTCATAGGATTCTGTTCCTTTTGCCCCTATTAAATGGGGAGTTGTGTAACAGTGAACTTGTTGCCATTATGGTCATCCGGTGGAGCTTAAAGTTTAATCAGCCGGTTGTGATTTGGCTCTTCAGAAACATTCCAGACGTGCTGGCCTTCGTTCTCCGTCTGTCTTAATGCATATCTTCTCCTGAGATGTCAGTCTCGCCGTGTCACGATTTTAAAGTGGCCGTATTTCATGTGTTTGTGAGTTAGAATTATTTACTAGTATTACTATATTTATATTCACACATTTTTGTTGATCTAAATTCATTTCAGTACGGTTACATATCTTGAATATGAAGAGTTCAGTTGCAAAAACTTGACATTTTCTTTTAAATGCCTTATTTTCAAATATGTCACTTTTGTCAATTTATTGGTATTTAACAAATTTGACTGTCTTTTGCGGTCCATGTGTGCTTCTTTTTTTTTTTAGTGAAAACCTCCTAAGTCCACCTCTTTGGACAAAAAACTTTGTGAAATCCTGTCATTGCCACAGTAACGATGGACAAAACATGATGATAACTTGCAGCTCAGTTATTGAAAACCGGCTCATTCGCACACGTCATACATCTTGAAATCATTCGATTCGTGTCTTCTGATTGGCTCTCATGTGGACTTGTGCTGACAAAGGGAAGTGGCGTTTAGCAGCTTCTGCCAACGAATGGGCTGACCCTAAGATTTAGCGGATTTGAAGCGAAAGAATTTGAGCGTAAACTATGTGCGGAGGCAATTCGCTCAATATCATTATCTCATATTTGACGGACGTGGCGTTTAACGGCTTTTGCATCTGAGCTGTTCATATCCTGTTTTATGCAGTTAAACTGCAGTTTGAAAATACACATTTTCATAAGAAATAAGCAGCATTTAGTATCAACACTGCCAAAATAACAATACAACGTGAAGAAAGCAATGCTCTGAAAAGGAAGCTGAGTCACTTGACTAAAGAAGTGCTTGATCGCTGCTTCTTACATGAAAATGCCCGAATTCAAAGCAGCTTGTGTAAATATTAGCACGCTTTTGGATGAAAGGATGTAACAAAGATGGATGAGAGAGATGTTTGTACACAAAGTATTCTTGAATCCTATTGTAAACATAGTGTGATTGAAAAGATTACATGACAGAGCCAAAACATTATGACCAGTCACAGATGAAGCAGATATCGTTGATTACGGTCTGGGTATTAGATGGTAATCAAACAATCAGTTCTCGTAATTGACGTTGGAAGCAGGAGAAATGGGCTGGAAAAAAGCTCTGAGTGACTTTGACAAGGGACAAATTGCTATGGCAGGCGACTGGGTCAGAGTATCTCTGAAACGCTGAGGCTTGTGGGTTTCTCCCGATCAGCAGTGGTGAGAATTTACCTATAGTGTGCGAAGAGGGACAAACGCAAGGTGTTGGACGCCCAAGACTTATCGATGCACGAGAGCAATGAAGACTATCCCGTCTGGTCTGAGCCAACAGAAGGTCTACTGTGGGACAAGTCACACAAAATTTAAATGTTGGTAACGGGAGGAATGTGTATCGCGCTCTGCTGCGTATGGGGCAACCAGTCGGAGTGCCGTTGATGACTCCTGTCCACCGTCGAAAGCGCCTACAATGGACATGGAAGCATTGTAACTGGACCTCGGAGCCAAGTTTGATCCGCTGCGGCTTCACCTCGCAACATACAGGACTTGAAGGATCTGCTTCTAACGTCCTGGTGCCAGATGGCACAGGACACCTTCTTGTAGAGTCCATGCTTTGGCGGGTCAGCGCTGTTCTGGCAGCATACGGAGGACGCTGTATTAAGCATGTGGTAATGTTTTGGCTTAGCGGTGTATTTTTTTTATGATGATGTTAGATCTACACCACCTCTTTTAATTGGATAGAATTTTTTTTTTGATTTCTCCAATTCATCTTTTCCTTGAAAAGAAGGCTTTTTTGCCATTTTTACCATTATTAGGCTGCTTGTAAATGTAGCTCATGTGATGAATTGCCATTTGTCAAGGTTGGAAAGCTATGATTCAGCTCTAATATTTTTTTAAAGATGGTTTTAGAGCAGTATATGTCAGCTCTGATACTGTAATATCCACGTCCAGACATGCTCCATACAATGTTTTAAAGTTATTTGTCTTTTTTTTTTTCTCATAGTCTACTCTTATTTTTAAAGAACAATTAATGTTCACTTTTTAAAATCCTCATGATTACTTGATACCTGATTATAACTTGCAGATCTGTTTTCAATGACAGTAGTTTGTGAGTGTTTATTTGTGTGTGTGTGTGTATATGTATGTGTATGTGTATATATATATATATATATATATATATATATATATACGTATGTATATGTATATACATATGTATGTATGTATGTATATATGTATATATATATATATATATATATACATATATATACACATACATACATACATACATACATAGACACACACACATATAAATATGTATATATATATTTATAACTAGTTAGTTGGCCCACACCCCATATCTGTGATTCACGAGAGTTTTGCAGTGTAATGAGAATGGTTTATTTGTGTTAAGTCATTGCTCAGTCACTCTGCATTCAGTGGTGATTCACCGAACCCAGACATTTTGTTCCAGCTAATGAACCAAGAAGACAATAGATGCTTCTCATATTTTGAGGAATGTCATGACTTGTAAAAAAACAATAAAATTGTCCTCTGAGCTCTAGTCCTTTTTCAACTCATTTTTTTTCTCTTAACAGTAGCATTATCAATCATGCTTATCAGTACAATGGGTAGAAACCACTCGATAACATTTCCACAAAGTGGAATGCAGGGAAAGTTGACTGAAGGTCATCGGCGATTTATCAGTTTCACCGCCGTTATTACTGGACCTTTGAGGCGAGATTGCATCATTTTGCCTGATGCAGACTTGAGAAATAAACTGCCCGTTCTCGTCGTTTGACTTGCCATCCCAGGATATACAGGAGAAGGTATCACTTTGGGGTCATCAGATCTGACTGCACCTTACTGGCTTCAACCACCCTGGGGAGCAGAGCTTGATGCTGTGACCAGGAGGAGATTCAAGGAGCCATGCAGAGAAATAAATTCAATTTTCTGCTCAGATAAACTCAGGTGGCCACGTTCATTTCTGCACTGGAGCACCACACGTGTGAAGTGGGGAGAGGTCAGATCTCTGTGGTCAGACAGTGGGTGGGCGGATGGTCACCCTCACCGCGCCTTTTGCTCGGCTGTTCGACACTTGGACGTTTGTTTTTGTGTTAGTCGACTTCTGCTCACCAAGGCTGCTTTTATTTGACACAGTAAAAACCGTAATATTGTAAAATATTATTACAATTTAAAGTACCTGGTGATTTTCTATTTGAATATATGTTAAAATGTAATTTATTCCTGTGATCAAAAACTGAATTTTCAGCATCATTACTCCAGTCTTCAGTGTCACATGATCCTTCAGAAATCCTGACAATATGATGATTTGATGCTCAAGAAACATGATTGTTGAAAATGGTTGTGCTGCTTCATATTTTACAAACTTTTATGCATTTATTTCAGGATTCTTTGAAAAAGAAAGCAAAATACACAACTTTTATAACATTATAAATGCATTTAGTGTAATTTTTGATCAATTTAATGTATAATTTTGTATAATGAATTAATGTATGATTTTCTTTCAATTAATTCTTTCATCAAATTTTTGTTTTATTGATTGCTAATATTTATTTTTATTGTTTGTATTATGTATTTTTTAAAATGTAAACATTTTTCTGAGATTTTTTAAATGTTTAAATCTTCCATATATTGTTTTGGTCACGGTTTTATTTTTTGTCATATAATTTATTTTATTATTAAGTCTTATTATATGTGCATACCTTGGGATTTGTTGTAAATAATTATACATTTAAAATGTTTAATAAATAAAGAATAAAAAATAATTCAGTAAATTAAATAAGTACTTAATCTCGTAAAGTCTGGCCTCAATGTGAAAACGAACTTAAACAAAACGGAAGTTAGTCATGTTTCCTTGGCAATAAACTAAGATAAGTTTAAGTTGAAGCACTTTGTGTGACATTTTATTAAGAAACCGTGTTCAAAAAGGTGACAGCGATGAAATGATTTTAGATGCACTTCCTTTTCATAGATTAGTTCATGTGTAGAAGCAACATAAAACTAGCAAAAACACTACAGCAAGAAAACCAGAAACTCCAGATCTGGGGGTGCGGTATGGAGTGTGTCAGGGCATTGCAATAACTGAGACAGGATGTCGTGAAGGCATATACTGGAGTTTCAGCGTCTTTCATGTCTAGAACAGGACGCCATGTGCTATTGAGGTGACTGCAGTTTGCAGCCTTGAACTAGAGAGCTGATTCGAGCTTCAAACGTGAAAAATGATCCTCAAACTGATGTTAGGCATCAGCTGAATAGTTAGCAGGGGGGAAGTGGCATCTGTGCTGATCTCTTTTTTTTTTTTTTCCACGCTCCATTCAGTACAATGAAGATCATCGTGACCTCAACGTGAAGGAAGCCTGGAAGCAGGGCGTCACTGGACAAGGCGTCGTCGTGTCCATATTAGATGATGGAATTGAAAAAAACCACCCAGATTTGCTTCAAAACTACGTGAGTTTGAGTAAACATCCGTTCGCAAAACACCTAAAACAAAATAAATTCACTAAATGTTCCTCATATTTTCAGGATCCAGACGCCAGCTATGATGTTAACGATGGCGACCCAGACCCTCAACCTCGATACACCCAGCTCAATGATAACAGGTATTGTATGCAACATAATTCACTGTAATTTACTTGATGGCGAATCAAACCTAGTTTTAGGTCCCCTTTGCAAACCCAGTGATTTATGGGCTGCCGCAGCTCAGACTGTTGTTATTTGTTTTTCCCATCTTAGCCAGCACTGTATTTTGTGCCGAGGCCTGAAGCTCCTGGCCTAAAACCAGCTGAAGTATGAATACTACTATACATTTACTGCTTTACTTAATGAGGCCAAAGGTTGCCCCTGCAGCGTGGAGATGGGCACAGGAATACACAGCCTGTAATATAGTGTGATTACTGCCGTTGCCATAGCCCATTTATGTTAGACAGGAACTGCTTTTGCTAATGAGTTTTTTTGCCTACCCAGCAAGCAAATGCACTATCATTTTCAATCTGCAATTATGATTTTCATTCATCATCATTCATTTGTTGCACGGTTTAATGGTGGTCACTCTTGATCAGAGGCAGTTTATAACGTATGAGTTAAAGCATAAATTCCTGCAAAGACAATTCTATGTGAATTGACTCGGCATGATGCAAAACATGCAATGAAAGAAATCGCTTGATATGTTAGTGCACATTCTGACTGCCTGTGTGCTTTACAGCTGTTTTCTATTAGCGTTCATCCTACAGTATGTAGGGTCACTGGGAGTGTTGGAGCTAGCATATCTTGTAGCTGAAAGCATATTTTTACACCAAATTAAATTCATTTATATGTAATACTCTTGAGACTAGCATGCGGGTTGTGGTAGTGGGCAACAGCTTTCACTGGATGCTTGTGTGTTTTGCTGCTGGGAAATTAGTTTCTCTGTGATTGATGTGTTGTGAATTTAGTTCCCTCCATGGATTGTGTTTTGTTGCCTTGGTAATGGCCATTCACAATACTGGGCATTTTTTGGCCTAGTTCATAAATCAAATTGTGAAGAATGTCTGTGTTGAGAACGGGTTACTTTAAAGAGAAGCTTCTGTCATGATGTCATTCTGAACCGGTATGCTGTTTTCTTTCTGTGGAAGACACAGTTTAAGCTGCAATATGTACGATTTTTGCAGTAAAATACCCCCAAACCACTGGGCCAGTGTTATATAGTTTGTTCAGTTGAGTACTTACAATATCCCAAATATTTCCAACTGTTAGCAAATCGTGAAAAAATCGCAAGGATCCGGGATGTGTGAGGGAGTCGCCTGTCGATGACGTCATATCCACGTTACCCTCGGTTTCCGGTCTTATTTCGTAGAAACCATGGAAACATCAAAGACGCTTTAATATATTGCATGTTTTATTAGACAAGGGAACATCTTTAAAAAAAGTAATATTTTGAAAACTTGTGGGTAATTATTTCTCCACAGAATAGACTCGCGATACCAGCTGCTTTCTCTCATCTCTCTGACAGCGAGTGACACACAAACCCTCCTCCACTCACTCACTCATTTCATTTGATCCGGATGAATATTGTTGCGGTTACAGGGCTTGAATTTCAGTGTGGGATTGCGCATAATTTTTATACCCAAGCTCATACCCAAAGTGCGCCACATAAAGCCGCCTCTCTAAATTGAGTTGTTTTTCACGGCTTATTGCGCTTAAACAGTCAAATACACACAAAATAATGTCAAAATGCCAGTCTTGATGAGTCTTCATGTAAACAGTCAGTTTAGAATGTCCATAAACAGAACTTAAACGTAAACAGTTGAGAAAGAAAACGCATGTGTAACAGTATAATGGATCCGTGCATCAGCTCTTAAAGTGACAGCAGCCTAATAAACCTGCTGACAAATTATGTGATAATATTAAAAATATCTATATGGCAGTTTTTCCCCATGGTATCGATGTGAAAATGCTGAGTGGCTAGTAACTGTAGCTAGAAAACCACTAGCTATACAGTGGCTGGTGAGCAAAAATGTTAATGTCAAGTCCTGGTTGGATTATTGTACACGTGGGTGATTTGAGCGATTTACATTGTTCTTTTATGGTGTTTTTTTTTTTTTTTAAATTCAGCCCGTGGACAATATAAACTGATTTTTGTTTTTAAGTTTTCCATCGAAAAACTAACAGCATACAAATTTGGAGTCAAATGAAGGTTAGCCAGTTAAAGAAGGAACGGTCATTTCATCGGGTGAACTATTCCTCTGTAAGCTCAGGTTTGTTCATTTCTGTCATCACCACCCCTCCAAACTGAGTCAACCCATCAACTTTTATAAAACAAGACATTGTTATGGCTGACCATCACGGCTACACTTTCTGCTATCATCTAATGAAGAGTTGAACTCTGGTCTGTCCTTATTTCACTTTGGGATTTTCCTCTTTCGTCCGCTTTTTTTTTTTTTTTTTGGGATGCCAGCCAAAGAGCCGTTTTTATCTTGAGGCTAACCATGATTGGTGATGACAGGCATAAAAGCGTATAGTTACGAGTGGGTTGAAATCAAAGGTCTTGGGCTGAATGGCACGGCTTTGTAGTTTTTGGAGGGGCTGTCCCGTGCTCCCCTAATGGAAGCACCCCACAGCGTATGGCGCGTTGGCGTGACTCCTATAATGGACCCTAATGAAATGACATCTTTGGTGCTAGATGAAATGTGATCAAGTTTGACTTTTAAAACATTTCTTAAATGATTTTGCAATGTAGAAACACTTTCCTAGTCACTATAAAGCATTAAGGATCAGTTAAAATGTCTCTATCTGATAATGCAAAGACAGCAGGAGATACATTAGTAGCAGTTGTTCAATAGCAGTAGCAATTTCGCGCATCCTACGCGTTATTTAGCTGCCATGTTTTCTTTTGACCCCTGCTGTGAAATTCCCCTTCTTCAATCCGCTGTTTTTCAGAAACCCATCTCTTTTTGTCGCTTTATTCCTCTCTATTCTAGCATACTGCACTCCAGGTACGTATTTTACTATTACACTGATCTAGTTCTTGTATCTTATACCACAGAACCACAAAGCTGGTTTCAGGTTTGCAACAGTAGCAGGGAACCTTTAGTAACACTTTCAGTTCTGAAGTAACCAACCCCGAGTGAGTGTAAGCAGATATATATGCGTATATACAAAACCCATCGCAATTGCAATTTAATTTGCATTTATTTTGTGGCAAGTTATTAAAAAAAACGAATATTGCTAAATGTATTATTTTAATATGCTTTTAATTCGGCCATTCAGTAGCAAAATGCAATTGTTGAGTCGAACTCATTTCTGAGAATTAGTTCAAAAGCTCAATTTTAATTACTCTTTTTACTCTTATTGGATAAATATTGCTGTGTTAAGAGTGTAAAAAAATATAATGGTAATATAATATTAATTTTGAAGTTTTATTAAGTGATAACAATGAGATTGTGTTTTTTTATAATCAATTAACGCTGCTTTTGTCATTTTCTTACAAGATAGACAAAATTCGGTTTAACCAAAATTTCGGTTTTACCGAATGACACTTTTAATTATACCGAATGACAATATTTTAAAACAATGCTAGTTAGCTTGCTTGCTTGTTAGCTAGCAAAAGGACAATCAAACATTTTATATTTAGTACAAGTTTTTAAAATATTACAACAAATTTCCATGTTTTATAGCGGTCGTACCGAATGACCTGATGTTTCGGGACATGCGTATGAGCAAGTGAAAACTTAAAAGTGAAATTTTCAAATAGTTAAAAGAGAGTTAGTTACTTTACTTTTTCCTTTGGAGGTGTCTGAATGATGTCACATCCTGTCACGTGATACTAACTGCATGACTTGACCCAAAATGGTCCCTTTATATTGGTTACTCCGAATGACATCAATGAAATTCAATTTTCCGGACATTCTTTCTTGTAACTAAGTGACGACTTCTACACATAATTTTAAAACCATTTTGCACTATATTGATTTATGATGTTATAAAATCATGCCAGAATAAAAAATATATACATTTATTACATTTTAAGATATTTTAATCACAAATTAATTGGCTGTATTGGCCTCTGGACGGTTAAACCGAATGACACTTCAAAATACCTTTTATATGTAGCTAAATACAATTAAAACCTTTTGGATTCAATAAAAGAGATTTAGTTGAATTGCCTTGCATACTTTGGATGTTATTTCTTTGATTTTTAGTATTACTAATTCCTTTGGACAAAAAAAAGACACGTCATTGACCGATGTATTGTACATAATGATAGTTTCTCCTTTGGGTTCGTTTAGTGAAAAACAGTGTGCAAAACATAACCTGATTATTGTTAAGTAATATATTTTTTTAGTCTATTAGTTTTACTTAAAACATTTTGAATCTTGGCTGTAGTGGCTTTTTGGGCAAACTAGTCATTTTAATGCTTTTCATCATTTTCAGAGCTAAATAATAAATACTGAAATATTTTTCTATTTATTGAGATAATTTTTGTCAGATATCTTCAAAGGATGACAAATACTGAGATTTAACTATAGCCCAAACCACTAGTGTTTGTACAATGTGTGCCTTTCTCAGTGTCAAATCTGGATTTTCTGTAAAACATCCATTTACCAGAGCTCTAGCAATCCTCGGCTGTGTTATAAAGTGGATAAATAATGCATTACGCATTTTGAATTTTTCAATGCGTTTCCACGGAAGTGGGGCAGGTTGAGTCAGCGTGACGTTTCAGAAGAAGCCTAAGCTGTGGCGAGAAGTGTTGAAGCCACATAAATGCCTGTCTGCCTTCTGCTCTGCTCAGTAAAACAATTATTGTTTTTTGGGGTTTTTTTTGTAATTTCATAATTTTACCCTAAAAGCCAGAGCTGATATTGTGAATATGTTGGACTTACACATTTTTGCTTTTTCAAATATTTTTTATTATTTGAATTTTTCTGTGCATGATAACATTTAAAAACTGATATTATTCATATCATTTATTTAAAATAATCTAATTAATTACATGGTGGTGTTGGTCTATGTACACATGCAAATGGATGTCTTTACCGTGATTAAATCTTAATTTCAATCTCAGTTCTATTTAATTTGCTCTTTAGGTCTCTGAATCAGCATCATTTGACTATGCCAAGCATCTTAGTACATTACTTACAGTGTGCAGCTCTGTTGACTCTTGCCATATGTTTTAGAAAAAAAAAACCCTAATAATTTCAGTTGGCTTTGATTCAATTACAGATTGTGAGTCTCAATCACTCCACCGCACTTAAAAATGTTCAGCAGTGAGTTATAGCAAAGATGAACATGTATTAGAAATCATATCTTTTATAGATCGCTGTCTTCAGCAATGCTGTGCTTTATGGGCATTTGGCACGACTTTAGAGAGCCGTTCTCTCAGGGTGTAATCTGATCGAGATCGGCTCAAAACGTGCGCTGATAAAACATCAGAGGTTACCATAACACACCGTGTTGTTTGGCGTGTTAAAATTGCACATCTGGAAATGCCTTTTGTTCAGACAAAGGCAGGATGAAGTATTCCCCCGTATACAGTTCCCACAGTTAATGTGTTTGTACTAGCCAGTCAAGTGAGTTTTGCTTAGCAGCAGCTCAAAACGGACTGTATATTTTCCTGTCCTGTCATTGTTAATTCATCAGGCACAATATGAGAGAGAAGACAGAAATATGTAGTGTTAAGTCAAGCAGAACAGCTCTGCTCTTCCATAAAATCATAATTCGTAGAGGCAAGTGAGCCTTCCGTTGAAGATTCTGCTTGACGGTCTCTAGGCTTGCGCCTGCTTTCTCTCCCAAAATTAAAACACTGAGACATTATTTTCCTGGGACTCTGATAAAGCCAGCTGGAATACTGCCTAATCCAATTTTAAGATGGTTATGAATACATCTGTATTGTATGTATTAAAACACTCAGGAAGTGTTATGTGGGTCTGCTAATTCAAGCAAAACATGCGGATCTTTCTGCAGGAAACATTTATGAGCATCTAAATGTGGTATCCTACTGTATTTTTTTCAGTCACTTCTGGTAATCTCCTCTTAACAGTGCGTATCGAGGTGTTTTATATATGGTGAGGGTTGTAGATAAGAATATGCATTCGATAGACGCTTTCGTTTAGTTAAAGGGTTAGTTCGCCCAAAAATGAAGTTTCTGTCATTAATGTCGTTCCACACCCGTAAGTCCTTCGTTCATCTTCTGAACACACATTAAGATATTTTTGATGATATCCGACAGGTTTATGACTCGTCCACTTTCGAGGTCCAGAAAGATACTAAAGACACTGTTGAAACCATCGATTTGACTGCAGTGGTTCAAACGTAATGTTATGTAGAATACTTTGTGCGTAAAATCAAAACAAAAATAACTCAACAATATCTTCTCTTCTGTGTCATACTCCTATGCTGTACACGTTCAGCGCTGCCAGGTTCTGTAGTCGTGGCCTAATGGTGAGGGAGTCGGGCTTGTAACCTGAAGGTTGCTGGTTCGATTCCCACGCCGGCAGGAATTGAAGGTGGGGATTGTGAAAGAATAGCACTCTCTCCACCTTCAATACCATGACTAAGGTGCCCTTGAGCAAGGCATGAAATCCCTAGTTGCTCCCCTTGTAAGTCGCTTTGAATAAAAGCATCTGCCAAATGAATAAATGTAAATGTTCTACGTCAGATGAAGGTTCAGTATTGGCACATGTGAGCAGCACGACACATTTGTGTGATGCTGATGCAGGAGACGGCCAATACTGAGCCGAAACTTGGGAGCACTGGATGTGAACATCGTAGGAGAATGACACGAAACTATAGTTTGAATAAATCCCTTTTCTTTGCATGACACATTGACATTACAGTACAGAATGGCTCTTTCACCATTATTCTGAACATTGTATAAGCATTCATTTCATGTGTCGCCGAACGGAAGAGAGGCTCTCTGGAGCGCTTAAACGTCACATCCTTTAGGATTTCCCTGCGACACCAACCCGAGTCCTTCACATACAAATCAGTCTACAGTAGGCTTGCTACGCCAGTCGGTGTTACCGGTGTTCAGTCGCAACAGCGGTTTCATCACTTGCCCTCCGCTCCACAGTTTAACACATTAAAAATATTTAACGCAATTAACGCAGCATCCATTTTTCTGAGTTATATAATCAAGCTCTTATTCATGCAAATGCTTTTAAACCATTCAAGCGTGACAAGACAAAAGAGAACGCAATGTCTGTGAATGTCCTGTTAAACGGTTTGAATAAAGCCAGGCATTTCGGCATTTAAATGTATTGCAAAGGAAAGTTCAACTAAGTAGAAATTACTCAACCTTTTAGCTTAGTTAAAATTCCTTATTTTCTTTGTTAATTTTACTTAACTTAGTTAAGTTTACTTGTGTGAAATTACTCAAAAAATATGCGCAATATCAGTGTTTTTCTCCCACCACCTGTGTAAAGATCCCTGGCTGTATTACCTGTTTTTTGACAAACACCAAGGTCGAATGGAAATTTAATTGCGTATATCTATACGTATAAATCCGTATATCTGAGTTTACAAGAAGAGATCGATACAAAATTCACTGTTTAAATCCTTTTTGACCACTGCGGAGCACCTTTATAAGTGTTGAGCTTCGCTGTAATTTGCACATGTTTTAGAGATACTTTTGTTATCGAAGTATTTACAAGAACACTATTTCATCACCGCTCCACCACAGCGACGGGAACCTGTAAAGAACAAAAAGGAGAAAGAGAAATAAAGCACATAATATTTAAAATAGTCTGTTATTGGCAGCAACAGGTGTGCAATACCGTTTTAAAATATGTATACAATTGTACACATTAAAATATAAGCCAAACAGCTTAATGTTTTCCTAAGCTGCATTAACTTATTTCCGCTAATTTCCCCATTTTTAAAATGACGACATTTTTGAGATAAATTGCAAGACATTCCAAGCATGTGCCATTTAATTTACAACAAACAATCATGTGACGTTCCCAGGTTCGTAGGAGCACAAAACTCGCTCCTCCACCGTGAATAAATCATCATCTGAATGCATGAGTTTCATCACTGAGGTGAAATGCAAATTTATTTCCACATGAGAAGCAATTACCATCCGAATAAGACTAGACATCCTAATGAGTAGGGGAAGCTCTTGTTATTTAAGTTGCGTCACAAGCTGTTCACACATTGGCAATACAAAAAACTACTAATATAGCCTCTTTAATGTGAGAATACTGGGACATTTTCAGTGAGGAATCCTTGTCAGTTGTCTGAATCAGATTTTGATGTTTTTATAAAATGCTATGATTGTTCAGTCCTTTACAAAATTTAAATTGGTAGGTCAGAGAACAGATATGCACTTAAAGGGACAGTTCACTCAAAAATAATCTTTTACACACCCTCATCTTGTTGATATTTTGAAGAAGTCATTCATTTAAAATTGAAATGTCATTTTATCAACATGAGGGTGAGTAAATGATGACAGATTTTTCTTTTTCTGTTTAAACTAACTCTTTAATTTCAAGCCCTTGCCAATCACATCTGCTATCTTTACTCATTTTGAATGACATTGCACTTCCAGCAAAAGCTATTTAAATATCTGCCTTGTCTCTTCTCTATGTAAAGAATAGTTTGCTTGGTTGCGTCTACAAACTTTTCGGATGATTTCCTGTGGAGGAGATGCCAAACAGTCATCCAGCCCAGAATAATGCTTTTCTTATAAGAACTGAGCCGTATGTCAAAGGCAGTACATTTGCAGGTTTGAGTCCTGTCAGAGTTATATAAAGGTCCAAACAGCACGTCTTAGTAAAATGCCTTTGGTGTCGGAGAAAGCAGATGGTTCAGAGCGTCCTACATTGACTGATTTTCTTCTGTTAAGTGAAGCAGAAATACTTTAATTCTGATTGACTTGTTGGCTGTTTTTATGCAGTACTCATTATATTCATAGAACAACACCGTTCCTTGATGTAGTGAGAAGTAATTGCTAAAACAAGCATCGCTATTAATTTTGCTCATGCTTGGGGTTTGTGATGTAAAAAATAAACCACTAAAAAAACATTTTATTTTTCTTCTATAAGTCTTGAAACCATCCCTTTTCAGCTTGTAAAGAGTTGAGATGAAGTAAAATGTGAGACAGATTTGAAATAGTATAATAAAAGTGTCTGTTGTCTTTATTTATACAGTACCGTTCACACATTCGGGTTCACGGTGGAGGAGCGTTTGCATGCTGTACTGTGCAAAAGTCTTTGTTTTTTAGCAATGTATTAATGACCATCTATATTTATTTTTGGGATTTTATTACGATTACAAACAGAAAATACAGGTAATATGTACACAAAATGTAAAAAAAACAACCAAAATGGCTTCTTTAAGCAAAAATCAGTATTTAGTGTGACTTCTAAGAAGAAACTCTGAGAAACTTCTCATCAGATTTTAAAATTTTTTTGGCCTTCCACTGCTTTTCCATTCCATTTAGGTTTAAGATGGTTCCTGCTATTCAGTCCCTCCAGAAAAACGTGGATTTTTTTTGTGATTGTTGCAAAAATCCTTGATTACGCGGCACTTTTTCATAAAAAATGCGATGGAATATGCGGGATATTTTTGCAATTTTATGCGATGAAATTGCTGGAACTTGCAAAAACTGCGGTTTGATGCAAAAGAGGAAAAAAGGATGATTCCCAACAGCCTGTTCTCACTAGATACTACCTTCATGATAAGAGTCATTTCTGATCACTTCCTGTGATGAGCAAACACACTAAATCACAGAATATTGAAGTTCTCATTCTGTTTTATTTCAGACCTTCATGAACACATGAATCAAACTTACAAAACATTGAGTCCAACAAGTTCTGTCACTTCACAAAAGGAATATTCAACAACTTCTGTAAAAATGAATAAATAAAATATAAAAAAATAAAATGTGTGCTTCCTGTTTTACAGAGGTAGCTTTACAAAACAGACATTTTCTGTTAAATGAAGTGCTTCCAATCTCTCACTGCAACGTGAATTATTTTACGCACTACTAATATACAGCGTCGTCTGCGGTGCAAAATTATTGGCCCCCACTGTCATGTGACAGACCGGGAAACTGCTTCACGCGCTCTTTTGCGCTTATTTTTGTTGGCAAATGAGAATGATTTGCGTGCTTCATCACGGTTTCACCGCTGGGTTTGCAGATGATGTTCACGTCGCGTAATTACGTCACTTCATAAGGTTCCCATGGCAAAAGGGAGAAAATAATGGCGCTTCACTTGTGTGAAGTAAACGCTACATTTTTCAACTTTCTGCTAAGATATATGTGACTTATTTGCAACGAAAATACAGGGATTGTGAAATCATGCTAGCCCCGCATAATTTACTTGGTGAAATCGGCAATTTGTGTGGCGTATTAGAAAAAATGCGACCCCCGCATAAATATGCGGACTTTGGCTGATTATGCATGAAATCAAGCGATCGCATAATCGCGTTTTTCTGGAGTGTAAGGGGAGGTCAATAAATACTTGCCAATTTAGCCTGTAGAAGTTGTTTTTTTCTGTTTTTTTTAATGCTCTATTTTCTGGTTATATTCTAATAAATAGACTGAGAAATGATCACTTATGGTCTTTATACCATTGCTAAAACAACATCTAATGGTGGCTTAAGACTTTTGCACAGTACTGTATTTTGACAGGCTGGAATGCAATGATTAGACAAATGTTTTTTTTTTTTTTTGGTCCTGAGATTTCCACAGAAGATATATGTACATGTTTTAATATTTAGACCACCTCTATTATTGACTGTGAAGAGAGTTGTGAAAAAAAAGTTATGAAATAAATTGCCTACCCTACCTTTAATCAATACCGGGTCCACACAGAATATAACGTTTCAGAATTTCATAGAAAGCTGCTCAGGTTTCCGCACAGTTTAAGTTCTACACATCTCTTGACTCTTGCCTGCTCATTTATAGGTTTTGCCTAATTTTATTATGCTTTTCCAGCTGCCAATAAAAGCGAATTGCTCTCAGCTCAGTGTAAGTCTGTTTAAATCAGCAGAATTTTGCAGATTTTGGTCCCCCAAAAATCAGTTCAGGAAGTGCAAAAGTCTGCAAATTCCTTCTGCACCTGCTGGATTCAATCTATACAGCAGTTCCTGCAAAGAAGCACGTGTGTAAACATGGGAATAAAAAAAAAAGGAATGAACCTCTTACATTTGTCCAGGCTTGCTTTGAATCTCTCAAACAGATCAGTAGTGGCGTATCTCACTCTCAACATCAGAAACCTGCATGTTTTTAGCTTCAAAGCGAGTCCGCATGGGGGACGGTAACACGCAAGGTGTCTACCCAAGCTAAACCTTCAGCATTAAACCATCCAGCCATGATAACAGCCCATGAATTTAGATGCAGTCACGTACAGTTACCAAGAACAACACTTTCCTGAGGATAATTCACAGTTAAGCAAGGACAGTGGTGGGGTGCGAATTGGGAATGTCCATGGTGTTAATTTAAGCTCCTGAAATCTATATCTTGTTCAGGGGCATGGGAGACGCATCGACATGAGTCTATTGATTCACATTTTAGTTTAAAATGGGCTAGAAAGGGCAAGTCAGATTGTCGTCACTACATTGCTGCTCAGTCAGTGAATAAATGCACATGCTTGCGATATGTCTGCAGAGATTCAGTCATCCAGGTCATTTGCATTGTAGAAATGTGTTGAGGAGCATCTGGACTAGTTTTTCATTTAAGACATGCCATTCATCCATGTGTCGTCCGGGACAGTCGAAGAACGGTGAACATTCAGCACATTTATCTTCATCACATTGTGACATTTTGAGACCGGCAGACTGACAGTTAAATGCAAATTAAAATGACTGTGTAATGTAAAGCAATTTTTTTAAAATTACAACACAATACAATGCAATATTAGTATAATATTATATTTATAATTAACTTTATGTACATTTTTTTTGTCCCACAAAGATTTAGCAATAAGTTTTGTGTGAAATTCAATATATATTTTATGATAGCCTGATTTCAGACTTTAATATTTAGTGTCTTTGCAAAATTTTGTTTTGTAATCTTGCAATAATATCTTAATTGTAATGTGAAGCAGTTTTTTGAAATTCAACACAATACAAAGCATTATTAGTATAATAATATATTTATAAATGTATAAAGGGTACATAAAAATGTGAAATAAAAAGAATATTATGTAAATATTTTAACTTTATATTCAAGTCCACATATATATTTTTTTCCCCACCAAAATTTAGCAATAAAATTGCATTCATGTGAAATTCAATGCCAATTATGATAGCCTGATGCCAGGCTTTACACTGAAAAAAAAAATTAAGCATTTCAATTAATGGTAAAATTCCATAAAATTGAATTGAATAATTCTTACATATTATTCATATTATGAATTAAGAATTTTAAATGAGTACAAAACTATAGCTTAATAAAACATTTTGTATAAATCTTCAACTTTAAATGTAATTTTTTTTTTTTTAATTATGAATATGAATCACATAAATTAAAGTGTACATTCCCTTGTTCCATTTAATATTTACTAATTTACAAATTTAAAATTCTTAATTCATAATATAAATAATATGTAAGGAATATTCAAGTCAGCCTGATGGAATTTTAGTATTAATTGAAGTGCGTAAATCTTAAAAAAAAAAAAAAAAAAAAGACTAAATATTATTTCGCATGTAATATTTACGTAGTATGCAAACTTGTTTTGCAATCTTACATTCATGCACACAAATACCCTCTTGTAATTTTAACGATCCGCAAGCTTAGTTCCCATAAAACCTCCTCCTTTTTATGGATGTAATCTAGGTCCCATGATCCTCCTTATTGTAGGACTGAGTGAGTCTGAGACATTAGCCTCACTGATCTCATGCTTCCTATGAATGAACAGATGACTGCAGGGGTTCTCCTGGGATTTCACTCATCCTTCCTCTGAGCTGTTTAACTCTGCGTTTAGCCTCCTTTGCTCCCTTGGCTTTTGTATGTCTACTGACCCGGCAGATTATTGTGACACAGAAGCTGTGGATTTATGCATGAATCCATCGGCGTCTCGGATGCTTGGATGTGGTGCGATACGTGCACATACCGAATCTATTTGTTAGTAATGACAAAACGAAGGTTTAGTCGGAGCTACACTGTAACAAGTTTAAAATTGTGTGTTGAAAAGGTCAAATTAGAATGCATTCGGATTGTGATCTAGGCCTAAATCCAGTTCTTTGCCTTTTGGTCCTCATTAATTTTGATTAAATGCATAAAGCGAGTTAAATTTACACATTGTCACACGCAGGCTGTAATGTTATTCTAAAGGCCGCGGTTATCAGAGTGTCACCTGTTATCATGTTTAACAGATAGATGCCTGTTTTAGAGCAGGACTCAGTAGGAGCTCTTCACACATGCAAAAGAGCTCTGAATGAGTCCTGCGGGACGAGAGGCTTCGGTCACCTGCTGTGAATGAGGATTGGCCCGTCTTTTTGCCCGCCCCTCGTCATCAGCACTGTAGTTTGATCCTGTTGCCAGCAGTCTTTGGCAGTACTGAGAATGTCTAATTCACGTTCAGGCAGAATGAATTGCATTCCTTCATTCTGCTTGCTCTTACTTTTTCTGCTTAAGATCATTTTTATTTCAGTTTTATTTAAATTTTTATATAATTTGTTATATATATTATATATAAATATAATTCGTATGCAATATATATATATTATATTATTTAATTATATATTTTTGTTTTTTTTCTCTCTAAAAAAATCATTACATTACATAACATTGTAATAACTTCACAGTTGCTCTCAAAATTAATGTAGCTACAACTTAGACATTTTATAAATGGGTTTAATGGCATCTCTTTATGAATGAAGCCCAGCATCACTGGTACTAATACGGCTGCTCATGTCTCTGTGAAACTGAGTTTTTTTTAAAACATTAATTATAGACATTCAGCATTTATTAGGCTTTAAAAAAACTTTTAATTTAAGTGAACTTAAAACAACCTTGATATAAACCTATTATAATAAATGCCCGTCTAACAAGTAGAAAAATGAATAAAGTTATCAAACACTTCACAGCCTTCAGTGCATAAATGATCAATTAAATCTAGATTAATCCTTATTAAAGCTACAGTTTTCTCTTTTACCTTCGATGAACATTAATGACTGACATCACAGCCACTGGTTTATGAGGTACTGTGACTTTAAGAGCTGCCACTGTCGAACAAGCCACGGAAGTGACACGCATCTCGTTTTCTCACAAATCTTTAAGTTCATTTAAGATGTTATTGAACTTTAATACTCTTATGAGGACACTCGACAAAACGGGCATTTTTGCATAATTCTGTGTTATTGTTTGTTCAAGAGCGATTTTGAGTCACAGACCGAGCGTCTGCGCTATTAAAAGCATTAGCCAGCCAAATTATGACGGAAAAAGCGTATGCTGCATTAATTACGTTAAATATTTTCTGGAAAAATTAATTGCTAGCGTTCACGTGTCACTTTTGATGGCCCTAATTTTTGCAAATATCTATTTAATTATTATATCATAGTTAATTCTATTATATTAGTCATTTTTATTTATTTATTCTGTTATATTAGTATTTCACAACAGGCCATACTTAATAGGAACATGAATAGTAATGCGATTATATTGTAATATTTGAATTTTGGGAATACTACAGATGTTTTGAAACTGTACAGAAAAGTGATTATTCAATCTCTCTCTCTGTTTTTTTTTTGAAGACATGGGACACGTTGTGCCGGAGAAGTTGCTGCCGTTGCCAACAATGGCATCTGTGGTGTCGGAGTGGCCTACAATGCCAAGATCGGAGGTGAGTAGGCATATTCAAATTTACATTTTCCATGTTTTATCACGTATATTCGGCGTACACCCTGTGTCCATTCCAACATTTGAATTGCAAAACACCAGATTAGCTTCACATTCAGATTAGCCCTGTCTCTGTCCATTAAACCGTATGAGAACCCTTCCTCCGCTCCGCACCGAGAGCACTTCATAAGAGGAACTCCATTAGCGATGGCTTCATAAGCTCAAGTGGGACAGTTATCACAGGCTCCAGCACAGGTCCCTTTGAGCCAACGATTTGGACGCTAGCATATGTAATCCTTTTAATTGGCTGAGGTGCTTTCATCCTATTTGGAGCAGATTTTGTTTCATTACTTTTCTCTATGCTGCCAGCTTTCTACAGGCTTTTGGACTCGAGAGATAAATGTCATTGATAATGGTTTGCTCTCCACATTCCCTCCAATAAATCTCTCCAAGAAAACTATTTAGAAACTATGCAAATTGTCATCATTCATTGTCACCCTCGTGTTGTGCAAAGCACTGTTTGACTTTCTTTGGTTTAACACAGATGTTAAGCAGAACTTATAGATTGCTCTTTTCCAATGCAGTAACTTCATAATGAAAGCTTTGAGATCGGTTCTTCGCCCAAAGCTATCATATGACTGCAAAAGAATTACAGTACACAAGCTGTATGGGCTGTTTAACCTCATTTTTGTGTTTCATGGAAGAAAAAAAAATCATGTGTTTGAAACAACATGAGAGGAAATGATGACAGAATTTCAATTTCGGGTGAATTACCTTTGACCATTTGATACTAGATTTGATGAATGACACTACAGAATAGATGATTACGCAACACATTTATGTTTCTGCTCATATAATGTGTGTATTATGAGGTCACACTGGCTCTGTACAGCAGCATTATCAAACAACATTTAGGTCCTGGCATGTTCAGAGAAATTACTTTTAACGACACCCGGGAGATTTTGAATTCTGAACTTCGACTTTGAAAAACATGTTTGTTTTCTCGCATTTATAATTTGTGCTGGTGATGGTTATTAGAGGTGTTCACCTAGGCAATCATCACTGTTATTACTACTGTTCATACTTACATTAGAGGTTTGTTCAAATCCCTAAACATAAGTATTAAACCTCAGCGCAAGCCGCCCGGCACTGTTTGTGTGATATGTTAAATCATGCAACTTTTTGAATTTGTTTTTTAATTTATGATGCAATTTGGCCATTAGGTATGGGCAAAAAAGGAGTAACTAGAGTCCAAGGTCAGGATTTAATCTTCCTAAAAACATTTCTTAAGAATGTTCTTATCTTTGTTCTTAAGTTTGTTCTGAAGATAAAACCCATTAGAGTTAGGATAACCTCCAACTTTCCTTAAATTCCCAATGGCATGATTTTTAATACATTTATTGAGTTATTTCAAATATTAAGCAATACAATATTACCATTAACTTTTTTTTGCTCACCAGTCACTGTGTCTAGTGGTTTTTCCAAAGTTACTAGCCACTCAGCATTTTCACTGGCCACAATTTTGACCGATACCATGGGGAAAAAACTGCCATAAAAATATTTTTAATATTATCTCATAATTTGTCAGCAGGTTTATTAGGCTGCTGTCACTTTAAGAGCTGATGCACGGATCCATTATACTGTTACACATGCGTTTTCTTTCTCAACTGTTTACGTTTAAGTTCTGTTTATGGACATTCTAAACTGACTGTTTACATGAAATACTCATCAAGACTGGCATTTTGACATTATTTTGTGTGTATTAGACTATTTAAGCGCAATAAGCCGCGAAAAACAACTCAATTTAGTACTGAGAGGCGGCTTTATGTGGCGCACTTTATGAGTGCGAGTACAAAATGTGTAAAATTGTGCACAATACGCCCAATTTCGAAATTCAAGCCCTGCACTTCAGATGTTTCAGTATCGATATTTATCAAAAAAAAAAAATCAATATTTTTGACAACACGACATTGCACTTAGTTTATTATTTCAGAAGACTTTTTAAAAGACCACAATTGAAAAATATATTATATGCAAAATTCAGTCCGTCAAAGTGGCTAGTAGCAGCGATAAAATCCACCCGCATTTGGCGGGTCGGCGGGCCCTGAATATAATGAATATTATTATTACATGGGATGTGCCAGAATACCGTGACCAATCAAGATGGATGTGCCGAAAACCCTGTGTGCTCTTATTATATTTATTATGGTAATTGGTAGACAGAGGAAAAAGAGGTCTTTTTGATTGGGTTGATCAACAAGTGTGCCAAACAATCAGAAAACACCAAAGTCTGTCATTTTCTGCTTAAGAAAATCCGTTCTCCACATATTATAGAGATTTGGGGTCAGCTCTGTTGACGTGGGTTTAGTGAGTTTTACATGGGCAAGCACCACTCACTTTTTCTTCATAAAAATCTATTTTTTTTAGATTTTCTTCAGGCACTAAATATATGCTACATGTCAATTCTTCCCTTTTATGCAGATACCTAATGCATTATGGGAAATGTGCATTTCTCTTTTGTCAGCTCTGCCATTCGTTTCTCTCTAAAGCAGCTGTTTTTGAATTAGCCTCCTAATGAGAAGCAGTGGAGGGTTGATAGCCTTCCTGTGCCCAGTTTCACCTTGAATCCAGGGGGAAATCTTTGCTTAATAAGCAGCAGATACTTCTCCTAACGTACCGTGGGGACAGAAGACAGAGAGAACCGAAGGTCTTTGGATAGCTGACCCATAATATCGGCCCAAACTGGCAGGCAGTGCCTTCTGCTAGAGGAAAGCTGAATGAGGAGATGGCAGCACATACTAGCAGAGATGGCACACAACCCGGCTAATTCCTCTGCCAGAACTCATTAAGCGAGAATATTGTTTTGGAAGACTTGGAGGAAACAGAAGAGTCCATTGTTGAAATGTCCTTTATAAAGAATAAACCTGAGGTTGCATTTTTGAGGGGACGTAGATTATTGGTATTTACTAAAGTCTGAATTAAAAAAAAAAAAAAAAATCCCTTCTTTTGTTACCACAGTGCATCCGTGTATATCTGTTATGCCTTTCTCATTTCCTGGGAACTAATCATAGCCAGCTCTCTCTTTGTCCCGCAGGGATATTTGGGACGTTTGGAATGTAGATATGGGATAAAAACATTCAGTCTTTCCAAGATGCTGTGCTGTATTTTTTGGTTTGTTTGCAGTACTGTCTGCACCAAAGCTCTCAGATTGCTTTGGAAAACCTGAAACGACTGAACTTTTGTTTATTTGCACTAACCGTATGAGGTCAACCTTGAGTAACCTCGCCCCCTTGTGTATCAAAGAAGTGATTCACATTGTTTTGAAGTTGTTTGACTCTGATTTCTCATCTTTACCACTTAAAAAACTAAAAGTTGTGGGCAGAATGTGCTCTCTTTCGCTCAGATATCATTCTGATGCTGGGATCACAATAACTCTACACCTCTTGACTTTTTTGGACCAAATGCTCTGGCTCATTCCCAAACCCACAAATTCGGTTAAGAATTCCCTTTTGTACAGGGAAGTGGAAAAAGATAAGACTGTTGTGAAGCATCTGTAAAAGCATGTTTGTAGCCGCTTGTCACCTTTGAATGAACTCCAGATTCGAACACGAGCATGAATGCACTCATCCATCTCCTTATAAAAGAACTTTTATATGCAGCACTATCTGTTTGTGCACCTCGTTGCTTTCACGCTGCGAGTTATATGCGAGAGTTAGATGTTAAATCTTCAACAAACAGCAAAAAGATCTTGGTCATACGGGGGTTTCAGTGAGGTTATTCGGAATTGCTTCTTTGTATTAAACTTTTCTGTGCGTTTAGTTATGTTGTATCGCTTAAACAGTGATAATCAATTTACTTACTTTTGGCGTTGGCGTAATTGAAGGCATAAATTCAGGCGTAATTAACTTCTTGACACAGCAGGTAGGCAGGGGTTGGCAGTGTAAGAAAAAATTACCTTACGTTTTGATTTGCACCATTTATAATAATACACATTCAAAAGTTCTGTAAATGTTTTTATAAATGTAATATAAACAATGTTTAAAGTATATTTAATTATTTATTTTGTGCAGTCATTGCAATACATACAAATACATTGGGCTCAGCAAGGACACATTAAAGACATTTATAATGTTGCAAAATTGTTTTATTTCAGATAAATGCTGCTCTTGTGAACTTTCTATTTATCAAAGAACGTTCTGTAAAAATGTATCAAAGTTTTCATGCAACTGTTTTCAACATTGATGATGATGGTAAATGTTTCTTTAGTATCAAATCAGCAGAAGAGACAGAAACATTCAGACATGTGACCAGTTCTTAATGTAGCTCGCTGTAACACATTTTTTTTTGGCATCTGAATTCTACTAATATCACTGTAAATCTAGATATAATTGAATCATTACTGAGATGATTCACACAGTCCGTTCGCTTCCCTTTCCATGATTCCCAGCGCTCAAAAGCATTAGCAACAGTAATTAAAGTGGCACAGGGCTTAGCGGAGGGTCAGTTTGATTGATGCATTTTCCCCCTGACATCGTTATTTTTCTCTAAATGTGAAGTGCTTGTAATGCCCTTCATGTGCCAGTTTGTAGCTACAGTCAGATTTAACAAAAGTATGTAGTGGTATTCAGGGCTGGGGAGTAACGAAATACAAGTAACTTTTTAAAATACAAAATTTGAGTAACTGTGTTTCATTACAGTTACATTTTAAATGGGTGGTAATCAGATTACAGTTACATCTGAAAAGTATTTTAGATTACCAAAGTGATTACTTTGAATTTTAATGTCATGTAAACTGTGACAGACAGTTAATGTAAACCGAAAAAGATGATTCTCCGACTCTGACAGTCTGAAAAAGCTGAGCTACATTTGTGTTCAGGAGTTTCATAGTCTTGCAGAATATGCAACATTTTAACAAAATAAGAGGGACCTATTTCACATAACAGAGTTTTACATATACTTAATGACCTAATTTATAAAAGTTGCCTCATTTAAAAATGTTCATATTGAATCTTTACTGTCCTGTCATGACCTGATGATCCACGACTGTTTTCATGTTTTGTGATGGTTGTTTGTTAGTCATTTTATAATTGTAAAAAAGGTAATTGTGACTTTTTTCCTCACAATTGCGCGTTTGCATTTCACAATTCTGACTGTTTTTTCTCAGAATTGAGAGACGTAAACTCACGTCAACTGACTTTTTTTCTTGCAGTTGCGAATTTATATCTCAATATTGCAAATTTGTCTCATAATTTTGACTTTTCTCAATATTTTCAGTTTATATCTCATAATTTTGAATTTTCTCAATATAGTGAGTTTATATCTCATAATTCTGACTTTATAACTCACAATTGCAACTTTATATCATGCAATTCTGAGAAAAAATTCAGAATTATGAGATAAAATCTTGTATTTATCTTTTTTATGTGTGTTCCACACTTATTAGTATTCCACAGTATTCTAAAGTATTTAGATTAAGTTACAAAACTTGGGTAATCTAACAAAATATGCTACAAATTACTTTTTAAAGCATGTATTTTGTAATCTGTAGTGAAATACATTTTAAAAGTAACCCACCCAGCCCTGGTGGTATTCGTGCTCTCTCTCCCCCCGGCTCTAATGTGAATGATGTTTTGTTTTGCAGGTGTGCGCATGTTGGATGGAGACGTCACTGATGTGGTGGAAGCTCAGTCCCTCGGTCTCAACCCACAGCACATCGACATCTACAGCGCCAGCTGGGGACCCGAAGACGACGGCAAAACCGTGGATGGGCCTGCGAAGTTGGCCAAAGAGGCTTTCCTGCGTGGTGTATTAGAGGTTTGACTTCTCTTCAATCTGAACTTGTTGCACTTCTTCATCATTGCTGATGTAAGTCAGAAAAACTACTTGTAGCACTGAAAGCACTTTTGCCTCGTTATTTTGTTTCCTGTAAGGTTATTTATATTCATTCTCTATGAATTTTAAACGCCTTCTCTGTGCAAATTAGAATGAAATTGGCCTGTGTTACTGTACACTTAAATGGATAGTTCACCCAAAAATGAAAGTTCTGTCAACATTTACTCGCCCTCAATTTGTTCCAAACCAGTATCATTTTCTTCTGTTGAATACAAAAGAAGATATTTTAAAGAATGTTGACGGTAGCCATTGACTTCCAATTTTTTTGTATTTCCTACTATGGAAGTCAATGGCTACCGACAACTGTTTGCCTACCAACATTCTTTAAAACATCTTTTGTGTTCAACAGAAGAAAGACACTCTTACAGTTTTGGAAAAACTTGAGGGTCAGTAAGGCTCTGTTTAAGTTGTGTTTTGGTCATTCAGATCACAAGTGGACAAGAAAAACACATTCCTGTTTACACCTGGTGTTTTATATAGTCTCTTTTGTCCACTTTCAACCACTTCTGTCCTGATTTCTTCGAGGGGAGAGTCTATGGGCAGGTAAATATATGGGCTTTTTCAGATCTTTCGATCTAATTTACTCATGAACCCGACTGAAGACAGTGAAATCGGAGAGCAGCAGCTTTTGTTTCCACTCTGACAGCAGCAATCCAGCCGGATGAGTGTGTGTTAGAAATCAGGAATGGTGAGAGAACATCGAGTTATTCGTTTTCAAACCAAACTTGGGTCTTCAGCCGACAAAGTTTAAATCCCATCTGGCTAGCGTTCTTCCCATAATGTTTACGTGTTAGGACAGCAAGCGGAGAGTAGGCGAGTCGTCTTTTGTGTCGACCACATGAGTGTCTACACTATAAAAACAATCCGGTCGAATCCGTTTTCGAGTACCTCTGGAAGTGGTTGAAAGTGGACAAGCTCAAAATGTTTAGCGTCATCCACTTGTGATCCGATCGACCAAAACACTTCTTAATTCCACCTAACTGATGAGAGAATTAATTTTTTGGTGAACTATCCCTTTAAAACTATATGTAAATTTTAGTTCTTAAAAATGCTTTCGTCCTTTACTCGCAACTATCCCTTTAAACATTTTCACTTCCTTTTGAAGGGACTTGCAGAATAATTAATTACAAACATTTGAGTTTATTTATTGATGCCAAGGAACCAGTGGTTGGTGTCATTTCGAAGCCTACATGTTTCATCAAGGTGGACCAGGGAGGAAGTTTTACGCTGTGAATGTCTACATAAAACCCATTTCAAAAGAGCAAAGAAGAGGTCGTGTTTTCCACGACATGTACAATTGCTTCTGTTACTCATGGGCTATTTTTACTGTTTCCTGTCATTATCTACATCAGTTGGTCTGTGCTACAAACATCTCTTCATTGATATTCTATTCCTGAAATGGTCCTATCTGAGCCTCTTAACCTTGAACTTTTACCATTTAAGAGGGCAGAAATATGTGGTTCAAATGAATTTAGTGGATTTTTTCTTATTTGCTTTGAAGTTAGCGATGTCAGGGGGTCTGTGGAGGGGATACTCTGTTTGATTTTGCCACACTTCATTTGCGAGTGCCTTGAGTCATAAAAGCACTTACTAGTCAGAGTGAAGTTTGTTTAATTTAAATGTCAAATTAAATGGCAATTTGAACCGAAATATCTTCATGCGGATTTTCCAGAGCATGAACCGTATTGACATTCTTAATACCTAATTACTTAATGCCATTTGAGCTAAACTGCTATCATGCGCGGGGTAACGGAACGGCATTAGTTTTAGCCCTTCACTCACACATGGACGTGCACTGGGGTTGTAAAACTGGCTGTGGCCCAATGAAAGGACAATGAAGGAGAGCCGTGCCAAGATGCTACCTACCGCAGTGAGTTGTGTATGGATTTTATAGGAGCAGACCTTTTATAGAAAAACGCTGGGAGACGACTTAGTCTTTCAGATTGATATGCATCACTTAAAGGGATAGTTCTTCCCGAAAATAAAAATTCTGTCATTTACTCATGTCGTACCAAGCCAGTATGACTTACTTGCTTCTATAAAATGACAATTTTATGTTTTTTTTTGACCATTAACTTTCATTGCATGTGCAAAAACATTTTCTCTTTTGAAGATAGAAAGTCAAGCAGGTTTGGTACGACATCAAGGTGAGTAAGTGATGACAGAATTTACATTTTTGTTTTTTTGTGAACTCTCTTTATGTTTCCACGTTCACTGAAACATGTAAGCTATAGGGATGTAACAATGTCAAAATCTCACGGTACGATCATACCTCACTATTTATTAAGATATTTTTAAAAAAGACCATTGCTTGGAAAAAGTGTCGTAAGTGTTAAACAGTGATTGAAAATTACAGTGATGTCCAAATTAACCATGTTATATCGTGTCATCTTTTCAAGTTTCTTTCTTAAATGTATCGCTCATCTTGTTAGTTAATTCATTAATATTAACAAATGAAAATGACTTGCAATAGAAAATGGCAGATGGTTTCTCTAGATGAGACTCTTATTCCTCGTCTGGGATCATGTAGAGTCTTTGAAGCTGCACTGAAACTGACATTTGGACCTTCAACCCGTTGAACCCCAGTGAAGTCCACTATATGGAGAAAAAACCTGGAATGTTTTCCTCAAAAACCTTCATTTCCTTTCGACTCTTTTTGAGAAAGACATGCTAGTAAATTATCCTAGGAAATAATTTTTAACTAATGTTAACTAATGCCATAGCATAGATGCATTGTGCGGAATTGTTTCCAAATATGAATGATCACATTTAAAAGAACAACCCAATATAATTTGGTAATTTTAAAGAACAGATGGTGAGAGCAGTGAGTTTTATCAAAAGTCACTCTTCCTATAAATAACTCACAAAAGGACCAAATATAACTCTTATTACACAGAATAGCATAGTGTCTTTCTCCATCCATATTTTTTAATATTCTCTAGCCATTGTTTCTCGTGCCCAATCATGAGCGTTTGCGTGTGCCAGCAGTCAGATTTGTTTGGGAAACAAGATCCATGTTGCGTGGGGAAAAGGCCAGTGCAAATGGGGCTCTGGTCTGTGTAAACACCCTCGCTGAATGGATGCCCACAATCGAGCAGGTGTGTGCCGTAACCGAGAGCAAACTCTCAAAGACGGAGACAAACTTTGCACTGCACGCTTTTATTTGCAGCATTGTTGAAATCGAAAGGTCCAGTAAAACACAGAATAAAGAAAAGCAGCGATCAAAGGTAACGAGCAAACAGCATCTGAATCAAATTATTTGCACCGCTGCCCTTTCCTTGTGGCAACACGGTGAAATGAAAGCCACGCGGCTATTGAAACATGCCTCGTTAATGTGGGCCGCGCATTTTTCACGAGCTCATTATCGGTTCTGACGGTTTGTTTTTGTATTACTGTGCTTCATCTGAGAAGTCGACCGCAAAAGCCTGATGCTGTTTGTGTCTTTCATTTGCGCCCGAAAATAAACATGCATGATAAATGACTTGAGAACATTAGCATTGTCCCACAAGGTCCTTTTAAAAGCATCTGGCCCGGCAATCGAAACCACGATAGTCCATGACACTTTGAAAATCCTTTCCAAACTCCACTCATCACAAATATTATGCAGTTGTTTTGAGTCTTGTCACTGGTAATCCTTCCATCTCAGACTTGGCAGCGCTCGAATCTGGCTCTCGACATCTTAACGCCATTAGATTGGGCTTTCATGAAGGGGAATGCGTTCGAGTGACTGTGTTTCTTCTCCCAAATTCCAGGGCCGCGGAGGACGGGGCTCCATCTTCGTGTGGGCTTCGGGGAACGGCGGCCGCGAGAAGGACAGCTGCAATTGTGACGGCTACACCAATAGCATCTACACGCTGTCGATCAGCAGCAGTACGCAGAACGGCAACGTGCCCTGGTACAGCGAGGCCTGTTCGTCCACCCTCGCCACAACCTACAGCAGTGGAGGCCTCAATGAGAAACAGATTGTAAGTCTCTCTCTCTCTCTCTCTCACTGTCCGCCTCCAGAAAATCAGCTACAGTTATCCTTTAATTGAAGAAGTGGCATAGCAAATCTAATCCAAAAGTAAAGGATCTGAAAACAGTTGGAGATCAGAAGATAAACAGCCATGCCAATTTATGAAGAATTGTTGCAGCGGCTTTAAAGTTCTTACAGGCTTTTTTGGCTGTCAATGAATACTGCGGTCACTAGTGAGGGGGAAGATGGATGTTTTCGTCTTAATGGTCCTTCAAGTGCTTTTCCAAGCCTTGCTCTCTGTTTAAAGCTTCAATAACGTGGATGTTCTTGTGATTCAAAACCTCTCACTATCACGCGCAGCTCGGTTTAATATTTGTTTGCTCTTATTAATGATGATTGTCAAGTATGTATACTTGTGCGTAGGGAGTTCAACCAACCCCAGACCTGAGCATTTCTCCGTGTCCTAACCAGACAAAGCAAAAAGCCGTAAAAGTTACAGTATCTCTACCCTGTAAATCAAATTGTGCGGCTTGAGGAGAGGTGTTCTATTACTTAAAGTGATGAGACTTACAGTTTTGGCCGGTCAGATGATAAAATTGGAAAAAAGTGCATTTGAAAGACCATATCTAGAGATTTTGAGGTGGCCAGATTCACAAGAAACTTAAGGAAAAAGTTAAGAAACTTAATAGTTAAAGTTCATGAATTTCTTGTTCTAAAACGTTTCCTAAATTGAGTATTCCATTTAAAAAAAAAAAAATCCTCGATTGGAATTTACCCATATCAAGTAACCTGGCAAAATCTGTTGTAAAATGTAACAACAATCACCAGGCCGTTGGCGTCCTCTGTAAGAATTTGTTATAATACATAATGTATGTGAGATGATTTTTTTATATTATGTATATGTTTTTTAAAAGTGTTGTAATATAAAATCATATGATTACTTTCTTTTGGTGCTCTACTTGAAACATATATTATTGCCTCATTATATATGTATTTTAAGTCATTTTAAAGGCTTGGGTCTGTTTTTATTACCACAAAAAAATCTGATTAATTGTCAAAATAATCAACCGATCTCTCAATAACCAAAATAACAGCCCTAATGAGATCCCTATTTACTCATTTTGCAAGTTCAGCAAAAAAAAGTCACACCGCACATAACCATGACCGATCGATGTTTTCATAATCGTTAATTGGTGTCACTTCAGATTACTCGTGCACACCACTAGTAATAGTAATATGTATTATATGTAGCCAGTGTTAAGCTGTAATGTTTAATATTTGAAAAACCCAATAAAAATTATTTTAAGAATGTATTAAGTTCGAAAATAAGAAGAAAACCACAGTTTTATTCTTAAGAATATTTCGTGAATTCGGAAAACACTAGTAGCTGGATAGCAATGTTTCTAAGAACCACTCGGAACACCTTAGGAACCACAAAGCAACACCCTGGCGTAGAGACGGTGGATGGCATTTACATGAGAAAACAACCTTCTCGTGTTTTTCATAAAATGTGAAACTCTATTTACAAAACAAGAATATCCTTGTGGTTCAAAACAATACCTCACTGTCATAGAATGACGTTTTCTTTGCTCTTTTTTCGGTTTTGTTTCTTTACCCGGCTCAGTGCCAACCGAAGCACACACCCAAGCATTGTTCTCATAACCGGCTATGCCTGACTGAGTCATCCATTGTCCCGCATTCAAGACACAGACACTATCGTTCACAATGGAGGTGTGCTTGTAGAGGACTGAAGCCTGATACCTGCTATTTTCCCTGTGGCAGAGACTCTGGCAGGCAATATCCCTCTCCTGTGGTCTCCCACGATTCATTTTTAAGTGTGCGACTGCTGTCATCGCTCCTGTCATTCAGCCTCTCTGCCATTTTTAGCAATTAGTCTCACGCAAGGAGGTCTGTGGCAGTCAGTGCACATCCTATGATGCCTGGCTTTTTAAGTGTCACCCGTCAAACCCTTTTGTTTTTGCATTTGTCTTGCATTATCTCTGTCTGTGTGACCCTAAGGGCTTAAAAATGCTGCGCTTTTTACCCTGAAGTGTAGAAAATGTCAAACATTTCACTGAGCCACCTGGGTCACTTAATGGGCAGAAACTGAAAACGTTTTTTTCCCCCCGTTTTCTGAAGAATATGTCTGTTCTGCTTGCCCAGGCAGATGCTGCTGCTGCTGCTGTTGTTGCCAAGGCATTGGTATGCAGTTGCTAGGAAGTTCTGGGTGGTTGCCTACTGGCCCAAGTGGAAAGAGCCCAATTCCCAAGTCTCTATAAAATTCTCGTCCCCAGTCGGTGGGATTGTTACACCCAATTTGTCCGCTAAAATGGAAAGGCAAAAACTGTCACATCAAAATGTAATACTACACTGCCCAACCAAAAAAAAAAAAAAATGCTGTTTGGATTTAATTAGACAAATGCTTTAAGACAAATCATGTGCAAATTTATATTTATATTTAAGTCAACACCATTGCTGATTATTTTCTCCTGCAGTTAAAAACGAGAAATCGCTGGTGTTTGTGTTGTCACAAACTTCCTTGTAACCAATCATGTCATCATGTTGGCGGGCTTTATCATATCATTAACAGCGAACTAGCAGGGGAGTCTCGAGAGAAGCCAGGTTATCTTGGTATATTTTTCTTTTAATTATGCTAGCAAGATCTTGACCAAAAATTGATGCACCTCTCGATGGAAATAACATCACAACATGTACACATCTTGTATTGACAATGCAAGAGGTGAGCACTCTGTAAAGTCTTCTCCAGTACATCTCAAAGACTTTCAATGAATTTAGTTCATGTGTGGAAATGATTCCTCATGCTCCCTCCCAATCATTTTCACAATTTGAGCCTTATGAATTTTGACATTATCATCCTGGAATATGACCATGATGTGTCTTCCTACATAGCTTTTTTTTTTTTGGCCAACACAGTATAAATGTTAGGTGTTGGTTCAAATTTCTGATCGTAAGTTAGAGCCGTTTAACCGTTTACATTACCGGTTAAAAATTTTGAATGATTAAAATGGACATATTATGCAAAATTCACTTTTATAAGGTATTTGAACAATGATTTGTGTCCACAGTGTGTGAGAACAACCAGCCTATAATGCCATTTCTGTTTCCTCGCTGCCGCAGCTGGAACTGGATAATGTCTGAACCGAAGAGGCATTACAAGTGTTGTGTTTTGGGATGTACCAATGAACATTCGAGTCTCCGTTGACTCCCACCATCTGAGTCACAGAGGACATTATGGTTAAATTTCATTTTTGTAGGAAATGTCCTGAAGAAAGTCTTAAATATTTGGGCCAGACTGCTTATTCTACTTATTCTTGAGTCTCTCCATCATTGCCAGACTCCAGTTTGATCTGAACACCGTGACTGACAGTTTCTGACATTTTCAGTGCATGAGATTGTCCTGTTTTTTTGTTGTCGGTATGCTGGATCGTGAGCTCTTGAAGCTCCGCCCTCTTCTTGAAAGAGGGCTGAGAGCAGCAGCTCATTTGCATTTAAAAGGACACGCAAAAATGGCACGTTTTTTAGCATTTTTAACATGCTACAAAAGTGATCTGTGTGGTGTTTTGTGCTGAAGCTTCACATACACACTCTGGGGACATCAGAGACTTATTTTACATCTTGTAAAAAGGGGTATAATGGGTCCCTTTAAGGTGTTTTAATTATTTTGAAATGTCTGTCATCATCACTAAGGCTGCATTAATTTTAATTAAGCTCATTTATTCCTTTAAGCTACAAAAATGATTTTTGACTTGATTTTCGCGCCAGTAAAATGCTGGTATTGTGTTCCCTGTCTGGAATAATTTGATTTTCCCATCATATCAGTGATGTGAAATATTGTCTCGCTGTACTTCCTGTTTCAGGTCACTACAGACCTCAGGCAGAAGTGCACAGACTCCCACACAGGCACCTCTGCCTCGGCCCCGCTGGCGGCAGGAATCATCGCCCTCGCCCTTGAGGCCAAGTAAGTCGTCCGGAGATTTTTTGTTCTGTCCTCAAGCGAGGTCATCTTTCTTCATCAGCGATTTGAGTGACCTGAGGCTTTTGAAATAAAATGGTTACCGGCTAGATTGGCAGACTGGAGTTAACCTTCAAATTCTCATTTGGATCAAATGCATGCATTGAGTGGCATTTTCATTTGTATAGTTTTAAATTAATTCACCAGCAACAATATAACCTTTATGACTCTACCTGTAGCTATCAGTGACCTTTATAAAAGGGCAGAAGAGATTATCTCGAAGAGCTGTGAAGCATGCAGGCAGTTTTGAGTTTCGTTCTACTATGTATCTCGCATATTTGAAAGGCACTAACGCTTTGACTTCTCTCGACAGTAAAAACCTAACCTGGAGAGACATGCAGCATCTGGTTGTGAGGACGTCCAACCCTGCCCACCTCACCACCAATGACTGGAAGACAAATGGAGTGGGCCGCCGAGGTAAAAGCCCATCTCGTTGCTTTTTATCTCTCCCTCCCTTTTCCTTTGCCTCCGGTGTTTCTTTCCATTTTTCAGCTGCTTGAACGTTTTGTGATGTGATCGATAGCATCATCATTGGCTGCACCAATCGGCAAATAGCTCTGGATCTCTTAATGATATCAGTCTCTTTAACTCACCTCTTTACTTAAAATGTCAGTCTTTTTATTGCTTTTTTAAACTGCCTATATTGTTACTTTCAGCAGTATTGATTTTTCTCTCTTTCCTACAGTAAGCCATTCTTATGGATATGGTCTGCTGGATGCTGGGGGTATAGTGGCTCTTGCAAAGAACTGGACAAATGTTGGACCTCAGCAGAAGTGTGTCCTTTCCCTGGTGTCTGAGCCCATGTAGGTTAAACCCTTCATACTAGATCACAGGCTTAAAGGGTTTAGTTCACCAAAAAATGGCTATTCTGTTATCGCTTTCTCACCTTCTTGTTCATCCAAACCCATAGGAGCTTCTGAACTGAATGTTCTCTCTGCCGTTTTCCATCCAGTGAAACGGTCCAGTGTCCAGGGGCCATAAAGTAGTCAGAAAACAAGCTTGAAAACAAGACTTCTTGGCGTTTGACAGCCTTAGTCTTCATTCACTTCTTTGCTGCATAGATAAAACCCTGTGATTTTTGTGATGCAGAAAATGCAGACGGAATCTCAGGAACTAAAATAGTCATAAAATGGAATTAATGTAGAATTTCACAGAATTTTAAACATTTTGAATGATGTTAATTAAAAGTACTTCCACAAAGTAACTAATTCAAATCCGATTCCTGGTGTACTCCAATTGTCAAACCACAAAAGAAAACTGAATTGTTTGAAAATTCATAGTAAAATGTACTATAAGATTCAGTGCAATAATAAGAAAAAAGTTTGGTGTGCTAGATAATAGAATATTAATAGAATATAGATTATGCTCCAAGTTCTTTATTTGTTAAAAATACATTTAATTGATTTTTTCATACACAACAATTCAAAAGTGTAGAGTCTGTAAGATATTTTTTAAATGAAAAATACAGTAAAAACGGTAATATTGTGAAATAATGTTATAATTTAAATCATCTGTTTTCAAAATATAATTCATTCCTGTGGTCAAAGCTGAATTTTCATCATTATTACTTCAGTCTTCAGTGTCACATGATCCTTCAGAAATCATTCAATCAAAATCATCAGAAATCATTCTAATATGCTGATTTGATGCTATTATCAATGTTTAAAACAGATGTTGCGCTTAATATTTTATGTGGGATTATTTGATGAATAAAAATGACATTTGGAACAGAATTCCTCCTTTGTAACATTATACATGTCTTTTGATTTAATGCATAATTTCTGAAGAACATTTTCAGTTATTTATTTATGTATTTGATTAAGTAAAACAAATCTAAATTTAGGGGGAAAACGAAATTATTCAGAAAAATATAACTGATTTCATTGGGTCCAAAAAGCAGCGTGAACGACAGTTGTACAATTTTGAAACAGCATGAGGGTGAATAAATGATGGCAGTTTTCATTTTTGTCTGAACTAACCCTCCACACTATCAAACTGCAGTCTTAATTGATACTAACATGTGACAAACTGAGGTTCTTTGCTGCACACAACTGGGATGATGTTTTAAATTAAGTGCTGCTAAAAAAGGTCATGGAGTGCAAGAGGAAACGGGAATAAGAAATGAGGTGGGAGCGAAACATCACTTTTGATGGTCTATCACATTTAAATTTAGAGCCGGGCAACTTGAAGGATGCTTCAGTGCGTGAAGCATCTCCGCTGCCGGCAGAGCATGTTTATAAGAGGTAATGACTCGCAGATAAGCTTGTTACATCCACGCTCGTCACACTTCCATCAATCCTGACATCTTGGAACTCAAGACGGACCCTCAAAGTGCCTCGTCCTCTCACTCAGCGTATCATGTCTGTCTCTAAAAATTCACCCTCTTTTTATCCCTTCTGCCAGTCATCCTTTGTGGTTCACCAACGTTACGGAAAGATCAAGGGGTTTTGGAGCAAAGCCCAATTTAACATGCTGGTTGCAGAAGTCAGAGCAAAGTGATTACGGGCTGCCTCGCTTCGGCTCTGCTGAACATTTTTCTGGTCGCAACATCTTCAACTTGAAGTCTTGCACCGAGGGGGTTTACGCTTCATTCCTCATGGACTTGTCGTTCTCTCTCTTGATTTAAGCTCTTCTTCATATGTAACCCTGTCTGTGGCACTCTAAGCTCCTTACAGCATTGGGTTTGGAGTGCCAAAAGCCTACCGGCTCCAGTAGGGTCATCGGAGGCACAAGTCTTAACCTGGCTCAACTTTTCTGATGGCCCAGGAATGTGTTTTGCACCCTTTAGTGTTGTAGCAAAGGTTTGATACAGTATAGCACTCCTGATTCAGAGAGCTGTTTGTTTGTGTCATTTTATTCCGTGTTAAAATACTAAAATCCCAGTTTGATATGTAGAGTCAACATTGTAGTGCTTTTGAAGAATGTTATTTTAATAAGGGCTGTCAACTTAACGCATTAATTTCATTAATCATTTATGGGGGAAAAACCGTGTATTTAACGCACCCGCCCCAGACATACATGGGTCATGTGACATTTCATAAATTTGATTGGTGATGAACGTGAAGCAGGGCAATAACTCACTGCATGATGGAGCCTAAGATTGTTGTTACCCTAAAATATCATGGCAAAAATACCCCTGTATGAGTTTTTGTATTATATTTATATAATATGATAAAGTTAAACAATATCGCACAAGTAATGAGTGCAATATCGCACGAGTACAAATGTGATATTGTTTTGATACAACAGTTCAAGAAATCAGAAGTTAATATTGTGTTATATTTTAGACACAATATCGTATGTTTTTTGCTCAATCTTGCCAAAGAAAATATTATATATAAACTGTTGTGTCTCCGGGCAACAGTTTTTGAATTAATCGAATGAATGAATGACTCAATGACTTGCACATTAAGACATTTATTGCCACCTACTGGCAGTTTTCTTATTTAGAGTATCATTTCATGAAACTCTTCTTTCATATTTCCATAGTAATAAAAAGTCATTAAAGGCATAGTTCATTATTTTATTATTTACTCTTTGGCTGCTGAAGCCTAAAGAATAAATTATATTTCCTTCTAGAGCTATTTGTAATGTCTATTTGATGCTTTTCTCATTTAACACAATAACGACTTTAAATTATCTTGAGCGGTAATTTCTCAGCCAAATTTTATGTGTGATTAATTTACCTTTAATTAATCATCATGTAGTGTAATTAATTAGATTAAACACTTTAATCACGTGACAGCCCTAGTTAAAATACATTCTCTTAACCCAGTTTATTCTTCATTGACTACTATTAGTATGCCGTTTATGGGTTTACCTTCCCCAGAGGTGTAAACATTGAGGCACCATCTAAACATATGAGAATGGTCCGCTCAGATCCATCTCCTCCCAGCTCAACCTATAGTGAGAGTTTGGGGGTGTGGCTACTGTAGCAGGCGGAGCCAGAGGAGGTTTAGCCGCTGTGGGACCATGACTCATGTGTTACATGGGTTACAGAAGTGCAAGCCAAAATTAACTGCATTTAGACCTTCAAAGAGAAAGCAGCTCATTAACAAGTCAAAGTGAACGGGGCTACGCATTGGGGAGGCGCGCGAAAGGGGCGTATGAAAATAATCTTTATTTTTTTGTTTCTGCTAAATGCCACAGAAACTACATACTTCAACTTTAACATGTCACCTGTCGTTGTGGGTACCTATTTCTCCAAACATGTTTGGAAATTCATTAAAGGGATTTCAGTAAAATCATAAGGCTGTGCATGAAGATGTGCGCTATTGAACTAACAGTTTTCAACTGCTCTATGATGAATGAAAAAATCTAATGTGGTTTATAGCTTTATGCTGGTTCTTGGTGGAATGTGTTCATGTTCTTACACTGGTTACAAAAGTTTGGGGTCAGTAAGACATTTTTTTATACTTTTATTCATTAAGGATGCATTAATCATTGCTAAAAGACGTATAAATCTTTTCTTAAGAACTTTCTATTCATCAAAGAATCCTGAAGAGAAAAAAAAGTCACGGTTTCCAGAAAATTACTGATCAATCAAATGATAAATGCAGCTGTGGTGAGACTTCTTTTAAAAAAAATCTTGCCCCAAACTTTTGGTCGACAGTATATGATACATGCATAACTATTAGGATAACGTTCATTGTGTTCTTGAACACTTTTTGTTGTTGTTTATTGACTTTTATCCTGCTATTTGCTTGTTTTTAGGAATATTGGGAGTCATTTGGTGATCACCAAAAGTGTGGATGCATGTACTGGGACAGCCAACTTTGTGACCTCATTAGAGCACGCTCAAGCCCAGCTCACCCTCTCCTACAACCGCAGAGGAAATCTGGCCATCTACCTGATCAGCCCACAGGGCACCCGCTCCACGCTGCTTGCTCCCAGGTTAGCCACTGAAACATCCACTCTCATAATACTTCAATATAGCATTGCTTCACATCATCCCCTCAGTCAGTTGAGTCTAACATTCTCTCTCTCACAGACCTCATGATTACTCCTCTGAGGGGTTCAATGACTGGGCTTTCATGACCACCCACTCCTGGGATGAAGACCCTCGTGGAGAATGGACGCTGGAGATCGAGAACGTGGCTGGAACAACCGACTATGGTAACAGCTTGTCCATTTCTTTTGTGTTTTTTTTATTCCATTTATGCTCCTGATACATTATAAGCTATGGTGCTCATACGGGAGATGCAGATTCAGATCCAACATATTTCATTTGGACCTCCAACATGCCCTGATACCTCTTTTTCCCCAATGTCTCTTTCTCTACTAATAAAACAATGTGCAAAACTACACTAAAAAATGATAGTAGAATTAAATTAAAACAAAAATGATCAAATAAAATCATAATGCAGGACTTTTCAAAGATTAAAAAGAGTCAGACATTGATTGTGGTCTCTTTTTATGTCTCCATTTCACAGAAGTAAGTGTAGGAGTATCTTCTCTCCAAATCCGCCTGATTTGCCCAGTCCTGTTTTCTTCCTTTTTTTATGTCACAGTCAATTTGTCTTCCTTCACCACACCCTGCAGTAAATCTGATTAATTAAATCTAGCTAAGTAAATCAGAGGACTGAGTTTTTCCTCCCTCTCCCACTATCACACTCTCCAGTCGCCCCTGAAAGCTGTAAATATAGAGTGACTTCCAGCCAAACCCCATTCTTTTGTCCTGCTCAGACACTAACATAACTGCTTTATGTCTGGATTGAACGGACCATCCGTCCAGTGCATTACCTAGTCCATTTCTCTTTGTTGCTTTAAGAATTTACAGAGCTACTGACTTTATTGGACTGTAGAGACAAAATGGGCCATTAATCTAATGCATGTCGAAGCGATGCGGCACTACGGCTACTGAACGATGATGACAAGAAGTCTGTGTTGAAATATTTCGTGTGCTGTTACTGGGCACAGTTATGATCAAACTTGTAGTGATTCATGTTAGAAAATGAGCAACAGGTACAGGTGATAATGTGCAATCAGACATTATCTCAAAATAAAATGGTGTTTTTCTATCAGAAGGGTTATTGAAGAATTGAATACAAGTATAGAATATTAATCGAATTTATTTTGCTTTTGAATAATTTGGTACTTAACACATGGCTACTTCAATAGATAGATAGATAAATAGTTTTTTAGCTGTGACAGTGGTCATTTATGCATTTATTAGTCATTATACAAAAACATCTGAATGCAGAATGCTGTTATTGACCAAAAATTATTTAATATTCCAGAAAACCCTATGTTTTTCCCTTATAGTATGTTAGAATCTTAATTCTTGTCCTATATGTAAATACACATATAAATGCTGATTCTGCACATTAATTGAATTGTGGATGTGTCTGGTCTGTATATCTACAATATCACCTACAGTTAAAGGGGTGGTTGATTATGTTTTCACTTTTTCAACATTAGTTAGCATGTAATTAGTCAGTGTCGACTCCGGTTTGAACAATGTAAGGATGAACACAATCCTCATTTTGTCTGCGTGAGATTCTCCAGCTTTGTTGTTGTTGAGCTGTTAAAGCTCCGCTCTTTTCTGGAAAGGGGGCGGGGAGCAGCAGCTCATTTGCATTTAAAGGGGGACACACAAAAATGGCGTGTTTTTGCTCACAGCCAAATAGGGGCAAATTTGACAAGCTATAATAAATGATCTGTGGGGGATTTTGAGCTGAAACTTCAGACACATTCTGGAGACACCAGAGACTGATATTACATTATAGGTCCCATTTAAGATAATGAACTATATTACTTTATTGTGAATTGTTTACTGTGATTATCAATAATAAAAGAAAATATGAATATTAGTTAAACATACTCATTTGTCAAACATTGCTTTATTGTTTTGCTTTGCTGCCATTTTATAAATGCAGTAAGTCACACAAGGCCCCACATAATTGTTTTTTCCCCTGTTATGAGTTATAATATATCTTTATAAAAATCACTAATGCACTGCTTCTTGTGGCATATTGCTGTAATATTTCTATTCTGACTTGGTACTACTCTGGTTTACTTATGAAATCAGCTATGCTAATATTGTGTGCTTTTGGTCAATTACTTGTGTTGTCCCTCGTTTGTAAATTGTGGATATAATACAGTCTACTGATTCAGAGATATTGAGAAATGGGAAATGTTGATTCACAAATGTCAACTGTTCTTATTTTCTGAGTTTCTTGTGTACACAATTCAGACTCTCTCTCTCTCTGTCTGTCTAAGGCACTCTGACTCAGTTCACACTGGTTCTCTATGGCACGTCGTCTGGTTTATCCAGCCCTTCAACAGCAGACTCCAGCCAGACCGCTGACAGCAGCTGCAAAACCTACGACCTCAATCAGATCTGCACAGGTATGTGTCAGAGTAAATGATGGTGAAAGTGTGCCCCCTGTCAGCTGCTAGTGGTATTTACTAGTTTTCAGCTACACACTTGAATTGTCAGAATGGTGTGCTAAAATATTACGCATAAACCTTCTTGTAGTGGGTGTACTGTGCACATTATGAACATTGTCATGCATGAAATGACTATATGATGTATTACTTTTGCCACAATGACGTTTCTTGTTTAACAAAATATCATTTAACTTCATCTTGACTATTTTGCCATCCAAAACCTTTTGACATTTTACACAAAAATTTCATTTAAAAATACAAAACAGCCGTACAACAATGAAGCTTGCCACTGTTTTAAATGTTTATCATTGCTTGATTTGTTTCAAATGCTTTTTTTTTAAACATATTTTTATTGAACTTTAAACATAAAGTGACAAAAAAAATATCTCGAGTAAATACATTTTGAAAAATATTTTGTTTCACATGCTTTTTATAAGAAATACAAGGCAGTATAAAGTGTATCCTGCTCAGTAAGCTTGTTTTCCATTATGATCACAACCTTTGTTTTCGTTGAAACATCAGACTAGTAGACACAGTGTGCATTATAATGTCCATAAGATTTTTTCTTTGTTATTAATTAATACTTTTATTCATCAAGGATGCATTAAATTGATCAAAAGTCACAGTAAAGACAATGTTACAAAATAATTGATAATTGCTATGACCAATAAATGCATTCAAATAGAAAACCGTAATAATTTTTCGCAATATACTGTTTTTGTACTCTTGATCAAATGAATGCAGAGAGCATATGAGACTCCTTTCAAAAAAAAAAAACTTACCGACCCAAACTTATTAATTAAATAGTCGAAAGGTTTCTACTAATGAATTAATAAGTAATGGTTGTAAATGTGACCGTGATAATCTCCTCACTAACTTAAAGCTGTAAACCTTACAGCCGTTTTTATCGGTCCCTTTTGCTCGTCTTGAGCGTGTTGTGCTGGTCATGTCTTAGCTGTTAAATTGTGTGTTCATAACTCTGTCCTGGAATAGTTCACAGTGCCAGCTGCATTGGCAGCCGTGTTCAAGGCAGCTGTCCAGTTTAGCCTGCGGCCATGCCCCTCATGTGGCCACTCACTGCCAGCTCATTCACACACACTAACCCTTCCACTACTCTTTCAGTAGTTTTCCTCCTTTCATCAGCTCTGTCCTTTGCCATCTTCTCCTCTCCTCTCCTCTCCTCCTCTCCTCCTCTGAATTGCACCGTACTAAATGGATTTCAGCATTGTGAATGCTGAAAAGATAGTCTTAACCTCTTTTTTTGTGTACTGTAATTGGCCAGAAGAGTGTGTATTTGATTTCTCTCCTAAAAATCCGCTTCTTAAAGCCTGTTTACACGTAGTGTGATGCAGCTTAGCCTCTTATTCAACCTAGCTTATCCTTGCCAAGAACTGCCCACTTAGACCTGAAGAGACCGTCTGTCCGGCGCATAGAGTAACCAGTGTTTTTTGTTGTTGCATGTCGACGGGTTTATCTGAAATAATCCACCGGCTTTGACAAAACACGGTCTATAAAAAGCACTCTTACAGTAGTGTGAATTTCATCAGCTGTTTTTTTTTTTTTATTTAGTCTTAGTCCTGTGTCAAATGTACTTTTTAGTTTTAATTATAATTATTCACCCTTGTTATGTTTTTGTTTAGTCAAGATTTAGTCAACTAAGGTCTGGTTTCATAGACAGGGTTTAGATTAAGCCAGGATTAGGCCTTTGTTCAGGACATTTAAGTAGGTTATATAAATGTGCCTTAGAAATAAAATGATGGTGTGCACCTTGAGACAAAATAATGACACTGACATATTTGAAGATATGCCAGAGCATCTCAAACATTAGTCTGTGAATATGAATATATCTCAGCATTTTAGTCTAGTTTTAATCAGTGAAAACTTAGCCGCATTTTTGCTATTATTCTGCACAAAATTATAATTGCAATGAACAATTTAATGTGTTCATTAAGAAAAACAAGAATCTTCTCTCAGGAATTAAAACAGTGAAATTCCTAAAAGTAATTCCAATAATTACAAATGACATTAATGTTTTTCTATTAAAACGACGGCAAAAAAAAAAAAAAAAATTGTATTGTCAAACAAAGGTTGTGTAAATGCATTTATTCTGCAGCCACAATCGCAAACACTACAGTAGTCAAGATCCATGTTTGAATTTATCCGAGTTCATCACAAGAAGGTTCGATGGCAGATTTAGTCACAGCTCATGGACGAACACAGACTGGCTCTATTACACTTTCATTTGAGCAGAATATCTCAAATGGAGATCGCTGAACTCCAGCTCACTTGTTTTTCTGTGTTTTCGCTGTTTTCAGATCATCTGTGCTTCTTCTGGAAATTCTGCAGGTTGCCAGATTGCAAAGATTAAGTAAAACACCAGGCATAAAATAAAGCAATAAGCCCAGAGAAGCCATGATTTACAGTGTTTATAACAGCTGTAAACACAATGTCCACATCGTGCCTAACAATGCCCTTTAGCTGTTACTAACAATGTAAACCACGGCTTCTCGTTGCTTTTATGAAATGGTTACGCACACAATACAAATATTAAAGTCAAAAAATATTTATCAATGCAACTTTCATGAAGTAAACTAATTAAAATGCTTCCTTCCGCTGGAAAAAAGTAGTCCCTGGCCGTGAACAGCAGCGGAAGTTACATTGTTACGCCTTTAGATGGCGGCAAAGATTCTTTATTAGCGAGTCACTCAAAGACTTTTCTATTGAAACTTGGAATTGAACACGGAAAAACAAGAAACAAATGCTTTAACTAGACTGTCAGTGTCGACAGGGCACGGGAAAACCCATTAAACGTTAAAAGGACAAGATCGCAGTGTGCATTCAAATGGATTCTTTATTATAAACATAAAGGAAAATACTAAATCTGAATGCAGGTAATACTCTCCATCTCTCTCACAATAGTCTACATAATGCGGTAAGCTTCAATGAACAATCAATACATATGTTGCTAAGACGGACATGGCAACATACATAACGACATTGCATGTTGATATAGTCTCAACTTAGTCATCAAAAAACATTTTTTGTCTTAATTTCCCTTAACTAAATTTAAAATTAAGTGACACCCTGAAAACACGACTTTATTTGCAGGTGGACTGGTGCACTCAGACTCAGTGAAGTTGTGTAATGCCAGCCTAGCAATTCATTTTTGCTTGGCATTTTTGTGTGCAATACGCATCAGGCGGTTAGTAAACGGATGCAGGATGGATTGTATGCACATGCCTTACATGATGGCTGAGACTACAGGCAGCAAAACAGCACAAAAATGTACGTAAAATCATTTGTGCTGAGTCCGAGAGCAAATTTCTGTCAATTCTGGAAGAAAAGTTACGTTTGCTCAGTATTCAAACAATTAAAAATATATATAAAAATACAAATAATACTTACTTTAAGATTTAAAACTGATGTATTTATACTGTACATAAATGTGTTTTATCACATTAATGTCACCTCATTTTCTAAAAGCAATAATCACGGGAGACTCTGCCTTACAGTGATTTTACCACAGTTAAAGTTCCTTCGGGATTGTTATTTTTTGTATAATATAAATACTTGTATAGTTTTTGTTCTTTTTTTTTTTTAGCTTTATTTCAGTCATTGAAAACTATTGCTTTTAATAGTTATAAGAACTCTGGCTTTAGACACTATTCTTCACATTGTGCTTAAAGAATACTCTTAACCATGGTAAAATGATTACAAAGCATAGCCTCTCATGCCTTTATTGCTTTATAATGCTTTTGAAACGTCATATTAGGTGTGTATTGTTTGCATCACATGGAGTTCTTCCTCGTCCTCATGTGATGACAATTACCCTTGATCTGACCTCCACCGCTTGAACCCTCCCCAAGTGTTAAGCACTGTTACCACAGCAACCAAACAGGCCCTTCCAACCTATAAAAAGGGACTTTGCACTTAAAAAGTCCCATTTAGCAGATTAGCCTTTGCAGCAGTCAGAAGATGCTGACTTGGGCGGTTTAATAATTATTCCTGAAATGGGACTGACATCAAGCAATTCCTGGGTCCTTAAAGAGGTAGCGTGCTTGAAAAGACCTGATTTTCCTGGACCGTATTTCTTAATGGCTTGCCAGGCAGCGTTTGAGGTGTAAATAAGCCCAAGGTGTACAGATCAAAGCGGCGTTTAGCTTCAGTCCGGAGTCACACTTCACACACACAGTGTTGATTCACCATTAAATAATTTTGTTTTGTTTAAAAATCACAAAAAGTCACAATTAAATAAGGCAAAGAATGTACACAGGACCAGACAGTCAACATTAAAATATGTTTACACTGCATTAAATGTATAGCAACATCATGGGCAACATTAGGGGGCGATCATTTATTGTAGTTTATATCCAGGAATCCATGTATATTGACATGCAGCCTTTTTTTTATATGACACCGGGGAAATACATAGAGCAAATCTGCCTGTGAACGCTTTATATAAATACAATATAGGTCGGTCTAAATCCGGGTTATCACTTATATCAATGCTACATATATCATCCAGTCCTAAAGCTTGTGTAGTTTTTGTTGGTGTTTATTTAAAAACACCCAATTACACAGAATATAAGATGGTAAATGTTTAATTGATGAGTTTTCGACACAATATATAACAATACAATATATAGGGTATGATTTTACCCCAAAATCCAACATAACTGCAAAACCACATTTCTCTGCCTGGAGTCCAGTTGTTTCTGTGAATTGCAGCGACCCATTTGCTTCTTTTCTTTAGTTTTCGGCATTTCTTGTCAAACTCAAAGCCCTTTCCTGTTTTGAATGAGTTTTTCATGGTATTCATGCTGAAAACCAGTCTTTTTGGCACTCATGGGCGTACAGTGAGACCGTGCTCCGGCCGACTGTGACGTCACATGCATACCCTCTATTATTAATAAAAACCAATTTAAATGGAGTATAGCATGTCCCTGCCAAACACGTCAATTCCCTTCAAAACAAATGCAAGCTTTGCATTTTTGCCCTTTAACCCTTATGTGCTGTTCGGGATGTTTTCATCCACTATGGGGAATTTTTGAGTCTTAATTTGGCCATAACTTTCTCCGTGTTTCAGCAAATGGAATGATTTTTGGTGACAAATCTTATTTTGACACATATTTTGGGAAAATGCTTTGAAAATTTTCAAAAACTCAACAGTACTCTGTGGGCAAATTCACTACCCTTTCGTTATTCAGCCACGATTTTAACTGCTTTAAAAATGTATCAGATAAATATTTTTTTCAAATTTTTTTGCTTAAATCTATTAATCAACCTCAGTCCTGATCAAAACTACTACATTTAAAAAAAAGAAATCAGGATTTTAACTCTTTAATTGCCAAATTCATAAATGATGTCACTGATTTGGGAAAAAACGTGTCAAAGATTAGAAACAACATTGGCTTTGATGCGTTGTTAGTTTTTGTGCAGCATCAGATTTTAACGTTTTAAAGAGTTAAAATCCTGATTTTTTTTTTTTTTTTTAAATTTAGTAGTTTTGATCAGGACTGAGGTTGATTTAATAGATTTAAGCAAAAAAATTTGAAAAAAATATTTATCTGATACATTTTTAAAGCAGTTAAAATATAACGAAAGGGTAGTGAATTTGAACAATGCACAAGGGTTAAACTCTCAGGAATATTGGTCCCATGAACAGCCATCCAAGTGGAAATACAGTTTTAGGTTTAAAAAAAAAAGTTTATTTTCTGTGAATTTAAGCAATACAGACTTGTATTCAACCCAAAACAATTTTATACCTGTACTGAAACATTTATAAATGATTAAAGTGTAGTTTTCTTCTACCTCCTCCTCTTGCAGAGTGCAACCCCGGGTTCTACTTGTACCAGATGGGCTGTGTGAGAGACTGTCCTGCCGGATACACCCCAGGCACCCGTTCCACCTTCCTCAACAACAACGAGGTGTTGTCCGTCCTGCACCCCACCTGCCTGAAATGCCACTCCGTCTGCCTCACCTGCAGCGCCACGGGGTCTCAGGACTGCCTCTCCTGCCCACCTCACAGCCACCTGGACGCCATCACCGGCACCTGTCTGCACCAGAACCAGATCCTGCGCGAGTCTCCAGATGACGGACTGTTTCAGACGCAAGGTGACGGCACGTCCCTGAAACCCCGGTCCGAGCTGGCCTCTCGCCTGCCTGTTACTGTGGCGGTGCTCAGCTGTGCCTTCATCGTGGCTACGTTTGTGGGTGTGTTCGGCCTTCTGCAGCTGCACACACGCAACCAGAACAAACCGCACTCTATCGAAGCGGAGCCGGGATCTGGCTTACTGGTCGGGTTCGGCTTTAACCGCACCGCAGTCGCCTACAAGGGCATCCCGAGCGTTTGGCGGGAGGATGAGGGCAATTCCGAGTCTGAGAATGAGGAATTCGAGATCCACAATGAGAGGACTGCCTTCATCAAAACACAAAGTGCTCTTTAACCATGTTCCTGTCCTCTCTAGCCTCTACTGCACTGTTGTCTCTTTTTTTATGCGTTTTCATTCTGGGGTTCGTCTGAACATATCTCACTCTTGGGGCATTTCGGTTTGTTTTTTCCACCTGTCTTAGTTATATGAGCCATGATTCACCTGGGCGTTGACCTCTCGGTGCCTCAACATGGAAAGCTTCCAAACACAAGCGATGGGGATGAGCCGAAAACTACAATAAATATGATTATTGTTTGGTTTCTTCCTCTTGCCTAGTGAGATTTAAAGAAACAATGAGATTGAAATATTTGCGTGAGTGAGTAAAGAGTGAGTGAGTGAGTGGTGGGTGAGTAAAGAGTGAGTGAGAGAAGAAAGTGAGTGAAGAAAGTGAGTGAGTGAAGAGTGATGCGAGTGAAGAAAGTGAAGAGTGAAGTGAGTGAGTGAGTGAAGAGAGAAGAAAGTGAGTGAGTGAGAGAAGAGAGAAGAAAGTGAGTGAGTGAGTGAAGAGAGAAGAAAGTGAGTGAGTGAGAGAAGAGAGAAGAAAGTGAGTGAGTGAGTGAAGAGAGAAGAAAGTGAGTGAGTGAGTGAAGAAAGTGAGTGAGTGAAGAGAGTGAAGTGAGTGAAGAGAGTGAGTGAGTGAGTGAAGGGAGTGAGGTGGGTGAGTGAAGTGAGTGAAGAGTGAAGTGAGTGAAGAGTGATGTGAGTGAGTGAAGAAAGTGAAGAGTGATGTGAGTGAGTGAGTGAAGAGTGATGTGAGTGGAGTGAGTGAAGGAAGGGAGTGAGGTGGGTGAAGAGTGATGTGAGTGAGTGAAGAGAGTGAAGTGAGTGAGTGAGGTGAGTGGAGTGAGTGAATGAAGAGTGAAGAGAGTGAGTGAGTGAGTGAATGAAGAGTGAAGTGAGGTGAGTGAATGAAGAGTGAGTGAGTGAGTGAGTGAAGGAAGGGAGTGAGGTGAGTGAGTGAATGAAGAGTGAGTGAGTGAGTGAAGGAAGGGAGTGAGTGAAGTGAGTGAGTGAATGAAGAGTGAAGAGAGTGAGTGAGTGAGTGAGTGAGTGAGTGAGTGAGTGAGTGAGTGAGTGAGTGAGTGAGTGAGTGAAGGAAGGGAGTGAGGTGAGTGAGTGAAAATATGTTTTTATGAAGTCATTCAGTGCTGCAGTGGGTCGGATCCACTGGCTTTGCGCAGGGAGCCTTTTAGAAGAACATATCACTATTTCTACATGGTCAGAGATGGAGAAGAGAGCAGCATGTTGTCTTGCACACATTTATAGAGCTTACTGCTCCCCCTGGCATTGCTGAATTCATGATTACTCTTTAATGTAGGCTGTTTTAAAGAATGCTTCTCCAAATCAGATCACATTTCTGTCATCATTTGCTAACACTCTAATCCTCATCATGTCACTGCAAACCTGCAAATAGTCCAAATAAATGGGAAGGGCTCTTCAAGCTCTAAAATGACATTACAAAAGTTTAATGTTTATTGAAGTAAAGACAAAAAGTGGTCTAGTTTATTTTTATATAAATTGAATCAGGGTGACTGGGGCCATTTGCATTTTATATATATATATATATAGATATATAAAATGGTGCTCACACATAAAAGTTACAAGTATTTTATTCAACTTCTGCACTGTTCTCAAATGTCATTCACTTCACATCTAGCTAATCAAAATGTCAAAATCATGACATCAAACCTGTATATTTGCTGTTTATGTTTTATATATATCATATTTTAATTAAACATGAGCAGGAATGGTATTTGAATCAACGGACGTGCAGGAGAATATTATCAGCAAATACCAACTTAAATTTCCTCGTAAAATTGATATGACATCAAACAACTTTAAATACAGTGCACAAGTTTTATGGACCACTTTTATGGTGCTTTTGTTGTCTTTTTTGATGCTTGACACCCTCTTTTTTGTTTTTGAAAGGATTGCTCTGGTGATTGTTTCATCACAGCAAGATCTCATGCAGGTTTGAAATGACACGATTTAGCGAATATGGTAAAAATGTTCATTTCTGCGCTCTTTGACTGTATGTGGAGAAACTGATGTCGGCCAGCATCTCCGAGCCAATTCTGTCCTCCAGTCAAGGGTTTGAAACACTAGAAAGGGTCTTTGCTAATGGCCCATCCTGAAAGGACCTGGCTTTCTTTTTGTCATGTTTATAGTGATTATATATAGAGATGTTGGAGGTTTTGTTCTGCACAGTATGGGTGTCTTTTTGAAATAAATCAGAGAAAGGGCTCTAATGACCACCACCCCGGGCAGCTGTCCGATCGGTTTAGTTTTATCTGCTCGACTGTCTTTTCATCAGGTCATTTTCTTTGCTTACTACAGTTTATTAGGGATATTAGGGACAGTTTATTAGTATTACGCTTGGCCTTGTCAGCTCATCTGCAACTTGCCCAGAATATAGTGGCTGTTTTTCTGTTGTTAGCTGAATCACATATTCATGATCTTACATATGTTGGTCTTATGCGGTATCTTTACGAAATGACATTATCTGTGCAATAGAGACCCAACAGAGATATGCGATGTTATGCTGATGGAGTTGGAGTCCGGCTTCATTTATCATATCATATATATATATATATATCATATCACAGTGATGATCAGCCTTTCAAAACCATCGTTGTTTAGTCTCCTTGCGACTGCACTAAACAACTTGCACCATCCTCAGCTTTGACCTTCCTTAGTTTAGTTGGGTAGGGCAACCAAATTTTTATTTTACACTATCAATGCATCAGCATGGTTCATCTTGAAATGTGTCCCGTTTATCTACTCACTCTCATAGTGCAACATCCGTAAACCAACAGAGTGGCTTCACGTTCAACATCCGGTTTCACAGCTGTTAAAAATTGTGATATTTTACAGTGGCATGGACCCCACTGAGCTCTTTCGCCCCCTGCAGTAATGATTTGGTGTTACGGCTGTGTTTTGGAAAGCCGAAAAAGTGTGCAAAGGCATGACCAAAGACCACAGGATGAAAATCTGCTTGCCTTAGAGAGAGAATAGAGTGAGAACATGACCTAAAAAAACAAGTCACTGCAGTAAATTTATAAGTAGCACAATGTTTGGGTGTTTTTTATTTTTTTTATTTTTTGTTTTTTTGAGGTTATTTGCAGTTTTAAATTGCGTTGATGATTTGGCCAAATACTTCAAGTCAAATGACATTTTCAGCATTCGTGGTTGTGGTCACCGTGCTGGTGACAAGTCTTTATGCAGACCATGCACTCAAAATGCTTTCACCCTGATGTGCAGATTGCATTGCGCTTTAAGAGCTTGTGTGTGTGTGTGTGTGTGTGTGTGTGTGTGTGTGTGTGTGTGTGTGTGTGTGTGTGTGTGTGTGTGTGTGTGTGTGTGTGTGTGTGTGTGTGTGTGTGTGTGTGTGTGTGCGCTCCACGAGAACCCTCTGGACTCATAGGATTATTTTCACCTTTATTTGAAGAGTCAACTGATGCATGTAGATCCCCAAGTAGAAAACACCAATCATTTATACGACTACCTGACACGGGACAACGATATAAAAATAAGGCCTATTTTTGTACTATATATGGTGCATTGTCATTTACATGTAATTTAAAGATTATTTTGCTCTTTTCCTTTTTATTTAATTGATGTCAATATGCGAATTCTAGATTATACAAAAAAAAAAAAATAAAGATCTATGCAAACTTCATTGTTTTCCTTTGTGAGCTCTTTGTTGTGTTTCCTGTAGACAATCTTATGGTAATTTTTTTTTTTTCTATTTAAATAGTAGTAGTAGTAGTAGATGGATAAATTCTCTTATGTGATGTTATGTGACTTTTCAAAGGTTTGTAAGGGTTTTGCTGAAACATGTCTAACATCCTGTTGAGGTTGAGGTGTTGCATGAGTTGCGATTAAAGGGAGGGATCTGTCTTTTCGTGAAGTGTTAAACTGAAAAATGTAGAACCGTGTACTGACCGGTCAGTTCCAATTATTTGAAACAAGATTGGAAAATACTATGAAAATGAAACCAGAGCAAAACATTTCAGGCATCTCCCGTTTTGCAACACAAGTGCACTTCCAGACGACTTCCCTCGGTTTGTACAATGTTACATAAGTGCTTCAAAATGTGTGTAATGCTCACTGAAAAGAAAAAAAAAACTGATTCATCATCCTCTTGACCAAAATATTAAAGTGGTGCGACAGCTAGATGTTTTATACGTCGCTTGCTGATGTGAGCATTTCTCATTAAAGTCACGGTTCACCCTAAAATATGTTGTCAACACCCTGAAGTTGTTCCAAACCTGTATGAGTTTCTTCTACTGAACACACACAAAAAATGATATTTGACTTCATTAATATTTTTGAGGGTTCTGACATATCTTCCTTTGAAAGAAATTCATACAACTTTAGGGTGAGTAAATGATTTATCCCTTTAAATGAACTTGTGTAAAGTCTACAAAATTATTTTTACATTTTATATAAATCTATAGCCTAGTTACCCCTAAATCTCACGTTAAACACATTATTATTATGTGTGAAATTAATATTTAATCATTTTACTGAGTGCACATGTCTAAATAAATTGCTAGCTGACAGGTTCTAGTGTTATCACAGGTTTAATCCTGCTGACCGCAGTGAGTCTGCGTCCTGCCCGCCGGACTGTCTTCCTGGTTTCAGATGAACAGCCTCTGCTGTGAACACGACAGCTCGCCTGCCGCCCTCGTCTCACCATCTGCAGTATAAATCAGCCTTTTCTTCTCATCTCTCGATTATAATGGACCATTCCGTGCTCTGACAGGACGTGTCCTCGCGCCGGTCGCATCTCAGGTGAGAATTCGACGGATATTCGAAGCTCTTTTGTTACATAATCGATCTGTTTTAGAACTATATGTTTGTCTGATTTAAGAACGCTGTTGTTGCAACAATGTTTCATTGACCGAGTTCTATTAGACGAAACCCTCAGTGACGTCACGACGACATCCCCGGCAGACAATAAACTATTTATTTTTCTGCTCTTTTCATGCAAGATTTTTGAGTTTGAGTGTTTGGATAGTCACTGCTAACTATAAGGAACACAGATTAGAGTTGTTATTATAGTTAGTATAATATCTGTAAGCGTTATAAATATAAGTGTCACCTTTAATTTAATTTTATCTGTGAGTTATATTAATAACCGAAATTAATAGAGTAAACAAAATGTCAAATAATGACTAAACAGCTACAAAAATAAAAAACTTACACGACAGGAATCGAAGGTACCATGACTAAGGTGCTCTTGAGCAAGGGACCTTAAACCCCAAATTGCTCCCCACCAAGAGCAACTTCTCACTTGTAAGTTGCTTTGGATAAAAGCGTCTGCCAAATGAATAAATGTAAAATGTATATTTTTGTTGAAGTTCTTATACCCTTTTTGGATAACTTGAGCTTGACTGTTGGGTTTTAATAAAGGATAGTGGTTCAAAATAACTACAGAGATGCAAACCAGTTTTTCTTTCTGCTGTACGCAAAGTAGATATGCATTACAAATTATTAACTTTTCCAGCAGATTTCCTTATGACTGAGCCGCTCATTATGAATAAGCTTTCACATTTGAGATATGGGAAGTGGTCAGTATAGACGACATCACTTTCTTGTCCAAAATTGCCAGTGAGGAAATGAAAGTGTTTGAAAACACCGAGTTTTCTTGCAATCGTTTTTTGCGACAGGCACCCAAAATGCTTCTATTATGTGATGAAATAAACATTTAAAATATTCTTCCTCTTTCTGTAGATCTTGGCTTGTGGTGCTGCTCATCGACTTGACCAGAGAGTTCAATTCTCCAGCATACTGCTGCTGACACACACACACACACACACACACAGTAGGTAATTTTGACTATTTGCTATTCTTTTTGACTATATTTTCACACACATTTCGAATGAACGATGATAACGATGCTCACGTTCCCCAGACTGTTGTATCGAGCTGCAGGTATGGGCTTCGCGGAGGACCTGTGGTGCCCTCAGGGTCACGCCGCCCTGATGAAACTACAAGACTCTGAGCTGCGTTTGATGGAGGTCATGAAGAAATGGATAACGCAGAGAGCCAAGAGCGACCGCGAGTTCTCCGTACAGCTGCATCAGATGTCCGCCATTGTTGAGAAGCTGGAGGGGTCCCAGCCTGGAGGAGGTCTGGACTACATCAGCCAGTTCAATAAGGTTGGAAGCATCTCCTTAGCACATATAAAGACTGATTTCACCGTATGTTGGAGATTTTACTGTGTTTAGATGAAATATCCTCCAGTGACCAGTGGTGGAGGAAGTACTCAAATCAAGTACTTGTGTATAAAAACACAGATACTGTATAGATGAGTTTTAAGTACTCCTTTCCAATTTTACTTAAATACTTGTTTTTAATGTACTTAAGGGCCTATTTTTGCATGAAAATATCCAAAAACTACTGGGCCAGTGTTTTGTTCAGTTGAGTGCTTAAGCAAGTAATCGTGAGAAAATCGTGAGTGAGTCGCCTGTTAATGGCGTCATATCCGCGTTAATCTCCTCAGTATCCGGTTTTAGTTTGTAGAAACCATGGAAACACATAGACGCTTTAATACATATTTCATGTAGACAAGGGAACATGTTTTGATACATTTATAGACAGAAAACTAATCATTATTATGTAGCTCAACACGTTTAGTCTTATTGTTTAAATCTGATTTTCTTGATTTTTTGTGAGGACCATGTTTTACCATGTGTCAGAGAAAAACACTTTTGTCAAGTAGCTAACTTAACACAATCAGATGCAGCTTTATTTTTAGTCAAACTAATATAGAATTTTCTCCATCATACAGTACGTTTTAAAATTAATTACATGCCGTTTATCAACACAAGCCATCCAGCATTTAATACGATATTAAAATGGATCTCTCTTACTGCGGTGTCTCACAGCAGCCGGCGAGCGAACGCTCAGAGTAACGTTATAACATCATTTAAAACACTCAAATGTGTCTAATATGATAAACAGCTGTGTTTTCCCTCATACGCTTGACAGGAAGAAGCAGAAGTGGTGACTGTGGCATAATAAAAGTCCCGCTTCTCTAGAGCCGTGTGTCGCTCGGTCCTGCTCTGCTTCACACTACAGTAACATCAATAATCGCATCCATGAACATGATTTCTGTTCGAGTCTCATCCCGATTCTTTTCCACCGGCTGTGAGGTGAAGACCACATGTCCCAAGATTCCTCGCTCAAACTTGGCGTCATCAAGCTACACCTTTGTTTTGAGTAGGCGACCTCTAGCGGACGAAAAACTAGCTTTAAGTATTAAAAGTAAAAAATAGTGATCAATGAATGTTTGTTTTGTAATTTTATAAACTTTTGTTACCTTTAAATTAATTTTATATAGTCCTACTGCTCAAAATATCTAGGGGAGGGGCAATTAATGCCTCCCGTTAATGATTATAAATGATGAATTATGAATCAGACAGCACTAGTCAAGGAAGATTAGTGGATGCAGATACATAATATGTAATGCGTGTTGACAAACAATAAAAACTGACGTCATATAGGGCTAAATGCATAACATTTTAGGCATATTTTAGGTCATATGCAAACATGCTAGTTTAATATCAATTGAAACTGCTACAGCAACGACTTAAAGATGAGTTTCATTTATAATAATCAATCATAAAGTTCAGCTTTTGTTACTTACTTATCGTGCCATCGAGCTCTGAGGGGATCTTCCGGTTTTTGGCTCATATTCGAGACTCGCTCTGAACGGATCATTGAATCAGTGAGTTGTTGACTCAAGAACAGCTGCAATCTGATCAGTCCGATTCGCAAATGAATCATTCGGTGTGATGTGCGAACTGGTGTGGTGAGAAATCGAGTCCCCCTGATAATAAATAGCGTCTAGTGTGTCTTTAATGTGTCGTGACAGATCGTGAACCGATCATCTCTTCATACTAGTTCATTTATAGCATCAAATAAACATGAATGAACATCAGAAGGAATGTTGTTTCAAGCGTGGAAAGACGTGAGGACACACAATTTATCAAGTTCATCAACGTTAATCTACTAACTCCCCTGACTGCTTTGACGGATAAAATGGCGGATTCTGGGTTATGATTGGTCAGATCGCCTGTCAATCAAACTGTTTGCGAAGGGTCAATTAGTCACGACATCACGATAACAACTTTTGAAAGAATTATCGCCTGGGTCCTAAAGGAGACCCGATTCCTGGGGGGGGGGCTCAATTTCTCATGACACCGGTTCTCGTCTCATTTTGACTCGGGACTCGGTCTGAACAGATCATTGAATCAGTGAGTTGTTGACTCAGGAATCAGTCCAATTCGCAAATGAATCATTTGGTGTGATTTACGAACCGGTACAGATACTTGAAAATTGTACTTAAATTCAGTAACAATACTTTATTATCATCCACCACTGCTTTCCACATGATGTTAAGATATTTAGATGACATTTAAATGGAAGTGAAGAGTATACACTGTAAACATGCGGGCCTTCTCCGAAAAACCCTCAGGCTTTCTCTGAGATTCCAGATATTTTCTTGCTGACTTTCCATTTGTTTAGACCCTACAACAATGATAAAACCACTCAATGATTTACGAGTATGCGAATCCTAAACATCCGAATATTCTTTCAGAGATAAATGTGCCACGGTAAAATATAATCATGCGTTCGCATTTTCAATGTCTAGTAAATCCTAAAATTGCTTTTCATTTTCTCGCTCTCACAGTCGTGGAACGTGCTGGTCAGTCAGACGGAGAGCCTCAGTCGTATCATGCGCAAGCATTCGGAGGATCTGTTGGTGGGACCCCTCAGCAAACTCACCCTCCTCATCCGGGACAAGCAGCAGCTGAGGAAGACTTATGGGGAACAGTGGAACCTTCTCAACCAGGAGATGTGCAGGGTCAGCGCCGCACGCACATCACTCTTTCACATTATCTCACACATACAGACGAGTTTCTTATTAGAGGGGTTTAAAGGCATTTACTGCAGCTGTTATTAAAAACTATTACTCTTATTTTTTGCATTTTCCCTCGGTTCAAGTTTCATGGTCTAAATTTAGCATATATATATGCAAATGTACAAAGACAGGATTTTACTGTTTGTCTCAGGTTTAGGGATCTAAACAGATTCCATCCATATCTAAATTATTTTTTAAAATACGGGTCAGTGACACGACACGCGTATGTTTGTGTCCAAATGCATTATTTCCTTTAAAAATAATTTGATAAATTCATGTCATGTAACACTTTATAAAACCTATTTATTTATTTTTAGTACATTTTAAATAATACATATTATTTTAAGTTTCGTCTTAAACCCCCAAAATGTCAGGTGGTGCAACTGTCCGAACAAATGAACAGACTTTTAATTTAAAATTAAAAACTAATGGCATCATTTTAGATCTGAAACCAGTTTCATATAAACAAATGTAATAAATATCAGTAGTTTTAAAGCTGTTGAGATAAATGTGCTCAAATGTCAGGATGGCACGACTGCAAACATGACTCTTTTGTTATGAATTGACAAGATAACAACAGGAAACATGATAATCTAACTGATCCTTGTGGCCGAGTGAAAAGATTTGTAGATCGCTCTCAAATACTGGTGAAAACTGCTCATTTTAAGAATAGGTAGGTTGGCACGCTTTCCATGTCAGGTGGTACAACTACACTACTATTTGGTTGTACGACTTAACATAAAAACAGTCAAAAAATGAAGTTAAACACTTTGAAATGTTATTTATAAACAAATTGTTCATGACTCAAAAATGTGCATTAAATCAAATTTGAAGTTTTTTTTTAAACACTTTTGTAGCTTTATTTGTCTATGACCCATACACTACTATTTGAAATTTAGATGTTTTGTGTGCATGTGTGTGTGTGATTAACTTTTTATTCATTTCAAGTTTCAAAAGCTTATAACATAGGCACAAGAAAAAACTTCACATAAACTGCACATATCCTAAAGTAACATAAAACATATACAGTCCAAACCCTGCTCAATAGGAGCTTGTCTGCAAAAGAAGGAACCCTTAAAGAATCAACATAATCCCATTAATTAATGTCAGCCACATATTGACACATTCTTCTTTTGCACCTTGACATCGAGCCCTGACAGTTCCATATATGCAGTGTCCAAAATCTCCAATATAGCACTGTTTGAATGATAAATCCTGAACTTTCTTCCATCGCTGAAAGATCATCTTCTTTGCTGTCCCACAAACCATATTCCGTTTTTTTTAAAGGGAGAGTTCTCCCAAAAATGTCATTTACTCAGCATCAAGTTGTTTCTAAACCTGTATGAATTTCCTTCTACCGAACACAAAATAAGATATTTTGAAGAATGTCGGTAACCAAACAGTTAATGGAACCCATTGACTTCAATAGTATTTTTTCCATAGAATTTTCTTTTTTTGGGGGTAAACTATCCCTTTAACTCTAAAATTCAAGGTTTACACAATAACGTTCTGTTCAAATAGCTTCCCAAAAGTTATAAACCCCTTCGTAAGTCTAAACCATATGTAAAACTAGTTACACATTGAAGGAGGAAATACTGTGTGTGTGTGTGTGTGTGTGTGAATTACTCACAAATTTTCTCAAATTTTGCATATATACTGCCGTTCAGTAAGATATTTTTTAATGATTAATTTGAAAAATTCTGCTCACCAAGGCTTCATTTATTTGATCAAAAATACAGTAAAAAACAGTAATATTGTGAAATATTATTACAATTTAAAGTAACTGTTTTCTATTTGATTATATTTTATAATGTAATTTATTTTTGTGATCAAAGCTGAATTTTCAGCTTCGTCTTCAGTGTCACATGATCCTTCAGAAATCATTCTATGCCAATTTTAAAAACATTTGTCCATTACTGAAGCGTGAGTTGTCTGTGGGTCTTTAGATGATTTCTGTTTTAACGTTGAGAACCTTTTCAGTAATAAAAATCAAGAAGTAGAAAAATGCCTTTATATAGGACATTAAGCAGCGTGCGAACATGATAATGTGGTCGTATTTTATTTCCCCTTCAGTAGTTTTGTCACTGGGGTTTTTTATGCCTATCCATGTTGGTCATATATATATACACACACAGTGGGGAGAACAAGTATTTGATACACTGCCGTTTTTGCAGGTTTGCCCACTTACAAAGCATGTAGAAGTCTGTAATTTTTATCATAGGTACTCTTCAACTGTGAGTGACTGAATCTAAAATCAAAATCCAGAAAATCACATTGTATGATTTTTAAGTAATTAATTAGCATTTTATTGCATGACATACGTATTTGATCAGCTACCAACCAGTAAGAACATAGTAAGAACAAGAAGGACATCAGGGATAAGATTGTAGACCTAGACAAGGCTGGGATGGGCTGCAGGACAATAGGAAAGCAGCTTGGTGAGAAGGCAACAACTGTTGGCACAATTATTAGAAAATGGAAGAAGTTCAAGATGACGGTCAATTTCCCTCGGTCTGGGGCACCATGACAGATCTCACCTCGTGGAGCATCAATGATCATGAGGAAGGTGAGGGATCAGCCCAGAACTACACGGCAGGACCTGGTCAATGACCTGAAGAGAGCTGGGACCACAGTCTCAAAGAAAACCATTAGTAACACACTACGCCGCCATGGATTAAAATCCTGCAGCGCACGCAAGGTCCCCCTGCTCAAGCCAGCGCATGTCCAGCCCCGTCTGAAGTTTGACAATGAACATCTGGATGATCCAGAGGAGGAATGGGAGACGGTCATGTGGTCTGATGAGACAAAAGTAGATCTTTTTGGTCTAAACTCCACTTGCCGTGTTTGGAGGAAGAAGAAGGACGAGTACAACCCCAAGAGCACCATCCCAACCGTGAAGCATGGAGGTGGAAACATCATTCTTTGGGGATGCTTTTCTGCAAAGGGGACAGGACGACTGCACCGTATTGAGGGGAGGATGGATGGGTTCATGTATCGCCAGATCTTGGCCAACAACCTCCTTCCCTCAGTAAGAGCATTGAAGATGGGTCGTGGCTGGGTCTTCTAGCATGACAACGACCCAAAACACACAGCCAGGGTAACTAAGGAGTGACTCCGTAAGAAGCTTCTCAAGGTTATGGAGTGGCCCAGCCAGTGTCCAGACCTGAACCCAATAGAAAGTCTTTGGAGGGAGCTGAAAGTCCGTATAGCCCAGCGACAGCCAAGAAGCCTGAAGGATCTGGAGAAGGTCTGTATGGAGGAGTCAAAATCCCTGCTGCAGTGTGTGCAAACCCGGTCAAGAACTACAGGAAACTATGATCTCTGTAATTGCAAACAAAGGTTTCTGTTCCAAATATTAAGTTCTGCTTTTCTGATGTATCAAATACTTATGTCATGCAATAAAATTACTTAAAAATCATACAATGTGATTTTCTGGATTTTGGTTTTAGATTCCGTCACTCACAGTTGAAGAGTACTTATGATAAAAATTACAGACTTCTACATGCATTGTAAGTGGGCAAATCTGCAAAAACGGCAGTGTATCAAATACTTGTTCTCTCCACTGTATATATATATATATATGATTGATATATATGACACCTTTATGTAAATCTTTTGACAGCGGTGAATCTGGCCACTCAGCATCAATATGATTGATTGCACACGACACCTGTCTCATTTTGATGCACAACCCTGGATTTTTATTTGTTTTATTTTGTGTCCTGTTGTGGAAGGTTAGGTCACCCAAACCGAGCTGGACCGGCTCAAGTCCAGTTACAGACAGCTGGTACGGGACGCAACGCAGGCGAAAAGAAAATACCAAGAAGCAAGCAAAGGTAGGATACCTCTGTGCTGTTTAGTTCTCTAAAAAAGCATGGCCATTTTCCTTTCATTTTGACTGAAGCATATCTTGCATATCTTGTGATGAAAGAGATCTATGTACAATAAGAGGAACTGTTTAATGTTTAAACACGGAACAATTTGAGGATATTATGTATAAACAAGGCAGTTGTCAACTCAGACAATAGGAGAGAAATCTTACAGAGGAAACAGGAGAGTGGGGGATGACGTTGTGTTCCGGGGGGCACAGCAATACGACCGAAACTTAATAAAGGGCAGTGGGTCGAGCCCAAACCTGTGCACACCACTGACCCAGACTGCATTTATTTGATCAAAAATACAGTAAAAATCATAATATTGTGAAATATTATTACAATCTAAATGAACTGTTTTCTATTCGAATATATTTTAAAGTGTAATTTATTAATTTGATGGTAAAGCTGAATTTTCAGTCTTCAGTGTCACATGATATAGTTAGTTAGATTGATCGAGGTCATCTGAACTTGACCTGAAGTGACCCCACTGAATGATAGTGTAATTATTAATATAGTATAATTTAACCTAAGTTCAAATATCATGAACTAACATGGTAAATAATATAACATTAATATTTTATTGTAAAGAAAATATACACTGGGGAGTAAAAAAAAACTAATTCTTTCAGAAATTGCTTGTAAATTTCACAAATAATTACAAAGAATTGGCAAATAAACATTAAATTAAGCATGAAATTTTGAAGTAGAAAGGCTGAAATAGTATTTTCTTGTACGCTCCAGTAATTTTTCTTTTATTTACACCTCCAAAAAGTCATTTTGACAGTGTATATAGCAGTATTAAATTGTGATTTTTTGAAATTGTGAACACCTGTTGTAATCGATAGTGTTCTTCTTCTGCTCTCGAGTCCATAGAAACGCTTGCGGAAAAGTTGTGAAATCTGACAAAAAGAAAGAGAACAGTCTGAACGTCCACCACAGTGATTTTGTAGTCTCTAACTCCATCCCTGTAGCGCCACCAATTGTCCAAATTTACACTCACGTTTTTGCCAATAACTTTTGAACCGTAAGTGCTAGAAACAACATTCGACTCGGTTACACCCTATCACGTCATTATTCCACCATTTTGAATTTTCCGCAAAAACGTACCTCCTAGGCTTTTTCTCCGATTTTCACCAAAATTTAACCAGATCATCTTTAGACCATGGCAACAAAAGGTTATGGAATTAAATTTAAATAGATGTGAGGCTGTGTCGCCACAATGTTTTAGCATATTCTGACCAAACATGCTGGCTGTGTCCGAAACCGTTCACTCGTTCACTCGTTCACTAACCCCTATATAGTGCATGGCAGTTGAGCGCACTATATCAGCAAAGAGTGAACGAAAATGAGTGATCGAATTCGGACGCTGACGTTAATAGCATGCGCCAGACAATTTCGTCATTAATAATTCCTATACCCATTTAAAATTAGCTGCCTAACATCCTCATCCGTCCCTAAAGCAAATAAAAATTCGTCAATACCTCATATTCTAAGACGTAGGTTAAACACACTGTACACTAACATATGAGAAAAATCGACCAAATTATCATATGATAATAAGTATATATATTATGATATAAACCTGTATCATTTCGCTTCAAAATATCTTTACAAAGATGTTCTAATTAATAAAAAATGACACTTGCATTTGTAGAAGTTGCCGCTTCCCGTATTGCCGTCCGCCATATTTATTTTTCTTTCGCGCTCGATCGTCTTATCGCGTTGGATTTTGGGTAACGGCGCTTTAACGAGTGTACATCGAATGTACACTCAAAATCAGAGAGGATTGTGGGTAAAAGTAGTGAACGAAATGTAGGGAATGCAATTCGGACAGCACTACAAAATGGCCGACACCCGATATAGTGCACTATATAGTGGATAGGGAGCGGTTTCGGACACAGCTGCTGTTTATGACAACCATGGCCTAAGGTTACCTGCACAGTGCCACCTAGTGGTCAGGAGACATGAAAAATGGCTCTTTTGGTTTATAACTTCCAACTATTTTAGCCAAAAAACACAAATCTTGGCCAACACCCTCCTTCCCTCAGTAAGAGCATTGAAGATGGGTCGTGGCTGGGTCTTCCAGCTATTTTGGCAACTATTTTAGCCAAAAAACACAAAACTGGTCTCTTTAGATTTGGTGGAGTATGCCAAATCGAACCGTATGAGCCATTTTGGGCGTAAGTTAATTTGAATTTTGCAAATGCATTAGCGTATCGTTATGAAACTCGGTTAGTGTCATCGGCACCATGCCTTGAAGGTACTCAAAAATTTTCTATACAGTGCCACCTTATGGTGAAAACTAATAATGAAATGTGAAAAAAGGCTTTTGATTAGTTTTGCCTACTGTAATTAAACTGGTCTTAATAGATTCCTTGGCTCATGATAAGAACATAGACACCAATTTTCCCATAGTCGACGGAACTCACTGTCCATTTTGATTTTATTTAAAAACATACTTTTTTTTTTAAAGCCCTCCTAGACAGTTTGTCTGATTTTCACCAAATTTGAGTCAGATAATCTTAAGACCATGTCAGCAAAAAATATGGATTTCGTGTCGATAGCCTAAACCATTTTTGTTGAAGGAATAATGCCCGAATGACTGAGGCTGTATCTCGCCAATGCTTTGACATATTGACACAAAACTTTTTGTCCGTCATTGTCACCTTACGCTGATCACAATTTCATAACAACACCACCTATTGGTCAAAAGTGATAAACCCTTAAATCATATTACTAATGATTGTATTTATGATTTGTCAGCCATTTTACATAAAATCATCTAAATGTCTTTAAGTTGGCTTGAAAGAGCTAACTCACTGTTCTGCTACTTAAGCTTATTATTCTTCTTCTTAGCCACATTTCTAAATGCTACTCCTCCTAGACCTTTCAAGCTACAACCACCAAACTCGGACTTGACCTTCAGACTGTTCTGACTCGGGTTGCTATATCTTTTCAGACTGATTGGACTTTTCTGGTTTTCCTAAAAATGCTGATTAAAACTCGGAAAAATCCCATTGACTTACATTGACGGAGTTAGACTCAATGAAGCTGCCATTCTATGTACTATTTCTAATCCATTTAAACTCAAACTCGTCTATCTAATTTTTCAAATTTGTCTGTCTGTCTGTCTATCTATCTATCTATCTATCTATCTATCTATCTATCTATCTATCTATCTATCTATCTATCATCTGACTATTTCTATCTATCTATCTATCTATCTATCTATCTATCTATCTATCTATCTATCTATCATCTGACTATTTCTATCTATCTATCTATCTATCTATCTATCTATCTATCTATCTATCTATCTATCTATCTATCTATCTATCTATCTATCTATCTATCTATCATCTGACTCGTTCTATCTATCTATCTATCTATCATCTGACTATTTCTATCTATCTATCTATCTATCTATCTATCTATCTATCTATCTATCATCTGACTATTTCTATCTATCTATCTATCTATCTATCTATCTATCTATCTATCTATCTATCTATCTATCTATCTATCTATCTATCTATCTATCTATCTATCATCTGACTATTTCTATCTATCTATCTATCTATCTATCTATCTATCTATCTATCTATCTATCTATCTATCTATCTATCTATCTATCTATCTATCTATCTATCTATCTATCTATCATCTGACTATTTCTATCTATCTAACTATCTATCTATCCATCTGTCTATCTATCAAACTTTTAAACTAAAACTTAAACTATTTCAAACTTCACGCTTTTCAAACTACTTCATATTTTCTGGCTAGGCTTTTTCAAGCCAACTTAAAAGTTTGTCTCAACGAACTTTTCTATCTAGTTGCTCATTGTTGCAGTTGTTCAGATGCTCCCAGCTATATTTATTATTATTATTATCACCATCTTCTGCGCGTTGTGCCTAAAAACCTATTACATAGCATCTTGCACCTTACTGATATACAGCTGTAATGTCACCTTTGTCATTTGTGTTTGTGGTTTGCCTTTTGTACAGACAAAGAACGTGAAAAGGCAAAGGAGCGCTATATCAAAGCCACACTGAAACTACACGAACACCACAATGAGTATGTGCTGTCGGTGAAGGCTGCGCAGGTGCATCACCAACTCCACTATGGTCAAAGTCAGCCAGCCCTGCTGGGGACCCTGCAGACTCTGCAGGAGGAAATGGTGCTCATTCTGTGAGTAAACATCAACAGCATCAGCGCTTTAATGTTAAACAGTGAAATCACAAAGCTTTTAGATAGAAATCTGATTGCCGCAGTGTTGTTGATGGTTGCCAGCGCAATGCTATGCATTTGCTTTATGCTTTTGTATGAGCTATGAATGTTTTATTTGTCTTATAATATTATTTTAGTGGGTGGAATGAGTAAGCTCAGGCTAAATTATTAAATTCTATACTGAAAAACCAAGCAGACCCATTCTCACGCGCAACTTCTCGGTACCCAAGTGGACTCTCTTCTCGTTCTGTTCCCGCTTTAGTTTAGGCTAACTAAATAAAACGGATATTCATAGTTTCTTTTAATAAACCCACAATTAAAGGAGTGGGGGGCTCCAACTCTGACGTTTCAACTATCAACATCTACGCAACTCGGGGAAAAGAGGCGTCGTCTTCTGCATTAGGTAGGCCTAAGATATGTTTTTTACTCTGTATAGCAGTCGTTCATTGTAAACGTAGAAGATAAGATATATAAATGTATGAAATAGTCCCCCCCAAAAATATGACACGAAGTTTTAGGTTGCTCTGTCTTAGTTAATGTCAAACTGATTCAGATGGCCAATCAGATCAAAGAAGGCGGGGCTTTAGGATTCACCGAAGACGAATTCCAGCACAACGCTTTAGTTTTACCGCTGAGAGAGTGCGTGGACAGATGTAAGTATTGAAACATTTAATATTTAATATACAACTGTTTCACAAGAGGAATGTTGAATGGCCGACATTAATATCCAAGGATGCGAGCTACTGAACTGTCGCAATCTACTTAAATTTCGGCATTCTGAATTTGAAAATATGCTATCATTTACGTGTAATCCATAACTTAATGTGACATAATCCCCCCACCGCTCACTCATGCGCTTCTGACCCCATCTGCCAGTAGCCCCCCCCCAAAGCATTTTGATCGCCACCTGGTGGCTGGCTGCAGTATAGGTCATGAACCATGTAATCGAAAGGGATGCGAGCCACACTAAAAAACCAATTCCACTTCAAATACTTTTTTTCCAAAAAGTGGTTTCTGTCATTTTAAGGAGTTCTCATCACGCAGATGTATGTTCAAGTGTTCGTTTCCCCATAAGTTTGGTTTTAGTTCATTTTTTGATGCTATAAAAACAGGGTGTAACGCCATGATTGACAGCTGTGCTTGCAAATGAGTCTCCACCTCACTAATCAGCAACGACTGTTACTGGAATAATTTGGCCTCATTTTTCTACAGTGGAAGGAAGCTGAAGCACTGTCGATCTTTTTTATAGTCTATATAAAAGACTGTAAAAAGAGCTTCTCCATTAGCCTTATTTTAGGAAACACAGCACAGTGACAGCTAAAGACTTCTGCTTTTTTGATTCTGACATCCTTTTTAGTTCTCACAAGCAATGTAAATAGTTGCTCATAAGTTACAGTTAGTTAAAAAGAAGAAGTCGTTTTGCTGTGTCTCTTCTGTGTGAAAACACACATGACTAATGTGACTTACTTTTCCTTAGCAAGGAGATTCTGCAGGAATATTTTGATCTGTCTAGTTTGCTTCATGAAGAGGTGGTCAGTGTTCACACTGAAATGGCCAATGCCCTGAAGGCCATCCAGCCGCACAAAGAGTACGAGAGCTTCATTCAGCAGAACAGGTATACACCGTTCCTTTTTGCTCCCAGTTTTTGTTGAATGCAATGGGAACCTGTACGAGAAGATAAAAGGATGTTGCACACACTTGCTAACTTCTAAAGTCAACATGAAATCATGCTTGACCCTGTTTAATTTCATAGCAAGTGTTCCTTATCTTATTGTGCATTAATGGAAAAAAAACACAGTTGCTTACCATCTCACAATATATTATTAGGATCTACCCTGCTGGTGCATGAGATGCGACGTGAAAGGCTACAATAAATAAGTCAGGCTTTTAAGAGTCCTCCAAAAATAGTCAAGTCAAGTCACCTTTATTTATATAGCGCTTTTACAAAATTCTGTCAAAGCAGCTTTACAATAATAACTGGCAAATAATTTTTGGCTTCACAGCAGCTCTTAAAGAAAATGGTGTCATTGTCCAACTTTAATAAATTCAGTATTGATTCATTCCGTTGTAATAAATCAATAATTAATTTAGTTAATTTATGTATATCAGCACTGGAGAAAACAGTGATGTAATTGTCCAGCTCAGTTCAGTTCGCATACAATGGTGTCAATGCAGGCGAATTAAAAACATTGTTGAATATCAGGTTAAGTGTCCAACTAAGCAAGCCAAAGGCAACAGCAGCAAGGAAACAAAACTCCAACAGGTGACATCAGGTGATGTCTCCTCTGATCATCAATTCTCCTCTGGTCAACAGAGAACAGTGCTTGATTGATTCAGGCAGAGTTACAGGTCAGAAGTCCAATTTGGGATTGCAACAGTCAAAATATTTAATCCAGTTCCATCTAGTTGAAGATCGTATTTATGGTATGGGATGGTTTGGGACGGCTTGTTGGGGATCTGTGGAACTGGCTGTCGTGTCAGTACGGCCTTCACAAGGGAAGATTGTTGATAGTTGACACAGTCTCTGCTGACACTTCGGGGCTGGGTTGTGGTCGTGTATAGGTGCAGGTCCTCCATCTGACCTGGATACAGTCCCGATTCGGCTAATTACTGTAAACCTCGGGATAAACAGAGAGACTAAAATTAGCATAGATGCCATTCTTCTTCTGATGTAACGAGTACATCCAGTGTTATAGGAAGTCTTCCTGGTTCCGGCTGACCTGATCTACGCAGCCTAACAATCCTTTAACGAATATGAAAACATAAATTGATAATGTGTCATGTGTATGCCAGGTTAAAGAGATTTTTAGTCTAGATTTAAACTGACAGTGTATCTGCTTCCCGAACCATGCTAGGAAGATTTTTCCAGAGTTTAGGTGCCAAATAGGAAAAGGATTTACCACCTGTGGTTGATTTTAATATTCTAGGTATTAAGAACTGGCCAGAATTCTGAGATCGTAATAGACGAGAAGGACTATAATGCATTAAGAGCTCACTCAGGTACTGGGGAGCTAAGCCATTTAGTGCTTTGTAAATAATTATCAAGATTTTAAAATTTATACGATTTTTAATAGGGAGCCAGTAAAGTGTTGACAGAACCGGGCTACTTTGGTCATACTTCCTGGTTCTAGTAAGTACTCTAGCAGCTGCGTTTTGGACCAGCTGTAGTTTGTTTATTAAGCGAGCAGGGCAACCACCCAGTAGAGCGTTACAGTAATCTAGCCTTGAGGTCATGAACGCATGAACTAGCTGTTCCGCATTTGTCATTGAGAGCATATGTCGTAGTTTAGATATGTTTTTAAGGTGGAAGAATGTGGTTTTACATGTGCTAGAAATGTGGCTTTCACATGAAAGATTGGTATCAAAGAGCACACCGAGGTTCCTAACCGACGAAGATGACTTAACAGAGCAGCCATCAAGTGTTAGACAGTATTCTAGGTTATTATGTACAGAAGTTTTTGGTCCTATAATTAGAATATCTGTTTTTTCTGAATTTAGTTGTAGGAAATTACTAGTCATCCAATTTTTTATATCAGCTACGCATTCCGTTAATTTTGAGAATTGGTAGGTTTCATCAGAGCGCGAAGACATATAGAGCTGAGTATCATCAGCGTAACAGTGAAAACTAATTCCATGCATCCTAATCACATCTCCCAAGGGTAGCATGTACAGAGTGAAAAGCAACGGTCCTAGTACTGAGCCTTGCGGTACTCCATATTGAACTGGTGATCGATATGACATCTCTTCGTTTACTACTACAAACTGATAACGGTCGGATAAGTATGATTTGAACCATGCCAATGCAATTCAACTAATGACAACATAATTTGAGTCTATTCAAAAGAATATTGTGGTCGATAGTGTCAAAAGCAGCACTGAGTTCTAGTAACACTAATAGAAAGATTCAACCACGATCTGATGAAGTCATTTGTAACTCTAATGAGAGCAGTTTCAGTAAATGATCACTGGTAAAACAGCTACTATATTATATATAACTGAGGTCATGTGGGCTTCTAAAAACATCATAGCCCAGTTTTTATAGTCCAATCAAATCATGAAATACTCTGTTTTATATTATGCATTTTAAATACATTGCAAATGTTTTTCCTTTCATGTTATGGGCTCTTTCTGCATGCACATTTATGTTTATGTGCAGGTCAAGAGGAGAGGTTCCTGCATGTGTGGAGTTTGACAGCAGTTTGCTGGAGGATGCTGACGGTCTGAAGCCTGAAGATCTGCAGCTCAATGAGCTCACAGTAGAGGGAATCCAGCATCGGTGAGATTCTTCTTTCTGCACATCGCTGGGTAGCATAATAGTGAAAGCCCAAATGTCATAGAAAGACAGAAGTGAAATCATAACCCTCAGGAGCCTTGTGATTGATTTATATGAATGCCATATGAAACTGTCATATGAATGTTTAGAACAATCTTTTTTAATGTTTTTTTGGAGGTTAGGAAATGAGGAGTATTTTTGCGTAGTCAGTTTGTGTGTGTGTGCTTGCTTTCATGAATTACACAAATTTGTATAATGACATGGGTATTACACTGGTATTATGACGTAAACATGTTTTATGAGGACATTTCAGTCCTCATATTTAAAATAGCTTTAAAAACAAACTAAACAATGTTTTATTAAAAATGTAAAAATGCTGAATGTTTTCTGTGATGAGTAGAGGTAGTGTAGGGGGAGAGAATGTACAGTTTGTACAGTATAAAAACCATTATGCCTATGGAATCTCCTCACTAAGGTGTGTGTGTGTGTGTGTGTGTGTGTGTGTGTGTGTGTGTGTGTGTGTGTGTGTGTGTGTGTGTGTGTGTGTGTGTGTGTGTGTGTGTGTTTTGGCCATAAAGCACTAACTTAAGCTTATTAGGAACCAGATAATTGGTTTTTTCAATTACTTACACACTCAAATCCACTCTCTAAGCAGAACATCCCAACCATCCATTATGCTTTTTTCTATAACGGTGTTATTTTGCAAAACTATTAACACTTTTCACGCAAGCTGCAAAATGCGTTAAACTGTTTTGTTTGTTTTGTTTTTCCAAAACACTTTTTTAGCACAAAAGCATGCATTCATCATGGCATCAAAACCTGCTCACAAACATTTGCAGCTGAAGTGAAGAAAACTGCTCTACACAAAGCTGTTCACACAATCACACAGGAAAGATTAAAAGGGCCACAAAATAAAACAGGTCACAAAAAGCTGTATAGTTATGTGTGAATTTTATTTATAAATACTGAAATGCAAGAAAAGTTGCAAATGCAATGTTATATATACAATAGTTTTCAAAATTTTGGGGTCAGTAAGTTTTTTTATTATTAGATTACTTATTTATTTACGCAATAATTTAATAATTTACTTGATTTTATTATTACGGGATATGACGCACATGAAATGTGAATCGTTTTTGCTGATAAAGAATTGTTGATAGCAATTGTTGATAAAGAAAAATGTCACTGAAATGGTGATGTTTCCATTTTTAAACCTTGATGGCAAGCCAGAGGATATCACACTAGCAATGTGCAAACTTGTGGTAGAGTGAAGAAGTCTCAAACCCCAGTCAATTATTCATTACGGAAAGTTAAAGTAAAAACTGACAAATGAGAGCTGAATCTACTGCAACATGTTCTGATAACGGTATATAACGGCCTTAATAAAACAACATCTGCAAAGTTACGACACATGCTAGTGATGAGTTGATCAACTCCACAGCAACTACATCAATTTATCCACTAACCGTTCAGAAACGTCTAAAAGTTGGAACTTCTTCCTGAGTCTCTCCATCAGTGTCGACTCCGGTTTGAACAATGTAAGGCTGAACACTGTCGTCATTTTGTCTGCGTGAGATTCTCCAGCTTTGTTGTTGAGCTGTTAAAGCTCCGCCCTCTTCTGGAAAGCAGCAGCTCATTTGCATTTAAAGTGACACACAAAAAATGGCGTGTTTTTGCTCACACCCAAATAGGTTGATAAGCTCTAATAAATGATCTGTTTGAGCTGAAACTTCACAGACACATTCTGGGGACACCAGACTTATATTACATTTTGTGAAAGGGGTATTACAGGTCCCCTTTAAAATTCTCTCTCTTGTGGCCCATACATCATGAAAAAAAAAAATTAGTAGAGAAGGAACCAGTAGAGTTAAACCAGTTGTTTTTTAAACGAGGAGTAAGATAATATCAGCGTAGCGCGTATGTTATGTGGTGATGCGCTATGAAATTATTGCTCGCCAAATTAATTGTAATATTATTTTAGCAATAAAATTACCCTACTACTACTAATATTAATAATAATCATTCAGATCATTGTGGGGGGTGGGGGCGGGGCTGGAGATCATCTTTGGGGAGGCTAAGCCCCCCCTTGACGCCTGACATGCAAGCACAGATAGTCACGTTCCATGATTCACACACATTTCTTTATGTAATGTGTTGCACAGTATTACTGGCCCTCAGCATTGACTCTTTTATTGCATCACAGCTCATTCTGTGCTCTCATGGCTTCTCATGGTTTCTCTTCTCCAAGGCTCACCGCTGTGGAGGAGGAGCTCTTGTGTCTTGCTAGTACTCTTGGTTCCCAGCAGGCCACTGTCAACCAGCTGGAGTTGGATCTGCAGAATGAGGAGGGCTCTGCAAACATCGGCCAGAGGTGAGTCTGTGAGCTCTCCGTACACACCACAATTCTGATCTCCTCTGCTTCAGATTTGGAGTTTAAATGCCAAATAGAGTTCTAAAAGGAAGTTTATATATCTTTTTTTAGGTAAGTAATAGGGGTGTAATGGTTCAAGTTACTCACAGTTCGGTTTTTATCATGCTTTTAGGGTTACTGGTTTGGTATGTGCTCATGTTCAGGTAAAAAAGGACTACTGTCAAATAAAGAAACTAAGAACAAATAATCAATCTACAAGCAACAGCAAAAATAAATACAATCGAGCAAAGATACAAATAAAATAAACAGGTTATTTAAGTATCTAACAGTAGTTTTTAGGTACTGAAATTGAATAAAGTAATCCAATATAAAATAACATTGCGTATAATCACTGTATAGGGTAATCATTATTAAAGTTATAAAAGCTATTCGGTCAAAAGCAGTGAGTGATGTCCTTGTCTTTTGCTCTTTGATTAACATTAAAATCACAGACAGCAGGAATATTAGGCTGCTGTCACTTTAAAACAATACACAGATTCAAAATACTGATGCACTAATACTGTAATACTTAAGACATTACCAACTGTGTTTGCTAGGAGACTCACCAAGAGCTGCATGTTGACAATTTTTGTGTATATTTGTCAGTTCAAGAATGCTGTTCGAGTCTCACCTGCGCTATCAACACCCGGGTGATGACGGCGTAAATGACTGAATATATGCGAATAAAACGCCACTCGCATGGAACTAAGTTTAAAAATAGTGACTTTTTTTGTCCACGCTTTTTGATCATCGCTGTTATAGAGTATATGCTCATCCATCAACAGAAACATACTCATTTTAAAAGCTATTTTCAACAAACCATATTATATATTTGTATGCGTTGTCAGATTTGAGATGAACCGCGGTGCAAGTGCGTGCCGAACAGTGGGTGGAGATTTTTTTTTTTTTTTTTTTTTTCCAGAGAACCATTACAACCCTAGTAAGTTATTACTTAGCAGAAGCTTTTTTTATTTTTAATCAAAAGTGACTTCCCCTGGAGCAACCAAATAGCTCAAGTTACGCTCCATGTAGATTCAAACATCTTATATGCAGTAATTTAACCCCTGCCACACACCGCCATCATGTTTAATATCAGATGTCCATGTTTAATATCTGCTGTGTATTATGCAGCAGAAACAGAAATTAAAAGTGAGCAAAAAATTGACCATTTACTTTCATAATAAATATTTCTGTTCTTATTGTGCATGATCAGGGTGCAATAATTAAAAGAAAAGTTGAGATCAAACATTAGCAACTGTCCTGCTGGTGCATGAGCTGTGAAGTGAAAGGCTGCAAGAAATAACCTAAAATAAGTCCCAGCCATTGACAGAATTTTTATGATGCAACGCTTCCCCGCTGTTGATGTGAAATTTCCAGCAATCCATGTTTTCACTGTTATACGGTAGGGGGCGCTACTACGCATCTTCTGAAAGAGACTTTTGTAATGTCTGTCAGCCATCTCTCTTTCTACAGTCTTCCTTCACATCTCTTGCTCACTCTCTCTCCTCTCCCATCATGAGTGGACACGCCCCTTCCTGCTGATTGGCTACAAGTTTGTTGTGGTGCTCGATCTGATCCACTTTCAACAGCGTTTCTCAGAAATTGCTTACTGCACCTTTAATGGAAGCAATCTGCAATATAGAGTATATGAACTTGTGCCTCAACAGTGGCAATAAAAGGAATTGAATCAAATTTAATCTAATCAAATCATTTTAAAACATTAGGAGTATCCAGATTTCACCAAATTATCACCACTTTTTGCATTAAAGCTGCACTATGTAGTTTTTTGTCCGCTAGAGGTCGCCTATTCCAAACAAAGGCGTAGCTTGATGACGCCAAGTTTGAGCGAGGAATCTTGGGACATGTGGTCTTCAGCTCACAGCCGGTGGAAAAGAATCGGGATGAGACTCGGGCAGAAATCATGTTCATGGATTATTAAGGTTACTGTAGTGTGAAGCAGAGCAGGAGCGAGTGTTGTGGAGCTGAACGAGACGCTGGAGCGATTGATAATGAGAGACGAACGACACACGAGAGCAGCGGGACTTTTATTATGACACAGTCGCCGGCGCCACTTCCGCTTTTCCGGTCATGAGTGTGAGGAAACACAGCTCTGTTTATCATATTAGACACATTTGAGTGTGTTGAAGATGATGTTATAACGTTACTCTGAGCGTTCGCTCGCCGCTGCTGTGAGACACTTCAGTAAGAGAGATCCATATTAATATCATATTAAATGCTGGATGGCTTGTGTTGATAAACGGCATGCAATTAATTTTAAAACGTATTGTGTAATGGAGAAAACTCTGTATTACTGTAACGTTAACTTAAAATAAAGCTGCGTCTGATTTTGTTAAGTTAGCTACTTGACAATAGTGTTTTTCTCTGAGGCGTGGTAAAACATGGTACTCGCAAAAAATCAAGAAAATTAGATTAAAACAATAAGACTAAACGTGTTGAGCTACATTACAATAATTCGTTTTCTGTATATAAATGTATGAAAACATGTTCCCTAGTCTAAAAAAACATGTAATATATTAAAGCGTCTTTTGTTTCCATGATTCCTACAAAATAAAACCGGAAAGCGAGGGTAACACGGATATGACGCCATTTACAGGCGACTCCCTCACACGTCCCGGATCCTTGGTTAAAATTGCAATTTTCTTATGATTTGCTCTGAGTTGGAATCATTTGGGATATTGTAGGTACTCAACTGAACAAAATATATAACACTGGCACAGTGGTTTTTGAACGTTTTACTGCAAAAATCTTACATATTGCAGCTTTAATGTGAGCTTGTGTTTTCAGGGTGTATCAGTTCAGTAAGCGTAACGCTCTGGAGGACAGCAGACAGCAGGTAGTTCTGTCCATGGTGGCTCGCGCTCGTCTGGAGGCCCAGCGGAGGCTTCTGGCCGATAAACTTCAGTCTCTGGGCAGTAAAGAAGCCCCACCTATCGGCCTGGATGATGATCGGATATCCATCACCTCCAACAACTCGGTGAGTCCACTCTCATCTCAATGAATCTGTCCTCAGAGTTTCAGATATTCCTACTCCGGCTTTCCGTTCTTTCATTGTACTTCGCTCGGTTTTAGGGTTTTTTGGGTTTTTTTTAAACAAATCTGCGACTTTTTGACCTCAGGTCAGACTGGTCAAGTCTAGGTATGTTTTCATGTTTGTTTACATGACACAATTCTTGATTCAAACTGACTTCAGGTAAATAATGACAAAATTGTATATATATATATTTTTTAAAGCTGCTTTACAGCATTATTGAGCAATATTTCCTTTGTATCACTGTAAAGCTGCTTTGAAACAATCTGTATTGAATAAAGGTTGACTTGACTTGACTGTTGGCTTGGTCCATTTAGTCAAGCTAGAAGGAAGTTGCAGAGATAGCTAGTATAAGTGAATCATGATAAGAGTAAAATGTGGTGAAATTTGTCAAACTTAAAAGCACAGGAGCAAAAAAAAAAACGCCCATGTATTTCTAAGGGATAGAGAGAAAATGGTCATAACTAAATTATTGCATAAAAAACTTTGTAGTAACTTTTCTAACTTTATAGAACATTATAACTTGACTGAAAATAAAGTAATAAAATATAAACATGATACGGCCCCTGTAAAGAATCGTGTTGCATCTTCAAAGCAGTAAAATGCAGCAGTATAGAGATGTACTGTATCAAAGCCAGTCATGCTGTGTTGTTACATCGATTTTGAAATATGAGAATTGCACAACCTTTTTGACTCTCAACTCCCCTGACTTCCATGCTGCCGTTTGACCTTTCTGAATATGGTTGTTTCTCTAACATATATCAGAAGACTGAGACATGGTTCCACTGTAAATCATTTTTACTTGTGTGTAGCCGATCTCCCGATTTAACTGTGTGCTCTCCAAACACATGTATTACTTAAAAACAAGAATATTTAGAGTATATACAGTAGGGAAAAAATACATTATGTGAATTTAGTTAGTTTCAAATATAAGGTGGTTTATTTTCATGTTTAAAACATTAAAACTTCTGTAGCATTAATAAGTATATATCTATATATACATACATTAGGAGCGCGTCAATAATAATCCGGGCTTGACATTAACACCTGCCAACCAAATGCCAAATGCGGGTGTATTTCAGCAGTGGATTGTAACACAGTCTACTAGCCACTTGAATTTTATATATAATATATACATTTTTCAATTGTCATCTTTTTATAAAGGCATCTGAAATAAACTAAGTGCAATATATTGTTGTCAAAAATATTGTTGACATTTTTCGATACATATCAATACTGAAATGTCTTCGACGCTTCCAATAGTCCACAGAATAGCTCTTTCTCTCTCTCTCTCTCTCTCTCTCTCTCTCTCTCTCTCTGTATCTCTCTCTCTCTCTCATCTCTTCGACAACGAGTGACACACAAACCCTCCTCCATTCACTCACTCGTTTCATTTGCTCTGGATTAATATTGTTGCTGTGGCTTGAATTACAGTGTGGTTTTGCACATAATTTTACTCATTCCTGCAGATTTTGTGCTCACGCACACATAAAGCCGTCTCTCAGCACTAAATTTAGTTATTTTTTGCTGCTTAAACAGTCAGATACTCACAAAATAATGTCAAAATGTCGGTCTTGGTGAGTATTCACGTAAACACAGTCAGTTGTTTTAACCCTTATGCGCTGGTTGATTTCTGTGTTCACTCGTTATGGAGCTTGTCAGATTGACCCTAATTGGATTCAATAAAATTCCTCAAAAATCACACTATGAAAAACAACAAAGATTCAGGTATGAACTGTAAACTTTTAATATCAACATTTGTCACATATTCCAAAAAATATAAATCTGAAGATATGATTTAATGAAAATGTTTTTTAACCATTTTTAAAAACTCTTTTGTTTTGACAAAATTTGAAAATAAACAGCAAATTTTTAAATACAATAAATAATTTTTTTTTTCTTAGAACATCATAACTGAACAATTAAATGTATCTGTATGATGAAAATATCTACTTTTCCTAAGTTGGCTGTTTTGTAAACTCATTTCATAAAGTCAAGAAGTTTCTTCTGACATGATGAGCACACAGAACTTCACACACATGCTGCTGGTTAAAACATTTTTCTGCATTGAAATAAGTGTGGAAAACCTCATTTTTTAACTTCATAAGGTAGTAACAAAATAAAATAACAAAATATAACCAAGAAATGTTATTATTTTGGGTCAGTACAGTTGCTTTAGAGCGTTAAAATATGCGGGTCAAATTGACCCGGCGAACATCACGAACGTAACAGTAATTTTGTTTGTATATGTCAAAAAACACCAGCATGTTGAAACTTTGCATGCATGTTCATGATGATAAATGAGGAAAAAGTCACAAAATATCAAGAAAAAAAACATAGGTTAACCAGTATTTCCAACAACTAGAAAATCTAAACGGGTCAAATTGACCCGGAACATAACACAAGCGTTAAGTGAACGTAAACAGTTGAGAAAGAAAACGCATGTGAAACAGTATAATGGATCCGTCAGCTCTTAAAGTGACAGTAGCCTAATAAACCTGCTGCCAAATTCTGAGTTAATATTAAAAATATCTATACGGCAGTTTTTCCCCATGAAATTTTTAAAATTGTGCCCAGTGAAAATGTGGATTTTAACTTTGAAAAACCACTAGACACAGTAAAAATATAATAAAGATCCCTAATTAATTTTGTTTGCAAAATGAATGTAATTATTTGTACACACACATACATATATATATATATGTAACATTTTTGACATTTCTGTCTGTATCTTGGAGTTCTTTTAAGCCAGTGCGTTCAAAATGTGACTAAAACTAGTTACAAGTGCCATCTATTTAATGAAATAGCTGTCATCTTTGCAGCACAAATAGAAAATGTGTGATTTTGTTTCAAACACGGGAAGTGAAATGTTACTATTCACCTGATAGTCCGGGGTAGTTGTAACAGACATATCTCAAAATAATTATAACAATAGAATCAGTTTTGAAAGCTTTTTATTCAACTCAGACTTTTAAACATAATTGGTCTGTGTGCGTGTGTAACAAAAATGAATGCAGATGCTCATTTTACATCCCTCAATTTGTCTTTCTCCTCCAAGACTTAGACCAGGGGTGTCCAATCCTGCTCCTGGAGGATTAAACCTAAACCAGCTAATCAAGGTCTACTAGGTATACAAACTTCCAGTCAGGTGTGTTTAGGCAAGTTGGAGCTAAACTTTGCAGGACAGTGTCCCTCCAGGACAGAGTTTGGACACCCCTGACCTTAGGCGTAATGAAATAATAATAATAATAATAAAAAGGCTGTAACATGCTTCATTGATGTTACAAGAGTCTTGTAGCCATGAACTAGCTGTACAGGGCTATAAATATATATATAGAGGCAAATGAGGGAACTAAATGAGGAATCATAACTGAATTATGATTAACTGCCACACATGAGGAAACTAGGTCAAATTACAATGATAACACGCGCTGCAACAAATCACCCCACTGTTCAGTCACTCACCGAAGTGCATAATGAGAGGTTTTAATAAAAGTACAGTTTCGTTTGTCATACTGTTGTTTTATTCGTCCTGCTGTTTTCTTGCAGGAGCGTGACAAAGACCATAAGCACCTCAACATGGAGGTCATCGTGAGCCATCTCAGCAGCTTGTTCAAGCCCAAGTATACGGTTAGTGGTGTTGGCTTTGGTGGCAGTCTTTCTCTCGCTCCTCCTCCCTGCTCATTGTTGTATGTACAACTTTCTGTAGAGTAGTGTATTTTATACATCTCGCCAGGTTCCCCCCGCCCTGTCGCCGGTGCCCGAGGCGGAGAAGCCCTTGAGCCAGCAGGGCTGGTATCACGGTGCCATCCCCCGTCTGGAGGTTCAGGAACTTCTGAAGAACGATGGAGACTTCCTGGTTAGAGAAAGCCAGGGCAAACAAGAGTACGTGTTGTCTGTGCACTGGGGCGGCCAGTGCCGGCACTTCCTCATTCAGAGTTCAGACGTGAGTGTGCTTTTTCCTTCCAGTACATGGTGTTTGCAGTGGTTATCTGTCATTTATTTGACGAAGGCCATGATGTGTATTTAGGGTGTGTATCGTCTTGACGGTGAGGGCTTCGCCTCTGTTCCTCTGCTCATGAATCACCTCCTCAGCTCCCAACAAAACGTCACAAAGAGGACAGACATTGTGCTGAAGAAACCCATCCTCAAGGTTCATCACTGATCCCAAATCAGTCACACGATTACTATACATATTACTGCTGAGTAGAGATAAATATTGGCCGAGATTATTAATTGGACTTATTTTTGTCATTTTCAGTGGTATCAGTTCAAATTTGGCCAAATAAGAGCTTCCTCTTTCTCTGCCCACTTCAGAATATACTGTCCAACGGTGCTCTCTACAATCTCATTAACTACTGATAAACTGTTTTCAGATTTTTACATTGTGGGTTTTTCAAATGATATTGTAATAAAAATGATTATTATTTATTCTTGTTAGAAAATATCCATAACTCACAATCCAAAAATAGTAGTTAGTTAAAAAATAAAGGTAACACTTTACAATAAGGTTCATTAGTTAATGTATTAACTAACATGAACTAACCATGAGCAACACATTTGTATTTACTAATCTTCGTTAACGTTAGTTAATGAAAATACAGTTGTTCATTGTTTGTTCATGTTAGTTCACAGTGTATTAACTAATGTTAACAAGATTTTAATAATGTATTAGTAAATGTTGAATTTAACATGAACAAAGATTAATAAATGCTGTGTAAGTGCAGTTCATGTTAATTAATTTTAACTAATGAACCTTATTGTAAAGTGTTACCGAAATAAATGAATAATTGCATTAATATTACATTGTTAAACTGTTAAATTATTCAAATTTGTAGTAATAATTATAATTATTGGTATTATTTATCAAATTAATATTAATAATAATTATTTATTTATAGTCCTTTAAGGTCCACCTAGAAAAAAGTTCAAAAATGAAATCTTTTTTTGTCTCAAAGAAACCTTTTTTACACAAATATTCTAAAAGAAACTTTAGCAATAACATCAATTGACAAAAGGACATTTATAGAACTTACATCAACTTTTAATATTTTCAATAGTTAGAAGTTTATAATTTATTTTATATTTTATCTTTATGTACCAAAAGAGTGGGCATCATAGACATCTAGATATGGGTAATGGCCATTAAAGGGATAGTTCACACAAAATGAAAATTATCCCATGATTTACTCACCCTCAAGCCATCCTAGGTGTGTATGACTATCTTCTTTCAGACAAAAACAATCAGAGTTTTATTAAAAAATAAAAATATCCTGGCTCTTCCAAGCTTTATAATGGGAGTGAATAGTAACCGAGATTTTAAAGACTAAAAAAGCACATCCATCCATCATAAAAGTAATCCATGCGACTTCAGGGGGTTAATAAAGGTCTTCTTAAGGGAAGCCATGGGATTTTTTTAAAAAAATATCCATATTTAAAACTTATAAACTATAATCACTGGCTTCTGGCCGAAGAGTGACCTCTGACCCGACGCATGACGCAGGAGTAGCGTAAGCTTAGATGAGAGTAGACGCCTCTCGAGGTTCGAACTAATAAAGCTGGACAACAAACTCAAGCTCCTCCCACATTTCTCTTTAAAAATTCTCGTTCTAGACTTCTAGTTCGTGACCGGTGTTTTGTTTTGCTCTCTGCTCTACGTTTCCGCGTTCATCAGTACGTCGTGTGTCGGGTCAGAGGTCACACTTACGCCGAAACTAGACTCACGTACGGCCGTTTGCTGGAAATCAGTTATTATAATTTATACAGGATTAAATAAGGATATCTTTCTTACAAAAACACATCACTTCCCTTCAAAGGGTCTTTATTAACCCTTTGGAGCTGTATGGATTATTTTCATGATGGATGGATGTGCTTTTTTGGGATTCAAAATCTCCCCACTCCCATTATAAAGCTTGGAAGAGCCAGAAAATATTTTAATATAACTCTGATTGTGTTCGTTTGAAAGAAGAAAGTCATAGGATGGCTTGAGGGTGAGTAAATTATAGGATCATTTTCATTTTCGGGTGAACTGTCCCTTTAATATTTCATCAGTCAACCACTGCTGCTGTGATTGAACAGACGTTATTATACTTGCATAGATTAATTCATTTTTTTGTGGGCTGTTTGTTAGGATAAGTGGGTCTTGGAGCATGATGATGTCCTCCTTGGACAGAGCATTGGTCGGGTAAGCCCGGATATCTTCTGTGTTATACAAAAGTATTGAAAATTCAGTAAAGATGAAAAAATAACTGGTCTTTAAAATAACTTTGGATGTTATTAGGGCAACTTTGGTGAGGTGTTCAGTGGCCGCCTGCGTTCGGACAACACGCCAGTCGCTGTGAAGGCCTGCCGAGAGAACCTTCCCGCAGAACACAAGAACAAGTTCCTAATGGAGGCCAGGTTTGCATATGCACTGATTAACACACACATACTGTGTACACACTCTCGTTTAACTAAACATATCTCCATTTCTATCCCAGGATCCTAAAACAGTACGACCACCCAAACATAGTGAAGCTAATCGGCGTCTGCACACAAAAACAGCCAATATATATCATCATGGAGCTAGTCCAAGGTACATCTAAGCGTC
>CM076085.1:42380000-42382500 GCA_038088235.1 Zacco platypus | reverse complement strand
TCTATATCAGTTTTTTCTGGCGCTGAATAATGGGCTACATGATGAGAGAAATGAAGATAGAGTACGGTGATTATTAAAGACGAGTGGATAAATTTCCCTCCCTTTTTTGTCTGTGAAAATTGCTTAGCAACGTATTTGACACAAGTTTAATTTACGGATCGTTAAAGACGTCATCAGTGTACTGAGAGGATGACATTGACGGTCCTGATGTGTTATACAACATGTCAGTGTGGCATGTTGAGTGTCAGCTGACACGTGATACTGCTGCACATCATAGCAAATACCATTTGAAAGGCCCGCAGGTATTCCCACATGGAGCACCTGCTTCCTCACGACACTCACCGGTTGGTGCTGTCTGAGTGCTTGATGTTTGACTTGCACGTTAGGTTTATACAACTTATGAAACTGCAGTTGTTTCTTTGTAATAAGATATCTCATGGGTTTTGGAAGACATTGGAGAAAGGTTCCCAGCTAAACGCTTGACAGGATGATCAGCCTCACAAGGGGTCAGGAACTCATCAGCCGTTCAGGAACGCAGCGGGACACCTTTCTCCAAAGGGCGTTTCAAAGCACGGTGTGGAAGTGCCTGTGGCAAATTCTACGTGTTTTTGACAGATCTGTGTCAAATTGAAATTACACCTTTAATTGGCAGTTTTTGTCCTCATGCATTTAAAAAACAGACATATAGCAGTTCTGAAGCACATCCGAGATCAGTTTGCAGGAGGACATTTGAATTTTTATGTTCTGCAGGTTGTTTTGCCACATATGGAGTCTTGAAGGGTTAGTTCACCCAACAATGAAAATTCTGTCAATAATTCCTCACCCTCATGTCGTTCTGTAAAACCTTCGTTCATTTTCGGAAAACAAATGAAGATGTTTTTGAAGAAATCTGAGCGATTTCTGTCCCTTCATTTACAGTCTATGGAACTGACACTTTGACGCTCAAAAAAGTTCATAAAGTGATTGTAAAACTAATCCATATGAATTGAGTGGTTTAGATGATTTATATGATGAACAGATTTAATTTAGGCTTTTTTCACATATAAACATTCATCAACACACACATCAGTTATGATAAACGGAAACTCAAGCATGTTTGCTTGATGTGAGAGAACCAGAAGTTCATGAGGTTGATTCTCGTGTTACGCAGCACGTTTGAGCTTCTACAAGAACCAATGAGGTTCATTCTCGTGTTACGCAGCACGTTTGAGCTTCAGCAAGAACCAATGAGGTTCATTCTCGTGTTACGCAGCATGTTTGAGCTTCAGCGAGAACCAATGAGGTTCATTCTTGTGTTACGCAGCACGTTTGAGCTTCAGCGAGAACCAATGAGGTTCGTTCTCGTGTTACGCAGCACGTTTGAGCTTCTGCAAGAACCAATGAGGTTCATTCTCGTGTTACGCAGCACGTTTGAGCTTCAGCAAGAACCAATGAGGTTCATTCTTGTTACGCAGCACGTTTGAGCTTCAGCAAGAACCAATGAGGTTCATTCTCGTGTTATGCAGCACGTTTGAGCTTCAGCAAGAACCAATGAGGTTCATTCTCGTGTTACGCAGCACGTTTGAGCTTTAGCAAGAACCAATGAGGTTCATTCTCGTGTTACACAGCACGTTTGAGCTTCAGCAAGAACCAATGAGGTTCATTCTTGTGTTACGCAGCACGTTTGAGCTTCAGCAAGAACCAATGAGGTTCATTCTCGTGTTACGCAGCACGTTTGAGCTTTAGCAAGAACCAATGAGGTTCATTCTCGTGTTACACAGCACGTTTGAGCTTCAGCAAGAACCAATGAGGTTCATTCTCGTGTTACGCAGCACGTTTGAGCTTCAGCGAGAACCAATGAGGTTCATTCTTGTGTTACGCAGCACGTTTGAGCTTCAGTGAGAACCAATGAGGTTCATTCTCCTGTTACGCAGCACGTTTGAGCTTCTACAAGAACCAATGAGGTTCATTCTCGTGTTACGCAGCACGTTTGAGCTTCTACAAGAACCAATTTGAGCTTCTGCAAGAACCAATGAGGTTCATTCTCGTGTTACGCAGCACGTTTGAGCTTCAGCAAGAACCAATGAGGTTCATTCTCGTGTTACGCAGCACGTTTGAGCTTCAGCAAGAACCAATGAGGTTCATTCTTGTGTTACGCAGCACGTTTGAGCTTCAGCAAGAACCAATGAGGTTCATTCTCGTGTTACGCAGCACGTTTGAGCTTCTACAAGAACCAATGAGGTTCATTCTCTTTAATTTTGCTACTTTTTATTGAGTTTGGATATTATCATCTGTGTACAATAGAGATTGATTATTGAAAGGTCTAGAAATTGCACTACCAGGAACATAATAAACACTAGAGAAAAAGATGCAGGTTGCTACTTTTTTGGTTTATTTGGAATAGCAGATGCTTCACATGGAAAAAGATGTTAGCTAGAAACACATAGCAGTGGTTCTCAAACAACGGACTGGACTCAGTCAGGAGCCTCAGTATACTTCTAAGAGGACTGCAAAATGGCTT
>CM076085.1:42157500-42375000 GCA_038088235.1 Zacco platypus | reverse complement strand
CTTCCATCGCTCCGTGGTCCAGTTCTGATGCTCTCGTCCACTGTTGGCTCTTTCGGCGGTGGACAGGGGTCAGCATGGACACCCTGACTGGTCTCGTCTGCAGCTCCATACGCATCAAAACAGCTTTCTATCAGAACCAGCATTAACTTCTTGAGCAGTTTGAGCTCCAGGAGCTCGTCTGTTGGTTTGGACCACACGGGCCAGCCATCAATGACCCTCGGCCACCGGTTCACCACCGTTCCTTCCTTGGACCACTTTTGATAGATATTGACCACTGCAGACCGGGAACACCCCACAAGAGCTGCAGTTTTGGAGAAGCTCTGACCCAGTCGTGTATCCATCACAATTTGGCTCTAGTCAAACTCTCTCAAATCCTTACGCTTGTATTTTTCCTGCTTCTAACATCAACTTTGAGGACAAAACGTTCACTTGCTGCCTAATATATCCCACCATGAAGAGATAATCAGTGCTATTCACTTCACCTGATTCGCTTATTCATTTCACTTTTGGTGCGAAAGGGCCTTTACATTTGCCAAAAATACAATTTTGTTGTTTTTTTTTAAAAAACAATCAAACAAGCCCAGACCAGTTGAGAAAAAATAACGCAAAAGTAACATATTATAAGTAACACAATTAGTTACTATTTTAGGGAGTAATGCAGAATGATAATGCAAAGTAACTTACATGTACAATATTGTAATCCATTACTTTTAAAAGTAACATACATGTACAATATTGTAATCCATTACTTTTAAAAGTAACATACATGTACAATATTGTAATCCATTACTTTTAAAAGTAATATGCATGCATACGTTTTAGTTTTTGCTCATAGACATTTATGTAAGATGACTTTCAATCATACACATATCAGATTAATTGTCCTCAGTGTTAAAACATTATTAACTTACTTGGACAAATATGTCTTGGCATGATCACCGAACTAAAAAAATAATAAAAACCTAATGCTATCTTTACGCAGAATCAGCTGCAGAAGTGAAGGCTTGACTTGTCTTTGATTGACAGTGGATCATGTGATATCCTTTTGTCGTCAGTAATGGAATGTCCTAGTGGCAGTCTGCAAAGCCATGGGTCATGGTCATTTGATTGCTGTTATCCCCGGAATGCCGTCCTGATAACGATCTGAGGGCGACGCTTACTATCACATGCTCTCTACCTGTTTTTCGTGAAACACGCCTCCAGAACGCTGCAATAGACACGTGCTCTCTAGCTAAGAGTGAAGACATTCACACACCCCTCCTTTTGTTTCCTAGACATGAACCTGACTTTGGGATGCGAGAGAAATGAATACGCTTCCAGGGAAAAGTCTGGACACACTCGATTGATTTACAATATGTCTGTTGATCTAAATGCTTCTGTACACACATGTGAATTGCCTATGCGTTCATTTCTTTAACATTTTTGGTCACTACTTCCTTTCATTGGTGTTACTTCACAGTTTCGATCGTTTTTCTTTTATTCTATGATGTGGAAAGTGATTCATAGTGTATCTTATTGAATGGATGGCGCAAGAGAGACTTGTTAAATTAAAGATTTTAAATCTGAGAAGAAATACTATTATTTTTTTTTGTGTATTTAGATTCAGTAAAATACAGCTAATGGATGCGGTCTAGATAATTAACGTTTATGTCTTTTAAAATATTTAATAATAAATGCAATTTATATCTAAATTTAATAAAAGTCAATGCCGCAAAAAGTTAGGGGGAGAAACAAGTAATCAAATACTGTGCTTTCAGAAAATTTGGTCGGGCCCCAAAATATACAAAAATGTGCTTTAAGTCGTATTTGATGTGAAAACACACGAGTGAAGAGAAGAGCAAATTGCAAAAACTAAAAAAGCAGAAATGCATTTATATAATTCATGATGTAACATGAAAGCTAATGCAGACAGTTTTGGCACAATATGCAAAAGTTATGCCTTAGTTAAGCAAAAGATATGCAATTTATTATTAAGATGCTTAATTTTTTTTTTTATTTCCCTTAATGTGATCAACGTCTGTGAGATTTACAGTTTCATTGTGAATTGAATAAAGTCTTTGCATAATGAGAAGAGCAGACACGGGTGATCGGGTTATGTAACAGCAGTTTGGCTACTTCAGAAAACACTGATAGTATCTGGTATGTACCCGACAGAGAACAAATGTCAATCATTGAGATATTGGCTATTTAGAAGCGTCTTATGACTTATGCGTTGAATACCTGAAGCTTGATAATAACTATTAAACTGGTCATGCTCACCTTGTTATCTCTTTAAGATAAAAAAAAAAAAAATTGCAGCTTTTCTTTTATATAGAAAAATAAAATGTCGGTCATGACAACATCAATTCAATATTTTATGTTAACTGTTATATGATTTGTAACTGTTACATTGCTGTAGTGTGATTTTCATATGTAGTCTCTTATTTAATATGAGCTCATGATTACTGCATGTATAATTAAGAAGTAGAGTTTTACTTACAGTCAGATGATCAGAAACCAAAGAAACGATTCTTTGCATGTGAAAAACTCATTTGACTCAAAGGTGCAGTTTTTGCCCCCGTAGAACAAGAAAGATAAAGCAGAATTAAAAGCTGCACTGAAAGTTTCCCACTCTTAGTCATTAACATGTTTGCCCTGATTTTCTTGATTTTGAGGGTTTGCGCAGAAATTGTATGAAGAACTTGCAGAAGTACAAAACCTCTGGTAGAAGTGCTTATTTAAAAAAAATAATAATAATAATAATCTGACCTGAAGGTGAATTGCTGTTGTCAGAGAAGTTGGTCTGAATAGTCTATTACTCAAAGTGTAATTATAATTATGTCTAGTTAGACTAGTATGGCCTCTTTAAAAAAAAAAAAAAAAATTAAAAAGTACCATACCAGATATTGATCAGTCTTGTCAGGTGAGTGTCACACGGCCACCCTCATTTCCAAAAGATACACCTGTAACAGGTGAGCAGTGACACACCTCCAGATTACCAGCTATAAATACAGCTGCACCCGACTCAGAAAATACAGAGCTTCAACCAACTGATTATCTCTCAACTTCACCATGGGGAACTTCGTCGACTGCTGCCGAGGATTCTGGTGCCGGACCAAAAACCCTAACGTCCGGATCAGCCTGCCTGGGGTCTGCTTCGTGTGGCAGATCGCCATGATCATCTTGTTCGGACTGTTTGTGCGTTACGATGAAGAATCGGATGCGCACTGGGCCGAGCACAAACATGAGAAGAACATCACGAGTGACATCGAGAACGACTTCTACTTCAGATACCCAAGTGAGTACTCATGTTCTGCAGGGTTAATGAGTAAAATAATGTTTTGTTGAGCTTTCAGTATGGAGGTTAACCTTCTCCACCTTTTTTACCTTCTCCACCTTCTCCACCTTCTCTACCATCTCCACATTTTTTACCTTCTCCACCTTCTCCACCTTCTCCACCTTCTCTACCTTCTCTACCTTCTCCACCTTCTCAGGTTTCCAGGATGTGCATGTGATGATCTTTGTGGGTTTCGGCTTTCTCATGACCTTCCTGAAGCGCTACAGCTTCGGCGGGGTCGGATTCAACTTCCTCATCGCCGCCTTCGGTCTGCAGTGGGCTCTGCTCATGCAGGGCTGGTTCCACTCTCTGGACCCGGTTGACGGCGCAATCAAGATCGGCATCGAGAAGTATGTTTGGCACCTCGCTTTCTTAGAATAACTGCTTTTCATTCAGGTTACTCTTGCACATGAAGTGTGTGTCATACAGTGGCACCAGATTAAATCACGAGCATTACTTGAACAATGCATCAAAAGATGGTGGCTTATGTGATGCAGCTGATAAGTTTCATTTCCCATCTTGCTTCCGTCAGTATCATCAATGCTGACTTCTGCGTGGCGGGATGTCTCATTGCGTATGGAGCTCTCCTAGGAAAAGTCAGTCCAGTGCAACTGATGGTCTTGACGCTATTTGGCATCACACTGTTTGCGGTCGAGGAATACATCATTCTCAATCTTCTCCATGTGAGTAGCAGTGTCATTTTAGTATTATTGTAGCTTTATTTTTTTATTTTTTTTATTGTCACATCATTTTGTTATCAGGGTAGTTATTGTCAATTAAAACTCAGATTAAATCTGAAACCATAAAAACATTTTTGTTACTTGAAATTAAATAAACTGAAATAAAAGAAAATATTATATAATATGTATAAACAAGTTAACTTATTTTATTTCCATTTTTCATTTTCTTTTGTTTTAACTTTTAAGCACTAAAACTAAAAATGAAATAAACACTAATAAGAACTATATAGACATATTAAAAAAAAGAATAAAAATTATTTTAAAAACTTTACTAAAAAATAAAAACTAATTTAAAATATTAATAAAAACTATAAAAGTCTATTAATCATACTGCAAATTATACTGTTTGTTATGTGCGTTTTGTATTTTACCATTACTTATTTTTATTTCAGCTTTAGATTATTTGCAGTTTTTAATTTTACTGCTTTGACTTAAAATGAGTTTTTCATCTAATACTGATATTTTATTATATTTTTATTTCACTTAAAGGAATAGTTCACCCAAAAATGAAAATTGTCATCATTTACTCGCCAATAGTTTTATTAAGTAATATAGCAAATGGTAATATTTAGTAAGTGATGGACCGCATTGAATTCCATAGTAGCAAAAAATACTATGGAAAATATCATCTCTTGTGTTTCTTCTCGATGATGACCCTGAGAATTTCTGCCTGGATCAAGCGATTTTAACAAACTGTTCTTGCGTTTCGCAGGTTCGTGACTCTGGCGGATCAATGGTCATCCACACTTTCGGAGCCTACTACGGTCTGACAATATCGTGGATTCTGTATCGACCGAAGCTAGACCAAAGCAAGCGTCTGGGCAGCTCTGTCTACCACTCTGATGTCTTTGCTATGATTGGTATGTTCTGATGACAAACACAATACATACCCTTGATAAGCTCAAAAAACAGTCCTTTATCTGAAGATGTTTCCTCTTACAGGGACCCTCTTCCTTTGGATGTTCTGGCCCAGTTTCAACTCCGCCATCTCAGATCACGGAGATGGTCAACACCGGGCGGCCATAAACACTTACCTTGCTCTGGCGGCCTCTGTACTTACTACATTTGCCATATCCAGCCTTTCTGCCAAGAAGGGAAAACTGGACATGGTAAATTATAGCACTTTATCATACCCCAATGGTGTCTGCAGCATCCTGTCTGTGTTTTGTAACATTCCCCCTGTTTTGTGCAACTTTAAAGGTGCATATCCAGAATGCAACACTGGCTGGGGGCGTGGCCATGGGCACGGCGGCCGAGTTCATGATCACACCCTACGGTTCTCTCATCGTGGGCTTCTTCTGTGGGATACTGTCCACTTTCGGCTACCTGGTGATCACTGTGAGTGTGACGGAAGAACAGATTTGTGCGTCGCATGTGCTGTGAGAACAAATTAATTTATACCTGCTTTTTTTGCTTTGCAGCCCTTCCTGGAGAAGTACCTGAAGATTCAAGACACCTGTGGCATCCACAACCTGCATGCCATGCCTGGGCTCCTCGGAGGAGTTGTAGGTGCCATCACAGCGGCCACTGCCAGCGAAACTGTCTATGGACACGAAGGGTGAGGGAGACTGTTTAGTTATTAGTATACAACTACATTTTAAATCATGCAAAGTCTAGCAGTTAAAAAAAAAAAAAAAACTGCATGCATTTTGCGGAAGAACATTGTTTTGGCTCTGATTCGGCTCTGATTCGGCTCTGCGTGGTTCTGTTCTCATAACTCATTAAAAAAAGAAATATTATCCTGTTGCTCATAAAACATTCACTATAGGCTTAAGAGAGAACCAGTTTAGATGGAAAGATCTCAAGCTGACGACGTTAGTGTTAATAGCCTATGCCCTATATGTGGAAAACGCAAGCGATTCTTGTCTCGTCACATTCATTTATGAATTAGCCTACATGAACCATGATCGAATTTTCTATTCAAAACGGCTAAATTTCATAAAAAGTTGTAGCATTGTAGTTGTCGCATAACATTTCGATCGTAAAACAGTTGTCAGACTAAACATCTACTTAAATCTTTCCACGAAGTCTCGTCGTGTTGTGACAGTAAGACACGCCTCCTTTGATTTGATTGGCCAACTCGATCATTTTGACATTGACGAGCACTGTTAGGGGCCATTCACATATCACGTCTAAAAACGTGAGCAAAGCGTGGCCGCGCCACTTTCCAAAGCACTTGCGTTCCCGTGGCGTCTGTCATTGCTAAGTCACCTTTACTTATATAGCGCTTTTTACGATGCAAATTGTGGCAAAGCAGTTTTACATTAATAATTGGTGAATAATTTTTGGCTGCACAGCAGCTCCCAAAGAAAATGGTGTCATTGTCCAGCTTATTCTGTATATTATTGATTCATTCCGTTGTAAAGATCAATAGTTATTAGTCTAGTTAATTTATGTATATCAGCACTGGAGAAAACAGTGACGTAATCGTCCGGCTCAGCTCAGTTCACATACAACGGCGCCAATGCAGGTATATCAAAAACACTGCTGAATATCAAGCAAGTGTCCCCGACCAAGCAAGCCAAAGGCAACAGCGGCAAGGAACCAAAACTCCAACAAAATAGGCGAAAAAAAGCTATGTAACCATGAACTGCGCTCTCCACGACTATGAGGAAGTTTCAGCAAAGGATAAATTGATTTCTAACCCTTGCATTAGCTTTATTACTAGATATATTTATGGAGATGACATATAACAACCCCCTATGATCAGCTGTTCGGATGTTTTGTTACGGAAAGGCCGAAGCTGATTGGTTGCTTCTTGTCACATGACCTGCGGAGCGCTTGCGCCATTTTGAAAAGTTGAGAATTTTTCTTCTCAGGAAAACGCTCCACAAACGCTGAGCAGCCTAAAAATGTAACTTTTTGTCATTCTAACAACAAATAATATTGCAAAGTCACTATCCAGCTTAATTTTGTTCTCATCCGACAGTGTCAGTGCAGTTAAATCAATAATATTATAGAATATTGCTTTGTTTTTGAATATTAAAAGCCTATGATGCTGATACAAATCCTTTTCTTTCAACAGGTTGATAAACACCTTCGATTTTAAAGGGGACTTTGCTGACAGGACACCCGCCATGCAAGGAGGCTTCCAGGCGGCTGGTATTTGTGTTGCTCTCGTTTTTGGAATCGGAGGTGGAATTATAGTAGGTGAGCATCCCAAAAAAAACTGTCCACACGTAAGAATATAAAATGTAGCAGCTGCATCAAAATGTAATATAAATGTCATATTAATATCATTGAGATGTTAAAAAAAACGTGTGTGTGTGTATTATTAGAATTGGATATTATATTAATGCCTTAGTTATCTATAATAACCCTGGTACATGTATAAACAGGTTGCATCCTGAGACTGCCATTCTGGGGAGACCCTTCAGATGATAACTGCTTTGATGATGAGGTGTACTGGGAGGTGAGTTCCGATTTGCATTTGCTTGTTTCACAGCTAGGTGGCACTATAGAACTCAAATGAGAATGTAATGCATACCCAAAAGTGAAAAGTAGCCCATACAGTGTGATTGAATTTGAAAAAATCCTTCTTTACAGGTGCCAGAAGACGAGGAGAGCATCCCTCCCATTCTGGAGTACAACACCCACATGGGCGGCAAAAATTCCGCCATGATGTAAGTGGATCAAAGATGAAAAAAGGGTTTTCAAGAATCAAATCAATGCAGCTTTGAATAGTTGTTTTTCAGTACGTCAGAATGAGTCCTTTTTAATTTTTTAGTTTTTTTCTGAGCAAAAATTAAATATCATTTTTACCATGATTTACACTCACTAAAATGTCATTCGGTGTAACAATCTTGTCAGGCATATTTACAACAAAAATCAATTGATGCTATATTTACTTTTACCACAAATGCTACATTTTTAAACTTTGCATCTATCCAAGAATTTTTTACTCATTTAAAATGCAATACAACTTAGCATGCTCACTTACTCTTTTATATATTTTAACATGTACAGGTCAGAATAAGTATGTCGTTTCAATTTTTACATAAATATAAGTGTTACACTGAATGATAATGGAACATTATTTCATGCACAATCTCCCAAAACTTATTTGAAACCTTAAAAGTAGATGTTTGACTTCCATTTAAATGTGCTTTCTGTGTATATAAAATAACTTTTGTAAATTTCAATTGGTGCAGACATCTAAATGTCTTGGATTCCCTTGATGTTATGAGACTATACTGTAACTATATAATACGCTATAGATTTATAGATTTATGTCATTTTATTTAGTTTCAGTGGGTTCTTATGGTGTAAAAGTGATTGTTGCATTCTAGTACATCACCATGAGATGGCAGTACACACCACAGAATAGATGTCCAGATTCAAGTGCACTTGATCACAGTATAGCATCATGATCTGATAATTGTGTAGTACAGCATTTCAGTATAGAAATAAATTTTTAATTATTAAATTAGTAATTAATTAAACATCAACTCCAAGATTGACAGTTTTGCACTTTGTTTCTGTTATTTGAGAGCTGTTTAATTATTTTTCAGATCTTAAATATGTATTTATTTTTTCATCATTCAGGTCAGAGACTAACTTCTCTGTGGAACAGAGCTAATGCACGAATGCACAATGTCTTAATGACAAAAGATGAACCTGATCACAACTTATTGGAGGAAGAAAAAACATGAGGAATGTTCAGACCAAGTCTGCGCTCAAGAGGATCCAGTCCCTGTAATGTCTTTTTGAGGTATCGGCCTGCAAGGCTACGAGGGTCAGCTCTTACTTCAATTTCAATTCTGTGTGCTTTAGAGACCTCGAATTAGTTTAATCACAATGTTTTATAATTTCTGAAACTAATGCATATTTCATAATTCACCTGTACAACAAGTTTTAAACTTCAATTGTATTAAGTTTCAATCATTCAGGAATGAATGAAATGGTAATTTATCATGTTTTCTGTGTTAATGAATTGACTAGGCTATTACAATTTTGATATGATGAATGTGTTAATTATTTATCTATAGTTATTTTCAAGTGTACAGTGATGTGATATCGTTTCCTTCCTTGTATGTAGACTATTATATATGATTAGGAAGGATTAAATGAGAACTTTTGATAGGTTAATGTGTTTGCAGACCATGTAAATTGATTATATTAATATTATTTCTTTTAATTTTGTCATTATAAAGCTTTATATTCTTTGCTATTTTAAATATAGGCCTAATATAAAAATAAAAAGGCGATATTACAATCTTTCTGCTCAATTTTTGCTAAATGGTTCATTTAATTCACATTTTACGAACGAAAATATTATACTATTTAGATTTAGTTCTCTCAAATATTATGCATCTTTCTGCTGAACGTCCCTTAATCTTCCTTCTTAACCAAATCACTTGTTTTTGAGTGTTTTAAAGTGCTTCTATGAATATTACCTTTCATGTAGTGTATAATAAAGCTGTAAAAGAGTTATTTTCTCTTAAAAGAATCGATTCTGAACTGCTGAAACGAGTCGTCAGTAATTCCAGCCTCACTTCCTGTTTTAAACCTACGCAACAATGTGATAAATTTGCATAATGCCAGATTATGGTCTTCGTACGTCTGCTTTGACCCTCAAACGCTGTAGTTTTAGGCGAGACTGGAAGAGTTTGGATGGTGTTGTGTCCAGAAAATATGTTTTCAGCACTGAGAATTGATACGGAAAAAACGTTTTTGACATGAACTTAAAATAAATGTATTGTCTTTTGACATGGCAGAGTATTGTTACCAAATGTATTCAATAAGATTTATTTTGTTTTTGTTAATATTGTGATATCTGCAGGATCGAACGGTAGATTTAATTTATGTTTCATTTATTTAAACGTTACTTCTGGTTTTATTCTAGTAATACCGTGTGATGGGATATGTACTAGAGACACGAGGTGATGAACAGTTTTCTGTCAAAATCACAACAAAACGCTCTTTAATTGAGCTGCTGGTCATCTGTTAGCGTGTTTTCTGGTCACCCTCAGGCCAAACTCCTCCATTCTGATGGAAATGGACTGCTTGTAGAGGGTCAAATGGGGTCAATTGGGTCATTTCCTGATCAATCACCGTGACATTTAATGAACTTCAAATGCGCGCTGCTTTTGTGAATGAGCTCAGCAAGACACCGATGATGGTGTTGAGTGATTTCATGTCTTTATGAAGGACTAGTTTGTGCATGATTTCATGTTGATGAATTTAATAGGTGTGCTATTATCAATGTTACCTGACAAATATCCTGCACAACGGGTTAATATTGCTGCCAAACAAGAATAGTATTTCTATTACTGAGCACAATAAAATCTGTACATTTTCTTTATGCATAAAATACACAGAAGACCAACAACATTAGTCAAAATGTGCAGTGCATCCCACAATGCACTGTGCTCGACTTTGACCGCCACTTCATTTTGGCTCAATTTGTTCTGACTGCCGAAGCTCTTTTTTTTTTGTTGTTCGCTGTACACTTTATTTTTTGCTTGGATTTCTTTATTTGATATTATTTGTCTACTCAGTTGGACATAAATTGTGGATTTTGCCTCTATTTTTCAGTTTTTACTATGGAAAAAGTGCTGCAGAGAGGCTATTGAGCACAATATGTAAATTTGAAAGAATTACAACCTCAAAATATGCAGTATACAAAGCACACTGTGTCCCACAATGCAATGCGTTCGACTTCACCTTCCATTATGTGATGATTGAATCAGCCGCAATTTTTTTTTTTACATCTAATTCTCACTTGCTGATTGCCAAAAGTAGATGTATACTTGCATTTAATTGGATCTAAAATTAAAAATATTTGCAAAAATTATTTCCAGATAAATCCAGTTTCCACTGGTTTAGCAGAACATTTATAAATCACACATAATTCACACCATCTTCACTTCACATTTTTTGATTATTATGCATTTACTCGTTGTTTGTCAATGGCTTTGTCTTCCAGCTTATACAAATGTCCTAACTAAACTCAGCGATTGGGTTGTTTTAACCCGGCAGTTGGGTTAAGTGTTTGCCCAACCTGCTGGCTAGTTTTATTTAACTCAACCATTGTTTAAAAATTACTATATGGCTGGATTAAAATAAAACCCAAAATAGGTTAGAAATTAAAAATCAGATACATAATTACTAGAGGCAACAATAATAATCAAAAGGTGAACATTTATTAAAAAGCCATTCAATAAATGTTTATTTTTAATTATTATTCATTAAATTTATTAATAAATGTTCATTTCCAACATATTTTCGTACATTTTAAGCAAGCAATACAGTCAATTTTAAACAATACTTGAGTTAAATAAAATTACCCAGCAGTTTGGGAAAACATTTATCCCAACCGCTGGGTTAAAACAACCCAATCTCGGAGTTTGTCCATTTTCAAGCCAACTTGGGTTGTTTTTAACCCAACATTTTTTTTAGAGTGTACGCTTTAGTATGCTTCTTTATTCTGCTTAGTTGTCAAATTTCACCAATATCACCAAATTTTTCCCATAATTTTTTTTTTCTGCAACCCCACCACCAAAATGTTCTGCAGTAGCTTTTTTTTTTTTTGAAGCCTCCTTGAAGTCAAACAAGAAAAAAGACCCACAACAGCTCACTCAGGTTTGAGGGATTACAAGGTATAAACGAGGCGGACGGCAGCGGAGCACGCCGGCACGTCCACTGATTCCGAGCGCCTTTCCCATGGGGATGAGGAAAAGGGGGGCGGGGCCCGGAGTTCAGGATCTACCGCCGCATCGGGCTGAGTGGCTGAAAGCAAGAGAGCCGGGGTCAAATCTCTTCTCCTCTCTAATCAAACAAGTCTGCAGGGGACGAGGGAGGGGGTCAGGGTCTGAGGAGGGGAGGGTGTCGCTCCTGTAACAGAGATGTTCTCGTTAATCCCCTGTGTGAAGGGGAGTGGGCAGGTGGGCCGACCCAGCCTTAGTTTACTCTGAAAAGAACTGCCAGAGGAGTTAGAGCGCCCAGAGATCCACACTTGGATCACATAGCTCAGAGGCTGTGTGTGGAACCACTTGGCCTGCCATTGTCCTACATGGCCGGTCTTGTCTGAAAAGCTGTAGAAAGCCTGTAATCAGATTAAAGATTGCCAGGATGAAGGGGGCTAGTTTTTCTTTCTCTTTTTTTAAAGGGAACAGGGAGGGAGATTGCAGCCCCTCTAATCAGTACCTGCCATTGAAGAGCAGGAGAGGAGCTAAATAACTCGGCAGGGAGTGTGGGTACAAGGGCCTCACGGACAAATTGGCCTGTTGTTGCTTGGGTATAATGGTGGGCAGTGAGTGGGGGGTGGTGGGGGTGCTGGAGGAAAGGTGGCGTCTTTCATTCAGCAGTCTTTCCCCTCCTGACCTGATAATTATATCACTCTTAAGGCCTGATTGGTACATCTGTGTCGACAGACCTTTTTACACAGAATCTGTCACTGAATCCTTCGTTACTTGTGGTTGGTTTGGGGGGGGGGGGGCTTCATTTTGCTTGGGTCCCAAAGCAATTTAAGGGTTAAATTGAGTTTCTGAAATTGCATACTTCCCTACCATACTTCCATACAGTATGTGACAAAAGAAGCATGTCTGAATTCACAGTAAGTTACCCGGATGATCTGCTATGCACACTTCACGTGGATTTGTGAATGGCAGTGAAGCGATGCAACTGACGCCGCAACACGCGATAAAAGATATCATTTCTGTGTTAATCTGAGTTTTTGTGCTAACCAGCCGCGACGGTGACACGCGACGAGTGAAATGCCCTTCAATAACAAGACAAAGAATGGCGATGATAATGTCAGGTACTGTTTAAATACTTTGTTTAAAGTTAAAAGAGTCTAATGTGAGTTTGAATATCATTTTGTGTTCTCAGCTTTTTAGCTGTAATAAAAACAACACTGGCTAATTCGCCTCAGATCTTGAACATAAATAAATGGTTACAAGAACGTTCAAACTGTCAACTCAATGTGAACAAACAAGTGCATTCTGTGACAAAGATTGTTTGAGTCACTCCGTATGGACTTTAAATAATATTTAAATTGTGTAATTTTAATGAATTTTACTATGAACTTACCCATTTCATTGTGTCTGCTGTGCTCTTGCCAAGAGAGCCCGCCCACACTCTCTTCTGATTGGCTGTGGTTTTTGATTGATTTTGTCGCCTCGCGTCTAGTGTGGACAGTCAAATTGACCCTTCGCAAACAGTTTGATTGACAGGCGATCTGACCAATCATAACTCTGAATCCGCCATTTTGTCCGACAAAGCAGTCAGAGGAGTTAGTAGATTAACGTTGGTGAACTTGAACTTGATAAATTGTGTGTCCTCACGTCTTTCCGTGCTTGAAACAACATTCCTTCTGATGTTCATTCATGTTTATTTGATGCTATAAATGAACTAGTATGAAGAGATGATCGGTTCAGCGATCTGTCACGACACATTAAAGACACACTATACGCTATTTATTGTTTAAACTTCTTTAAAAAATTACGATATATTAAATATGAAACTGTTTCATATGTCTGTCGACGCGTTGTCAGTGTCAGTGTGGATGTATTTTTCAAAAAAACATATGAAACCAACATAAATGCATTATCAAATCCATTGGGAGCGTGATGCTTATTAGATAAATAAATACGCCAGCAAAGGGTAAGTATAATAATAAAACCTTTTTTGTTTACTATGTGCATTTTTAATTTATTATGAAAAATTGTCAGCGAGCACCGAAATTTTTCTTGTATTGAAAAATAATAATAATTTACAGTGGCACATGTCCTGAATTAGATTTATAACAATTTTTCTTTTTTATTATGTCTTATCATGCATCCATCCATCCGTACTTCTTACTTTACTTTACTTATTTGCCTCCGTCAGTTAGTTTTGTACTTCTGTAATCTGATCATCAGTTAAAATCAAAGTCGATCATTGGGCAACTGTTGCACCATTTCTAATGTGAAATTCAGCATTATTTTCTTAAATTTATCTTGTTGCATTAAAGCATGAGAATGTAAATCAGATCTTTCATAGTCTTGGTTTCCTTGAGTGCATTTAGATAAAAGTTCATATAGAGCATCATGGGCCCTCAATCCCAAACCTGCTTGTCATGCTAATCCTCATTATGTGTTCCCTTGTTAGAGGACCTTCCTTCTCGTGTGCTGGTCTTCCCAAACTGCTTCTCATGTCGGCCGATCCTTTATACGTATTCATTGGTTTCTACCACCAATAGCATTATGCCTTGTTAAAACTGAATCAGGCTTTTTCAGTGCAACATGAATCCATTCGCATGGGTCAAAGGGTCAGGTTTGAGAGAATATGACCCCATGGACAATAAATATAGGGGTCCATTTACGGCAATGCACTGCAGCTTTGATTCGGATACAAGAGACAAAGAGTCGGGAATGAAATTGACGGTGGTGGGACAATAAAGATGGAGCACGAGCTGCTCAAACTAAAATGTACTTCTAATTAGAGGATCCACCTGCATTGGGAAAGGCGTGAATGGATGTGGGAGGGATGGAGCCACAGTCCATAAAATGGCAGTTCTTTTCAAAACATTATTTGCATTTTTAGTCACTCTATGCTTGATCGGTGGGATGCTGGATGAGAAACAGACATTTTAGATTATGTTGCAAAAAGATCCGTTTCTTTTACACTTCAGATTAGGCTGCAGAATAATCAACGCAGGTTCCTTTGAGTTACAAAACAATCGGCCCGTTTACACCGAGAACGATTACTAAAGTATATCACCATCACCTACGCACGAAAACGTGTTGTTTATTATAAGCACGTGCTACAGTTTTGTTGTCAACCGCTTTAAATTCTCGAGCTTTTTAAAACAGGATGGATTCTGATTGGCTGTCAACGTTTTTATCATTCATCATCAAAAAAAAAAAAAAAAAAGCTTTGAAAATGATTCCAATGGTATCCTTCTTCTGTGCCATTATCATTAGTGTCGGTGTAACGGAGGCCAGCTAGTAGTTGTTGTGCGAGTAAACCTCACTCCTCTGACCTCAAGAGATGCTCTGGCGACAGACGCAAGGGGTTGCAGCCTTTTGCCTCCTTGTTGGAGCGTCTGACTCCCATGCCGAAAGACTCGGGATCAAGACCTGCTAGGAGCGGGAGTAGATGTATATTAAATATTGGTGCCGTGACCCGGATGGGAGTAAGGTTTAGGGGGGTGAGTGTAACGGAGGCCAGCTAGTAGTTGCTGTGCGAGTAAACCTCACTCCTTTCGAGACCCGCTCAGAGTGGGAGTAGGACCCGGGTGGAGGGGTAACATTGGTGCCGTGACCCGGATGGGAGTGAGGTTTAGGGAGGGTGAGTGTAACGGAGGCCAGCTATTAGTTGCTGTGCGAGTAAACCTCACTCCTTTCGAGGCCTGCTCGGAGCGGGAGTAGGACCCGGGTGGAGGGGTAACATTGGTGCCGTGACCCGGGTGGGAGTGAGGTTTAGGGGGGTGAGTGTAACGGAGGCCAGCTATTAGTTGCTGTGCGAGTAAACCTCACTCCTTTCGAGACCCGCTCAGAGTGGGAGTAGGACCCGGGTGGAGGGGTAACATTGGTGCCGTGACCCGGATGGGAGTGAGGTTTAGGGAGGGTGAGTGTAACGGATGCCAGCTATTAGTTGCTGTGCGAGTAAACCTCACTCCTTTCGAGGCCCGCTCAGAGCGGGAGTAGGACCCGGGTGGAGGGGTAACATTGGTGCCGTGACCCAGATGGGAGTGAGGTTTAGGGAGGGGGAGTGTAATGGATGCCAGCTATTAGTTGCTGTCCGAGTAAACCTCACTCCTTTCGAGGCCTGCTCAGAGCGGGAGTAGGACCTGGGTGGAGGGGTAACATTGGTGCCATGACCCGGATGGGAGTGAGGTTTAGGGGGGTGAGTGTAACAGAGGCCAGCTATTAGTTGCTGTGTGAGTAAACCTCACTCCTTTCGAGGCCTGCTCAGAGCGGATCAAGTAGGACCCGGGAGGAGGGGTTACATCGGCATGAAACGAAAGTTGCAATCGTATTTTCTGCCCTATTTTGACACACATCTGAAAGAAATGGCTTCTCAAACAAGAAAAAATGTAGGACAGGACATGATTTTGTCCATCGTGAACTGATAGGATTGCTCAATGGTTGAATGATCTATGTAAGCAATAAAGTACGAGACAGTGTGCTATATCGTGACTAAGTGACGGCTGAAGGGCGTTGTTAGGCACGACGTGAAGTCTAGACTTATACACGATACAGCACTAGCCTCGAGTACCTTATCGCTTTTATAAAATGGTTACCACACCATTAAATAGTACAGCCAAAAATTTGTATCAATGCTACTTTCATGAAGTAAAATCAGTAAATGCCTTCCTTCCGCCGGAAAAAAATAGTCTCTGACAGTGAACAGCAACAGAAGTTACATATTTACGCCATTAGATGGCGAAAAAGACTGTCTTTATGAGTGTGCCAGAAGACAGGAAGTGAAGTGCCTTCAGTCCTCCCTACCTTGGAATGCGTCGATGATGTCGCAGCAAGAGGGACAGGAATATTTTAGTTTAAGATTACGAGGGCATATGAATAATAAAAAAAATAATAGTAATGATGATAATGTGCACTGATATATCATTCATAACAAATATGCAACAGCAATATTCCATAAAAAAAAAAAAATTTCAGCTGATCAACGATGAAAATATTGACAGCCAATCAGAATCCGTCCTGCTCTAAGAACTCCAGCATTTAAAGCGACAGGCAACAAAACTGCAGTGCGCGCTCATAGATGGTTTCACCGCGGTTACGCGCCTGACCGAAGTTAACTCTATTTGTTGAACGGGTCTAGTAGCAACTGGTTTGACTAAGTAACGGTTCTTTTCTTCTACTGGTAACCCAAAATAATACTGGCTAGTTTATGTAATATATCTCAGAAATAATCCCCTCTAGAGGGACTCTTGTTATTGATTCTTTGTGGAAGTCTACCGGAAGTTTGGGCCACAAAACGTTTGTTTATGTTGTTGCGGTTGCAACCATCAATAATAAACAGAATATTATCATCCGCTGCTGTGGATCTTATCATTCTTGGTGCGAACATGCCTTTATAGTTGTGGTGTGGACTATTTTTTAAAAGTTATTGTCCATGGTGTGAATTGGCCTTCTTTATTAACACATTTATCTCCCCTATTTTTTTTTTGTTTGTTTTGGTCAGTCTTCCTTTTCCCAGCTCTCCTATCAGCTGTGTGTACTGCTCAATATGGAGAAGAAGGGATGGCATCAATAGATGAACACATCTGCCGTGTTTAAAGAGACGGTAGCCTTTCCTGTTCCCCATGCTACGTTCCCACCCCCAGAGTGACAAGCCCTCTAAATGAGGATCTTAAGCCATGTCAGCACTAGAATTACAACTAATTAGGAGGTGGAACTGATGATTATGGCCGGCTCCTTTAAGCCAATGCTCAGGGCAAAAAGGGGACTAATTGGTCGGAATAAACTGATTGGCTCCTTTGATCGATTCCTCTGTTGAGTGACACATTATTTTCCTTCAGTGGACACGGAAAAAGGGTTGCTACCTGACCAAGATGAAGAAAAGCAGAGAGCTCTGAAGTAGGGATGGACTTACAGGGCAAGCTGTCACACAAAAGCACTTGAGCAAAGGAAACACCTCTCTCCCTCTGTTCCACCATCTGCTGGTGTTTAACGTGTGTTTAAGGTGATGCTCAAAGGAGGTACATGGTCATTAGCTGCTTTTTTGCAAGTTTCTTGTCTTATGTAAAGTTTCTTATTGACTGACATGTGCTCTGGGTTGCGGAGAATGTCGCAGTATTTGAATATTAAAGGCACAATATGTACATTTTTTTATATTTCGTTCAGCTATGTACAGATGTTATTCTAAATATTTCCAAGAATTTGTAAATTCAGAGAAATTCACAATTTTATATAGTGCCCCATCCCTCCTTTGTCACTTGCGCCTGTCAATGACGTAATATCTGTGTTATCCCTGGATTACGCTTGTACTGCATGTGGACAGCTGCGTAACGGCTAGTTGCGCGCTGTTGTTGTTTCATTCAAACATTATGGACCATGGCAAGCAAACTTTGGGACAAAATGAGATATAAAACGAGGATCAATATCGGCGTGGCGTTTCCGAGATGGCGAGAGCTTTACGACAAACTTTGACTTGACAGAGACGCGCTATTGCATGTTATTAGACGAGGTAAATAAACTGACCTGTATGAGTAGTGTTTCAGCACTTGTGAGTAGTTCGGTAGAATGAAATGTCCTCGTTTCTTTATATCCCGCAGGACTCGCGTGTGTCACTGATATCTGTCTCTCATTAGTAATCGCTCCCGTGATTCTCGGCCCCGCCCTCCTTCACAACGCAGTCATGATAAAAACATGCATTCACTCATCCATAAACATTATTAGATCCATCGGCATGATTACGAGTTCCATGTTCCACTCATTCACTGCGTCATCAAACTACGCCTTAGTTATTGTTTTGAAGAGTTTAGCGACCCCTAGTGGCGAAAAGAAAACATATTGTGCCTTTAATTAGGAGTGTGAAACAAATACTTCTGAATAATATTTAACAAAAAATGAAAAATAATTCCAAAAGTTAATATTTTTGTTGTCCTTTCAGATACAGATAATAGCTTCACTTTACACCCAACGGCAATCATGCAATACCACGCTATATATCAAAGTACTGCTGGCACAGTATTTAGTTTTGTAATCGGCCTACATTCCATTTTCTTTCAACTTTGAATGTTCACACGCACTTCACAGGATTTTTCTGAAGAAAAAGATTTAAAAAAAAAGTCACAGTTTCCACTGAATTCAAACAGCATGCAGTCAAAAACAAGTATGTATTTATCAGAAACATTAATTTAGTATCTAAATCCTTTGCATAGCGTCTTCAGTGTTCTTCACAGGAAATGTGTCAGTGTTTTGTATGTTTTTTTGGATCAGCTCTTATTTTTAGATCTGAGGTGAAGTGCATCAGTGAAGAAAGCTGAAAGAGATGTGAAAGCATACTTTTTGTGTGGCTCTGCAATACTTACAATATTTACTTTCAATAAGCATTGAAATGCTGATGTAAGGTTTTGTACATTTTTCTCTTTGTTTACGTCAACTCATGAAGTCAGTTTGGATGTTTTTTTCAAGATTACAAAAACCTACAAGGAAATGCTGATGTAGGTTCCACAGCTAAATGAAATCTTATTTTTGTAATCTTGAAAAAAACATCCAAAACTGGTTTCATAAGTTGATGTAAACAAAGAGGAAGTACAAAATAAAACCTTACATCAGCATTTCCAAAAGTTCCGGTTCAAAAATTCAGGGTCAGTAAGTTTTTATTAAATGTTTTTGAAAGACGTCTCTTATGCTCACCAGTGTTCCATTTATTTCATTAAAATACAGCAATATTGTGAAATATCATAGCCTACTATTTAAAATGTTTATATCTGAATATACAGTAGTGGCAAAAACTAACATCTTCACTCTTTATTTAAATATTATTAAAAAAGATTTTGTAAGTATATTACCTAGCAGTTGCTTTGAGTCAATTGTATGGAAGCCCGTTTCCGCCACTGAAAAAAGAAAGAAGATTATTCTGACTTTTTTTCACAGAATTGCATAATATAAACTCACAATTGTGAGTTATAAAGTCAGAATTGTGAGATAAAAAGTCGCATTTGTGAGTTATAAAGTCAGAATTGTGAGATATATATAAAAAAGTCAGAATTCTGACTTTATAACTCGCAATTGCGACTTTTTAGCTCACAATTCTGACTTTTTTCTCTCAATTGTGACTTTTTTATCTTGCAATTCTGACTTTATAACACATAATTGCAAGTTTATATCTCACAATTCTGAGAAAAAAAATCAGAACTGTGAGATAAAAAGTCGCAATAATCTTTTTTATTTTTTTTTTTTCAATGGCGGCAACGGGCTTTTTTTTGTTTTATTTGTGATAATGCAATGAAACATGCCAAATTGCGCAGACAATTTTCGTTTTGCCACACTGTCATGCAAAGAAATTATGAACACATGCAAAAACAAGAGAGAACATATTTATAACTGATTTAGTTGTAGTCAATGTATGCTTTTTCCTGTGAGCATTTTGTGCATAATAAAATAAAACCTGTAGCTGTAGTTTGCTTTTTTTGCCAAATAATTTTGTCAGATAAATACCAACAATAACCACAATTTAGTGTTTTAGTGTTCTTCCCTTATATTTAATATATATATATATATGTTTAATCCAACTTGTAGGCTCATTAAAAACAAATATCCCTTCCAGACTTCACTTTTGGCTGCTTTATATTAAAATATAATTCCTGTGATCAAAGCTGAATTTTCAGCATCATTACTCCAGTCTTCGGCGTCACATGATCCTTCAGAAATCATTCTAATATGCTGATTTGATGGTCAAGAAATCATCAAAGAAAAATATTTATGCTTCTTATTATCAATGTTGAAAACAGTCGTGCTGCTTCATAATTTTATGGAAACCGTGATACATTTTGTTTCAGGATTGTGTAATGAATAGATGAAAAGATTTTTTGTAACAAAATAAAAGTTTTGATCAATTTCCTGCATCCATGCTGAATAAAAGTAATTGCTTAAAAAAAAAAAACTGCAAAAAATTATCAAAAAAGTGTGAAGTGGCAAATTAAATATCCAGAAATTCTTGAGTGTAGTATCACACTAAGAGTTCATTAGTACGCCTATAGAATATTTAACGGAATATATAACGGACCTCAAATATTTGAAAATGCAGGGGGAAAAAGCTGCGCCTCGTCGTAAAGTTGTTTCCCGCCCAAATAAAGGCTTGGCAGCCCCTTGTATCCTCATTCCCTGATCCGGAGAGGAGACCCAGCGTCATCTGTATGCGCTGCTGCCAGCAGCCCTTGTGAGGTTTTTTTTTAGAGGCCCTGTCGGATCTTGGAAGCAAAAAACAACAGATTAGTCATGATCTTATCCACCAAGTATCTGCCCCTTTCTTTTCTCCATCTGACAAGTGTCTGAGAGGGGGAGGGTCTGCTTTTCAGAGCCATCAGATGAACTTCACACCAGAAAGAGAGGTGGGGGACGCGGGGAGAGGGACGTCTTTTCAGTCACACTTAGAGAAGCGGCCTTCTCAGTTGCAGGGGCCTTGTTGCTAAGGTATAAGGCCTCTCCATCTCTATGCTCTTGTTGTTAAGGATGAAGCCTCTCTGTCACTGGACAGCGGTTGCTAGGCAGGGCAGAAAGTGGAGGAGTGCACGCTATGCCGTCTGGCAGCATTGTTGTCTTGGCTGAAACATCTCTTTTTCTCCTGATGGCTGCTGAATGACAGGTCAGTCGCATACCTCATGTGGGACCCGATTTCTTGTGAAGGGGACCCCAGACTTACTGGGTGGTACAAAACGTTTTTTGGAATGCAGTGGGCTGAATATGGGCAGGTCGATTTCCCTGATTGCTCTTTGGCTGATTTCCACTATATTTCTATATAGACCAAGAGCATTTCTAGCCTTTGGGGCACATGCCTCTATCAAAAAAAGTGTCCCTATAGTTTTTTTATGTAGTGTTAAGGGTTATAAATTGTGTTCACCTGCAGTAGAGTCATTCACAAGCTCCATATGCAATAAAGATTCATAGCCACGGCTGGGTAGGTTACTTTACAGTGTATTTCACTACAGATTACAAAATACATGCTTTAAAAAGTAATTTTTAACGTATTTCGTTACATTACTCAAGTTTAGTAACTTAATCTAAATACTTTAGAATACTTTGGAATACTAATAAGTGTGGAACAAACACAAAAAAGGTGATTGCAAGTTTTTATCTCACAATTCTGACTTTTTCCCTCAGAATTACGTGATATAAAGTTACAATTGCGAGTTAATTATGAGATATAAACTCGCAATATTGAGAAAAGTCAGAATTATGAGATATAAACTGACAATAATTTGTTAACACGTGACACAGATAATTTGTTATTATTTCATAATTTTTGATAATTTTGTTGCAATAGCTTACGCACAGCACAGGAGGCTTTATTTGAACCGTTGAATTAAATTTACTAAATGTATTAAACTAAAAAAATAACAAATTTCAAACAATAGCACAAACAAATACAAGAGAATAAAGAGACACGGCAATAAACACAGCTTTAAGCTTTTCAGGCGGGTTTAACAGTTGTATTCAGGTAAGAAATACTACTGAAATAAAGGTAAATAAAGGTAAACAAATGTAAAAAAAAAAAAAAAAAAAAGCACTGGATAGTCTTCATTGTAAAACTTTAATTCAGATTAATACTTAATATTAAAGTTACAAAAGTTATTCAGTCAAGAGCAATGAGTGATTTTGTCTTTGTCTTTTGTTCTTTGATTAACATGACAGACGGCAGCAGGTTTATTAGGCTACTGTCACTTTAAGAGCTGCACGGATTCAATATACTGTTACGCAACATGCGTTATCTTTCTCAGCAAGACGGGCATTTTAACATAATTTATTGGCAGCGGCTATTTGCACTAAGTGAAAATAGCAATATATTCTATTTACACTAATAATAGATGCTATTTACACCATGTAAAAGTATCAGTTCTTTGCAATAAGAGTAAATATTAGACGCTATCTATACTTTATATTGGCAGATACTATTTGCACCTCAGGATTTTTGTACATTAACAGGATGCAATAATATCATAGAGTGTAAATGATTAAATTTGTTAAAATTATTAAATGCATGCTGCCTTATTGGGAGAATAAAAATCCTCCCTAGACCTTCCCCTAACCCTACCCAATAAACACTTTTAATATTATTAAACAGTCGCTCACAGTTTATTTCCACTGTTAAAACATTATTTTCATTTTCATTGAAAATAAATTCGAGCTTGGCAAAAGACGGCTTCGAACCCACAACAATCGCGTTAAAAGACGGTTTAGCGAGGCAAACTCGCTACTGTTGCACCACTAAAGATATTGATTTCTGTGCGTCTTTTTTAAAACTTTAGGGGCCCATGCAGACATTGGTGGGCGGAGCTAGTGTAAATACCATTTGCCAACAAGGCGCGCTATTTGCACTTAGTGTAAATAGACACTCCGTAATTTATTTGACCATTTAAGCACAGTAAGTCAGTTTGGTACTCGTGAGCTGTTTGAGAGGTGGCTTTATGCGAGCGCCTTCAGTGGTGCACACTCTTTTGGGAGTGAATAAAATTATACACATTACAAGAATCATTCAACCTGATTGAATGAGACGAGTGAGTTTGCGTATCAATTCACCATCGGAGAGAAGAGAGCAAGAATGCTCAGTTAGTATCTGTGTAATGATACTGCATCGAAATCGGGGTCCTGAGAATGGTCAATGGGGGCTCTACATACTAACTTTCCAGGACATAAAGCTGATGCACAATCACAACTCAGCCAGACTCCATTTATCAAAGCATGCATATTCATATCTCTGCATGCAGCTCTGAGAACCAAAGAACACATGAGGCCCCTGGGAACCGTTCTGGGGTTCCCAGAGTCTCGCTTCAGCATGACAGCACCACATAGGATGCACAAGGGGAGATACGCCCTCAAAAGCCTCTTAATAGACACCATCCCAGACAGACCCTTGTCTGGAACCAGACTGAGCCATGTTCAAGTGCAAAGACTGCCAGACGAGGATGGGTGGAGCTGGAGGGGCGGAGCCACGTTACTCCATTGACTCAGACATCGCAGACACCGTCTGATCAGATTTCTGGTTTTCAAAAGTGCATGCTTTTGCCTCCCACTGCCATCGGAGGACGCAATTCCCAGACACTGGGGTCAAAAAGTCAATCTGAGGCAACTAATCTGCCACTCTGTAGACTAGACTGCATTTCAGATGCGCCGTCTATTGTGTTCGATCCATGGGAATTCTCACATGGCGGCTGAAATTAAACCATCGAAACGAAGCCGTTGTTACCTTCTAATCCCTCGAGCATTTTGGGTCATGTATCTAAGGATCCTCGACAGTACTGCAATTGCAGTAATTCATATGCATGATTATATTTGAGCCGTATTCTCTATGACAGAACGTTTAATCTCTCTTTCAGACATTATACATCATATATATTCTGTGTGACAGAAACATGAAGATGGGCCCAGGAGCACATCAATTTACTACTGTAAGGAATTTTTCACACTATATTGCCATTCAGAAATTATTGGTATCCTAAGGCTTGTACAATGACTTATAACGTACTGTAAGAAGCTTAATACTTTGACCCTGAGCAGTGGAACAAATCTATGTAGAATAATGAGTCATTTTAACCTTGCTCTTACCTTTCACCATCCTGATGGTTTTGCATTAGCAATGCAGTTATTTAGTTTTGCAAGCTTTTAAGCATGTTGAGGTGTTCATAATGATTACTTGTGCGAGTCATTAGGCGTGATGATTGCTTTCCATGCCAAAGCCAAGGAAGCATTATTGACACTGTCGATGCTCTCGTATACTGCTAAAGAGAGGCTACATGAACGAGAGTGTGAAGTCAAGTGCCTTTCATGCCCTTCATAATCAACAGGCCTTTATGGGAAACTCTGGAACAGCAAGGGTGAAAATAGAGTTTGCCTTCTTCATAGTGTATTATTTTTTTATCTATTCATGTATATACAGAAGGACCAAGGCTTGACATTAACATCCGCCAACCAGCCAAATGCGGGTGGATTTCAGCAGTGGCGTGTAACGCAGTCACTCCTACTAGCCACTTTGGTGGGCTGAAATTTATGTACACGGCAATTTTAAAAAGGCGTCTGAAATAATAAACTAAATGCAATGTAGTGTTGTCAAAAATATCGATTTTTCAATACATATCGTTATTGAAATAACAATATTCATTTTCCGCAGAGTAGACACGAGATACCAGCTGCTCTCTCTCTCATCTCTCACTCGTTTCATTTGCTCTGGATGAATATTGTTGCTGTTACAGGTCTTGAATTTGGGCATGGGATTGAGCATATTGTGTATAATCTTACTCATTCCTGCAGATTTTGTGCTCACGCACACATAAAGTCGCCTCTCAGCACTAAATTGAGTTCTTTTTCCCTGCTTAAACAGTCAGATACTCACAAAATAATGTCAAAATGCTGATATTTGGTTATTATTCAGTAATGTTTTAAGTGAACGTAAACACCTGAAAAGCAAAATGCATGTGTAACAGTATAATGGATCTGTGCGTCAGCTCTTAAAGTGACAGCAGCCTAATAAACCTGCTGCCAAATTATTAGATAATATTAAAAATATCTATATGGCCATTTTTCCCCATGGTATCAATGTCAAAATTGTGGCCAGTGAAAATGCTGAGTGGTTAGTAATTTTGGAAAACCACTTGTCACAGTGACTGGTGAGCCAAAAAGTTCATGTCAAGCCCGAGGACCGAAGCTGTTCTTAGGAAAATTGATAGCCTTAATTCTAATTAGAGTTTTGATATCAACGTGAATCTTTAGATCAATGTGAATCTTCCGCATACATAAAGCAAAGATCATCTCACAAATGTTTCTTCTTGAAGGACTAATCATTATTTAGCCTACTGTTTACTGTTTATTCATGCAACATCAGAATATCTCACCAAAGCAAAAGATTGCATCCGTAGTGTAATACACTGACTACAATGTAGAGTACACAAGAAGATTATCTAGCAACTAGACTTCTGGGTCTATACTATTCAACTATTCCACATATACAACATGTACTATCACGCATATTTCCTTATCCTTTCCTAATTAAGGAAATTAATTAATCCAATTTTTCCAAAGTCTTTGCAAGCATTTGGACCCAAACCAGGTCAGAACTCATTCAGTAGCAAGGCATACTGGGAAACTGGTGACACTACAGTATTTTATTTCTTTGCTGCCTCAGTTTGTTCACAGCTTTCACTGTTATATTGGTCTAAATTCCTGCAAAGTGATGTCTTTAGTTTGACCTGGATCAGTCCAGTGTAACGCTACCTTCATGTGCTATCGGAAATTTGATAATTCCTACTTCAGAAGTTGTGATTACAAGCTCATCATATTCAAGTTTCAAAATGGGAGGCCGTTCAAGTGCAATTCTCACCTAGGAAACTTATATTTACGGTAATTCCAAGAGCAAGTGAAGGCGGCCTTACTCTCACACTGTGCTAAAAGACCGAATCAATTCAGTTATTGATTTTTGGGCTAGTTCACCCAGAAATGAAATTTCTGTCTTTAATTACACACCCTCATTTCGTTCAAAACCCATAAGACCAACTTTGGAACACAAATGATGATCTTTTTGATGAAATCTGAGAGCTTTCTGTCCCTCCATATATGCAATTGCAACTTTGACGCTTCAAAAAGTTCACAAAAAGATCATAAAACTAATCTACAGAGCCCCGGACATGACATGCAGATAAAGAGTACGCTAAATCATGCGCACGATTTACATTCGTTCCATGCACATGATTTATAAATCAAGGGAACGAAATAGTAAATCGATTTAGTAAACTGATGTTATGAATTAGTAAATTGTGCGCACAATTAATTTTTGGACTTTGGAAATGTTGGATTGGATCTGTAGGAATTTAGTGGTTTAGACCAAATTTTGTAAAGAGATTTGATTGCTTTATATGACCAGCTTGTATTCACATATAAACTTTGACCAGCGGACATAACTAAACTGAACCTGCTTCACACACGAGAACAAACCGATTCATTTTACGATCTCTCTATGAACTTTTTGAAGCGTCAAAGTGGTAGCGGTCAGTGAAGGGACAGAAAGCTCTCAGATTCATCATAAAGATTTTGATTTGTGTTCTGAAGATGAACGAAAGTCTTACGGGTGTGGAACGACATGAGGGTGAGGAATTAATGACAGAATTTTAATTTTTGGGGTGAACTAAGATTGTTCTTTAAATAAGGCTTATATGGCTGATGAAAAAACAGCTCTTACGTACACTGTAGATCTGTCTTTGCTAAATCACAGCTGCATTTCCTGCTCTCTCTCACCCAGTCTTACACTCTCAGAAAAAACAAAACGTGTGTGAACCTGCTATTTAAAGATCCTTTAAAGTCCTGTCATAAAAATGGACCTTTTCCCCTAACCACCCAAGATATAGCTGTTCTCCAGCACATTTCTTCTCAGCTCAGTGGCAAAGCATTTGAAAGGGTGTAATTATGGTTATAGACATAACACTAGGACGTCCCATTAGGGTGTAGTGGTGGGTGATTACACAGGTGCCATGTTGCAGAGCACAGACTGTACTATTAAAGAGCATGACCTATGGTGAGTGTCCACTCATCTCTGCCAACATTAAAGTGAAATGAGAGTTGATTACTAACCTCTGGCCTCAGGCTGACCCTGATTGACAGCCAGCACAGTTCCTCCTACTGATGCTCACTAAATGGGGCTGTGCATTGTGTGCTTCGGCAGCGGTACCAGGCCATCGTGATTGAGCACAGAAAAATACAGAGGAACATTGGTTTTATTTTCGATCCTAAAACATCATCAACAACAACTCTACTGCGCTGAGTGGTCATGCATTTGTTGACAGCAGGATCTGAGCATGAATCTGAAAAGTTGAAGGTTTGAACCCCGTAAACGACAAATCTTGAGCTGTCATTATTGTGGTTATGGTCACAAATATAGCCTATTGTAAACTACTTTGCATAAAAGTGCTGTGTAAAAGACAAATTAGTAATGACAAATAGGCCTATGTGATTTTTAGCACGTTACAATAGGGTTGCTAATATGAGATCTTTCCTTAGCAACTCATATGGAAGCTTGTTTCCGCCACGGAATAAAACAATTTAAAAGATAAGTGTGACTTTTTTTCCTCACAATTACATCTCGCAATTCTGACTTTTTTTTCTTGCAATTGCAAGTTTATATCTTGCAATTCAGGCTTTTTTTCTCACAATTGCAAATTAATATCTTGCAATACTGTCCTCTTTTCTCAGAACTGCGCGATATAAACTCGCAATTGCAAGTTATAAAGTCAGAATTGCGAGATATAAACTAGTTATTTTTCTTTCAATTGCGAGTTTATATCTTGCAATTATGACTTCTTTTCAAGAATTGTGCGATATATCTATAGTCCAATTTTGAGAGAAAAAAGACTGACTAATGGATATAAACTCCTAATTCTGACTTTTTAACTCGCAAATATGAGTTTAGGCCTATATCATGCAGTTCTGAGAAGAAAGTCAGAAAGAAACAGTGATGTTTTCCTTAGCAACTCATATGCAAGCTTGTTTCCACCATGGAATGCAACAATTTAAAAGATAAGTGCGATTTTATTCCCCCACAATTCTACATCTCGCAATTCTGACCTTTTTTTTCCCCTCAGAATTGCAAATTATAAAGTCGGAATTACGAGATATAAACTCTAAATATCTCGCAATTACCACTTTTTTCTCGCAATTGCAAGTTTATATCTCACAATTCTGACTTTTTTTCTCGCAATTGCAGTTTATATCTTTTATATATCCAGTATGTATAAAACAATTAAAACTCGTAAATATATCACGTAGTTCTGAGAAAAAAAGTAGCTTCCAGGTTCTGCATCCGAACTCCAGCTCATTATTGGCTGGCTCCTGTGTCAGCATCACACGCATGCGTCATGCTGCTCACGTGATACAGTGCTGGCCAATAATGAGTCTCATTCTGATGTAGAACCAGGGCTGGGTAGGTTACTTTTATAACGTATTTCACTACAGATTACAAAATACATGCTTTAAAAAGTAATTTGTAACGTATTTCGTTACATTACTCAAGTTTAGTAACTTAATCTAAATACTTTAGAATACTTTGGAATACTAATAAGTGTGAAACAAACACAAAAAAGGTCATTGCAAGTTTTTATCTCACAATTCTGACTTTTTCCCTCAGAATTGTGTGATATAAAGTTGCAATTGCGAGTTATAAAGTCAGAATTATGAGATATAAATTTGCAACATTGAGAAAAGTCAGAATTATGAGATATAAACTCACATACTAAATTCACAATTGCAAGAAAAAAAATTAGTATTGCAAGTTTATATTCCCAATTCTGACTTTATAACTTGCAATTGTGAGTTTAAATCTCGCAATTCTGAGAAAAAGAAGTCAGAATTGTGAAATGCAAACTCACAATTGTGAGGGAAAAAACAAATTGTGAGAAAAAGTTGCAGTGACGAGTGAATTATAAAATGACTCACAAACAACTATCACAAAACATGAAAACAGTCTAAAACATCTCTGCTTTTTCAAAGTCAGAGAATCGCCAATTGCTGTTTAAATGACATTAAAACTCAAAGTAATCACTTTGGTAATCTAAAACACTTTTCAGATGTAACTGTAATCTGATTACCACCCATTTAAAATGTATTATGTTACTCAAATTTTGTATTTTAAATACGTAACTAAGTTACTTGTATTCCGTTACTCCCCAACCCTGTGTAGAATCTGGATGTAAACAGCGTTGCAGAAAGACAAAGGTGATATTGTTGAAAGAAGTGATTATTTTTGTTTGGTTTTTGCGCACAAAAAGTATCACCAGGTTGAACCACTGTAGTCACATTGACTCTTTTAACAATGTAGCTTATTGACCTTGAACGATGGCAATTACGTTGCTTTCTATAGAAGATTTTTGAAAACGAAGGTCTTACGACCTCAAGAGAGTTTTCATTTTTGGGTGAACTAACCCTTTAAACGCTGTAAAAACGCTCTCCCAGCGCGTGCACGAAGGCCCGCGGTGCGCTGCAGCACCAGGCAGGAAGAGGGCAGCCGATTCCTAGCACAGCGCTGCAGGACAGAGGGAGATCGTTGAAGAGGAGGAGGCAGGGAGGAGGCAGGGAGGAGGACTGCGAGGGGGTGTTTGGGTGAGAGGCGACAGCGTGAGTATTGTTCCAGCGCCTGACTCGCCACTCTCAAGAGGCTCGGGGTTCCCACGGTCCGCACAGCAAACAAACGCACCTCAGCCTTTCTTCCCCTCGCTTTGCAGTGATGTCATTAATTACCATCAAAATGCGCGCGACAGCGAGCGAGAGTGTGTGAGTCTGCTCGCGAGTGTATGTGCGTGTGAGAGAGAGAAAGAGCGAGCGAGGCAGCCATAAAGAAAGGGACCATTGTCTGTGCTGAAATAAAGAAATCTCCACTGAACCATTGTAAATGGGTAAGGCTGGAAAATGCACCAAAATGCAGGGTTTGGTGAGTTATAGTTGGGCTGTCACATCTTGTCAGGAGCCCACAAATAGTGATGTCCAAATGCAAACAGCCCTGCCCTCTGAGAGACACTGTACCCCTGTGATTTACTATATTCTCAGTTCTGTAACTCTGGCTTGTATTCGAACATCAAAAAGAGAGGGAATGATCTCTCTCGCCACTGGCGAAGATTATGTGTGTGTATCTTTGACTTTAATTGGCTGTAAATGGATAGAATTGTCTCTTCAAGTTGGCTAAATCTGACAAAAGCTCACTTTGTGGACAAAAAAAACTCAGCAAGAAAGGATACTGGATTTTGAAGAGAAGTTTGTAAAATCTGCTTTACAGAGAGTGCTGCAGGTACGACGTCAATTTAGAAGCAGAAACGCATTTTAGCACTTCCTGTTCCGTCGTCCCAAAGAGTTTTTGGTTAAATGGCTGAAATAAAGTCTGGTGTTCACAAGCTCTAAAAGGCATTTTCACGTTTTATTGTTTGACATAAAATACATAAGTATTCGTGATCTTTTTAAAGCCGTTATGTGTCTTGAAAAACGCAAGTGGCTAAATGGAACTACAGAGGCTGTCGCGGACATTAAACGTCATTACGCCGTTTAGGAGGTAAGCTGACTTTTACACAGTAAAAACCCCAGAGTTAAATTAACTCTGCTCAGATAACATTTGGTCCCGCTCTAAATAGTGTTAAAGTAACACTGAAGCAGAGTTAAAGTTAATGAGATAATTAAGCAATTCATTAAGCAATGATTGAACATTAATGATGAACACCTGCTGTTAACAAGCAGAATCACTAAAGAATAGAGAAACACAAGAACAACAACTGACTTCAGCCACAGTCTTAGATGAAATCAACTGAAGATAAAAGACATTCAATCTCTGAAGAGTATTACTTTAACACTATTTAGAGAGGGACCAAATGTTATCTGAGCAGAGTTAATTTAACTCTGGGGTTTTTACTGTGTACCGCCCCATTATTGTGCTCTTATAAACTGTGGAACGTGGTGTAGTTTGCTTGTAGCCTACCTTTAGATTTTAACTTACAGCGAATGCGTTTAGAATTCATAAAATTTGTGTTCATCTGTGACAATTCTTTTGATGGACTAAACATGTAAGTATCATAACCTTTTGTCGATCACAGAGCTTGTTTTTTGCAATAATCCATGGAAAAATCCTATTGGGTTTTTGTCGAGGGAACCAGTGATGCTAATGGCTGATTGGCCTACAAAGTGATGATCACCACTGGCTCTGAAAAACACCAGAAAAAAAGATGACCAGGGTCTCCGATCACCTGTGTGAAAATGCCATGGTCCTGCAGATGTGAACAGAGCAATAGTGCTACAGGGAGACAGGAAAGACCGCTGGTCGTTCTTGCAGTGCCAAACCACGTGTAACCATTTTCTAGAACTTGTTTTTATCAAATCTGGCTCAGTCCATGAGGATGAGATGCAATGTAAATGCACTCAGTTGGTGCCATAACAGATACTGACCGCTACTTTTGATATTGAGCCCCTCTTTGTTCAGGACTTTCTGTTCCTCATGTGTTTGAAATATAGTCAGTTCAGGTCTTGGTTGTTGAATCATACACATACGATGACCGGGCATAACATTATGACCACCTTCCTAATATTGTGTTGGTCCTTTTGCTGCCAAAACAGCCCGAGACATGGACTCCTCTAGACCCCTGAAGGTGTGCTGTGGGATCTGACACCAAGATGTAAGTTTTGAGGTGGATTCTCCATGGATCGGACTTGTTTGTTCAGCACATCCCACAGACGCTCGACTGGATTGAGATCTGGGAAATTTGGAGGCCGAGTCAACACCTCAAACCATTCCTGAACCATGTTTGCTTTGAGTCAGGACGCATCATCCTGCTGAAAGAGCCACAGACACCAGGGAAAACCGTTTCCATGAAAGGATGTACTGCAACAACGCTTAGGTAGGTGGTACGTGTCAAAGTAACATCCACATGGATGTCAGGACACAAGATTTCCCAGCAGAACATTTCCCAAAGCATCACACGGCTTGACTTCTTCCCATGATGCATCCTGGTGTCATGTCTTCCCCAGGTAAGCGACGCACACGCACCCGGCCATCCACGTGATGTAAAAGAAAACGTGATTCATCAGACCAGGTCACCTTCTTCCATCGCTCCATGGTCCAGTTCTGATGCTCTCGTCCCACTGTTGGCTCTTTCGGCGGTGGACAGGGGTCAGCATGGACACCCTGACTGGTCTCGTCTGCAGCTCCATACGCATCAAAACAGCTTTCTATCAGAACCAGCATTAACTTCTTGAGCAGTTTGAGCTCCAGGAGCTCGTCCGTTGGATCGGACCACACGGGCCATCCTTCGCTCCCCACGTGCATCAAAGCCAAAGGTAAAAATGATCCACAAAGTGTTTTGCTTGAAATCTAAAAGCATTTTTTTATATTTGGATAGGGGTTGCGTTTGGTTAATGGCTATAATAAAAACTAAATGTGCATAAGAAATTATAACCTGATGGTTCTTCAATTGGAATAATAACTTTTTTTTTAAAAAAAGATTCATAAAGTTTTTAATAATAATAATAATATTATAAACATGCACTTTAGTGGGGTTAGTAAAATACAATGTTAGGATTAGTCTAGTAATTCAAAACGTTTAAATAAAAGCAATTAGAGTAAATGTGTGCATTTTTGTGCGTTTGGCTAAATTTGAAAATGTCTCTTTGGGGATGCCCTCATTTTGAAGTATACTTTGTGAATAAACTGTTCTTTTTTCTTCTCGAAAAATGCTGTGGTCTCATTTAAAAAGTGAAGTAATCGCGTGTGTATGCGAAACAAACGAATTAGTGTTTGCTCGCATTGTCTCTCCTTAAAGTGCCTGAACACTTAATCATGTTTTTATGCATGGATAGAAGCATGTTTTTTGAGGATGCCCTGTCCTGGCATCTTTCTGAATGCAGCAAATCTCTGATGGGCATTAGCGGTGCCCCGGCATCATTGTGCCCTGGAATGTGAGTGAAATGACCCAAACCTCCAATCTAGCACTCATTACTTCTGGGTTGCCCAGCGGAAGAATCCACACGAAACACTGTCCTGCCTCATTGTGCTGTGTGTGGACCCACAATGATTGTTTTTAATGTGCATCCACTGGAAGTGATGGCGAGTCTGCACCATCAAAGCACAAGCAGATAATTGTGGGCATTTGATCTCTCCAAGGACATTCAGCGTTAATTGGGAACTTCAAGCGGGCAAAGTGAGGAGAGCGTTTTGTTTGTGCCGTACAAAGCGAGAGGTAAACTTTGCTCATGCCATGAGGTACATCTCGGCCCCTGACTGGATGCCTTGTTCTCTTCTGCAGGACGGGCCTTGTGAAAAGCCTCGTCCACCTCGTTTATTCAAAGGCTGCCGGACATCTCGATAATTTGAAACAATGACCTCTGCTCAGAATGAAGAGTGGGATGGACAGAAATTATTTTTCCTGCTGATTACTAATTGTTTTTTTTGTTTTCAGCTCATTGTTGCAAACCAACCGTGCAAATCGTGTTATGTATTTCCAGATCTTTCAGGTCAACTCTCTCTTCTTAGCACACATGAATTGTGGGATATTGTGTGAAGGGATTGCTGACTGGAATGATGGGATTGCCATTACAAGCTTGACTGCCCCTGTTGCCACAAGATGGTGCCACCGTGGCATAATGCTGTCCAGCGACGGGCACTGTTGGCTTGTCTGGCACAGAGTCCTTGTCTTTTACACAGATCATGTTCTTATTTATGCACCGCAGTCATATTATACAGTATCTGAATATGAACAAAGTGGAGCTGCATGATTTTTTTTGTTGCTGTGGTTTAAAATAGAGATCATGATTCTGAATGGACAGCTAAACAAAATAATCTGACTTTCTACAGATTCAGACCAGTGTTAATTGGTGGTTAGTGGCTTAAATGAATGATTCAATGACTCGCTCATTAAGTTTTTTCATCACTGGATGAATCACCGTTTTTGATTCAGTGACATGCATGTTTTACCAGTCACTTGTCGCCACCTACTGGTGTAACTATGTAATTGATAAAATCGTTTTTTAAGCGTGTTACTTCGCAAGGTGATTTCTATGGAAGCCCGTTTCTGCCACTGAAAAAAAAGATTATTGCAACTTTTTATCTCACAATTCTGACCTTTTTTCTCAGAATTGTCAGATATAAACTCGCAAAAAAAAAGTTATAAAGTCAGAATTGCAAGATATAAAAAAAAGCTCAGAATTCTGACTTTATAACTCGTAATTGTGAATTTTTATCTCACAATTCTTTATATCTTACAATTCTGACTTTATATCTCGCAATTCTGACTTTATATCTCGCAATTATGACTTTATAACTCGCAATTCTGACTTTATAACTCGCAATTCTGACTTTATATCTCGCAATTCTGACTTTATATCTCACAATTCTGACTATATATCTCGCAAAACTGACTTTATATCTCGTAATTATGAATTTTTATCTCACAATTCTGACTTTTTTTCTCGCAATTGCGAGTATCTCGCAATTCTTTATATCTCGCAATTCTGACTTTATATCTCGCAATTCTGACTTTATAACTCACAATTCTGACTTTATATCTCACAATTCTGACTTTATAACTCACAATTCTGACTTTATAACTCGCAATTCTGACTTTATATCATGCAATTCTGACTTTATATCTCGCAATTCTGACTTTTTATCTCGCAATTCTGACTTTTTATCTCGCAATTCTGACTTTATAACTCGCAATTCTGACTTTATATCTCGCAATTCTGACTTTATAACTCGCAATTCTGAGTTTATATTTCACAATTCTGTGAAAAAAGTCGCAATAATCTTCTTTTCATTTGAATTTTTCAGGGGCGGAAACGAGCATCCCTAGATTTCCTCTATTTTGATTGCTACCGTAAAAATCAGTGCTTATATTCGAATTGAACTTTTATCCCCAGTACTTATGATAATTTGAATGTTATTTAAGCTGTTTCATACATGACAACTACTCTATCTTTTTTAGTGTCATTGCAGATCTGTTCGGTGTGATCATAGTTATCAGCAATTCGTACGTATTTTATAAGGTGGCTAATTCTTATAAATTCGTATGACCTCACTTGTACGAATTTGTACGTTTTTTGCTAAATCGTACATATATTACGAGTGGCCAAATTCGTAATTCATACGACCTACCCCTAACCCCGCCCCTAAATCTCAAATTCGCCACCTCATTGGCTAAAATACATACAAATTGGTCTTGAGATAGTGTTGGTTTAATAGACATTGTCATTTAGGAATAAGATCGTATGGGTGCTTGAATCGAGATCGCGATCTTTTAACGATTAATCGTGCTGTTGTAGAACAAAGAGTTTTTTTCGAGAGGAACATAGTAGGCCTGTATGGCAGGTGTTTGCTTTAAAAAAACTCAAATAATATGTCTGCATGCATGCATTGTACGCTCATGTGCAAAACAATTAGGAGTATTTATTTTATGGACATTAATGGTGTCTTTTAGTCCACACAAAGTATCGTGACCCGTTTATTTGCCTTGAGTTTTTGCTGAAGTGATCTATTAAACATGTTGGCAATTGCATTATGCTAATAGCCACACTGCCCTCAAAATGTGTCTACAATTAGTATAATAGTTTGATTATTCAAACGTTAGCTCAAATAATGCCTGATAGTATGATTAAAATTAGAATTAAGCGTGTCTATGATGTCCAGTACTTATTGATTCCTTATTATTCAAAATAAGCAAAAGGGCTGTTATAGGCATGACATTTATAGTTCATTCAAGAATTACTATGAGTAATGAACATAAGAATCATTTTAATTTAACAGCATCATGCTCTTAGTTGCACTACAATATTGTTTAGTTTGTACACTCTGGGTTAAAAACAACCCAAGCTGGGTTAAATATGGATAAACCCAGTGATTGAGTTGTTTTGACCCAACGGTTGGGTTAAATGTTTGCCCAACATGCTGGGTAGTTTAACTTTAACTCAATTATTGCTTTACATAGCTCACTAAAAATTAACCCAAAATGGGTTGGAAATTAAAAATCAGACTGAACAGAACAAATATTTAGAGTTTAATATTTACTTATTAATGAATGTTAATTTATTAAACATAAATGTTAATTTCCAACATACTTTGGGTTCATTTTAAGCAAGCATTTTTAAACAATAATTGAGTTAAATAAAAGTACTCAGCAGGTTTTGCAAACGTTTAACCCAACCCAACTTGGGTTGTTTTTAACCCAGCATTTCTTAGACTGTATGTTTTGACTGATGCACGTTGTAATAAAATATGTAACAAATATAATTATAGCACATTTGTTTTTGATACACATCTCATGAAACACCTTAAAATCATGTGAAAAATTAAAGATGTGCACACAACATACAATTTCTCAAAAGATCTCAAATAAAAACTATAATTTAGCTATAAAAAAAAAAAAATTTTCACAGTGATGACATGATGATAGAAGAACACTTTTTGTTTCCCCCAAACCAACAGTTCATAAAAGAACCATTTTAATAATCTAAAGAACCAGTGCAGTGGATGTTAAAGGTTCTTAAATGGAACCAATACCTTCGCTTCACATTGAAAGCAGGATTGGTGACGCTCAGTGTCGCTTGGAAACTCCCGTGTTGCTCTGAAACTAATGAACTCAAAATTGATTTGCACATGCGATATTCACAGAGCAAACCTTAAAAATTCTTCCCAACCCCGTATTTTGTCAAAACATCCCAAAACAGCTTGAAAAAAAAACACAGCTCGCCACATACCTGGGTGGCACTAACCCCCTTCCCTTTTTCAATGCGCTACACTTTACTCAATGCAACACAGGAAGAAGAGGAGGAAAAAAAACAGTCAACAAATCACAACGTCCCCTTGCAAGTGAAAAGAACCGCAGCAGTGTGTACTTGCTCGCACAACGGGCAGAGTGCATTAACATTCCGCGTCAGTCCCGCGCGGGGCTCCGGGCCCTGAAAAGGCGAAGCTGAATCGCTGTATGAGTGTGCTGGGCTGCTGCACAATGACTCCACTGTGTGACTTCCTCTTTTTTAACTTCTTTCTTTTGACAAGTAAAAACTCCCTCACTGCACACACAAAATTAATCTAACCTAAAACGGGGTTTCATCACCTTATCCCACTCTGAATGTGTGTGTGAGTTATGGCGCAAGCTGAACGGAATGAAAAGGACACTTTCAGTTATCCCGTTTATAGCGTGTGTTGTTAAGATTTAGACAAGCTTTTCTGAAACTTTTAGTAGATGCTTTCGGGCTAAATTATGCGAAATGCGCTGAAATTTTCTCATCTGATCGTGTTCGGACAAGTTCTTGGGTTTTCTTTGCTGCACATCACGAAGTTTATTTTTTACATATACATGCATTTTTATGCACCTTACAGGTGACATTACGATCCATCATATGCTTAAAACTCTGGAGAAATTATTGTTTAATATAATATACAATATAAAAACATAGACACAACAATAAAAATAACACCAGCAAGTACATGTGAATTGCATTTCGATCCGATAAAAAGCTTTAGAATTTCTTGACAAAAGACCTGATGACAAAGACAACATGGTGTTGATGCTTTAATGCATTTTCATGATGCATTGGAGATTCAACAGTAGATATATATTAATAGCTAATGCATCAAAATATTTAATATATACGATATATTATTATAACTTTCACCTTCATTTCGTTCATTTAAAACGCACTGTGAGATGTAAAATGCACATTTATAAATCTCAGATAATATTGATTCTCCTTTGGATCGCTTTAATGCATTAAATATACGCTATAATTTTGATTTCTTAGGCTTGAATACGAAATATGCCTTTTTTTCTGATCACATATGTGAAACAAAGGCTAATGCAAGTGTGCAATTAACCAGAGGCCCGTTTTGGCCGCGCGCCAAATTAGGGGAATATTTGCATCTCGAACAGAGAACGAAAGATGAAAACAGCTTTGTAGATTATATTAGAATGGAAACTACAGCACATCCTAAAAGCATTTTTTTAAAATCGTGATGATAATTCATAATGCACTCATTTAATATTTCTTCATTGCTCCACTCTTTTCATTCAGGTGAGTCCGAGCACAGATTTGGGTATTTAATCCAATCGTTTGTCGATTGCCCAATTTAAACTGAAAGACACACATTTTAGAGTGATTTGAAGTTTAATATTTGGTCAACACTATATTTATTTTTCTGAAAGTAAACCAATATTTATGCCCAATTAATATTTAATACATTTTGTAATGAGTTCAGACGCTTACATACTTGATCTAAGCAATTATAAATCGTTTGTTACAAATACAAAACGCATCTTCTTTATCAGAGCACGGATCCATCATGGCGGACTTTAGTTGCCGCGCTTAGCGTTGGCTTCGCGCCAAATGTGGCACCTTCCTCTTGCCAAGTGTTACATTAGCTGTAATTATGTGTAAAGGGTCTGTTCTGTGTGCTGAACACTGCACCACAACCACTAAAACCCAAGTCAACGCGGAATTACAACAGCAGACCTCATGAACCGAGGCCTCGAGTGAGTTTGCTGTCCTCGAAAACTTTTCTTTCCTCTCAGACCTCTCAGATGTTAAACAACGCGCCATTTTGTGTATTAAATGTATTATCGATGCTTTTTGTAAATAAATGCATCCCTTTATTCAATCACTGATGTTTATAATATCATTATTCACAACATGCATGCGATTTTTTTGGTGTTTACCAGTCAGATCTGTTTATTCTCGCGATACAACGAGCTACAACGTGACATCACACACAATTAGCCTATGCATAAATTAACTCGAGATAATTAATGTTGTTGATGCCTTGATGTTCGCACAGTTTAATATCCACTCAGCAGCAAACACCAACGCGCATCCCCTAGATGGAGGCACTATGGGGTAGGCTATTGATATATTGATTTATTGATTATTTAGGGCTTATTTTCATGATAGATCTGCGTAATAGCGCGCGTCTGTTTCAGGAGAGCTTTATTGTTGTTATTCCAGCCAAAAGATGTCGCCTTTTTCCTTCAGTTCTGCGTGGGGTGCGATTGACGGGCAAAAAATTGAGGTCTCATTATTTTTGGAAAGCCATTAATAAACATTTATGATACATTGAAATCAAATGCGCCCGGGCTCTTTAATCGAAGCATAATCAGCAAACAATGAAAAGTACAGTAGGTGCCCATCTGCCTCATTACATATTCGTCATTCATCAAAGAGGCAGACTCCTGCGCACGCGCCTGATGCCTCTGTCACTGAGCTTCAACTTGCTATTTAGTTAAGCAATCGCCATATTGATCCGTGAAAAAGCAATTAAAAGAGTTTGCTTTCATTAAGGCGCACTTGCATCTTTTTCAATTGTACTCTATTTTCATAAAAATGATTCTCAAATGATGGCTTTTTAGGTAGCCGCTCCAAGTATAAGGAGCCCTAATGGCGACATAGATGCCTGCATCAGACTGTAGAAAAACTGGACTCAAGCAGCCGGGGGGCTTAAGATATATTAAATTACCATGATTGGGAATTTAGGCATGGTTCAAGCCTGTTGAAGAGGCTGGGGTGTCTGAAAGTGGTGCTATTCATCTCGGAAAAGAGGGTCAGAAGGTCGGGGAAGTTCACAGGACCTGCTCCTATTCTTATGCTAACTTACAATACAGACTTTAATGCTTACTGGTTTGGAAGATATAAATGATTGGACAATAATCCCGGCGCTCTTGGCTTTGCTGAGCTGCTCTGTTGCTAATTGCTGCTCGTCTGGCTCTTAATGAAAGACTTTCGGTGCTGAGCCTTTTTTTTTTCCTCCGTGGATCTTCAGAGGAGAGCGAGGAGTGTTGCAACACATTCTCTGTGTTTTTATGCTGTGTGTCTGAAACTGTGTAAAATTCCATTTTTTTTTTGTAAATCTGTGTTTTAAAATTAATGTCAAGTGTAAAGAATGCGGTAAACAAAGTTTAGGTTTTGTGCATACATCTATTGTAGTAGGCTAAAAATAATAAAATAAAATAATCTTTGTCAACACCCATAACCCATAATAGGCCTATTTGCATTCAAACATGAAAACATTTTAATTTAAAAACAGCATGTGTGTGTGTGTTTCACAATATCAAATTAAACGAGAACTTACTGATTAAGATAACCAGTTCTGTTGTTTAAATATCAAACGACGTGATAAATCCATACACTCCAACAATAAAGGAGAGTGTCATATAATAACCATTTTTACATTTTTTTTTCTTACGTGAAGAACGTCTATACCTTTTTCCACTATATAAAGAACCTGTTTGCGCAATGGAAATATTCCATGAAACTATCAATGCTAATCAAGAACCTTCTTTTTTAAAGTGTATAAACCAGACGTAGATTTAATCTTTATTATTATTATTATTATTAATAAAAAGAAAATCTTTCATCGCCTATTGTACTCTGAAGTCAAACTCGTGATTTTAGTCATGTATCTGATTTTAATAAGTTTAAACGTCCCCCCAGTACTAGTTTGTTTGTTTACTGGAAATATTCCATGAAACTATCAATGCTAATCAAGAACCTTCTTTTTTAAGCGTATAAACCAGACGTAGATTTAATCTTCATTATTTAAAAAAAAAAGCCTATTGTACTCTGAAGTCAAACTCGTGATTTTAGTCATGTATCTGATTTTTAATAAGTTTAAACGTTTCGCGATGCTAGTTTGTTTGTTTACTTTCACCATTAGCATGCGGGAAAAAAAAGCTATAGGCTAATGTTGTTTTGTCTCACGAACATCGGGCCTAAAGAATATTTTCTCAGTGCTTTATAAATAGGTGAGTGCCTCTTTGTACAATAGTTGCTATTTATCTACTTATGACAAACAGAAAATAAGAGCAGAATAAATGAATGAAAACGAGCACGTGACTTAACAGCTGCAGTTAGCGAGCGCAGTTCAGTGGGTCATTTTTTTTTTTTGCGTTCTCATGCGTTCAATCTAGGCCTAATACAAAATATGAAGCGAGGATATATCGGAATGCAGGATAGGAGATAAGCCTAGCCTACATTTGATGTTAGGAAATGTTTTATATTTCGACGTTTTATCATTGCCATAAACTGAAACGCTTCTGCGTTGTTTATTTTGATCAAATGGCTTATTTTGTCCCGATATTAAGCACGGCACAGAAACGAAATCCATGTTTTGTAGCCTATCTGATTTAGCCTGCAGATGCTTTCAATTAAATTTTTTTTTTTTTTTTTTTAATTTTAAGCAAAATTAAGTCAAAGGAATTAATAGTGGGACACACAGAACAAATTCATGTCATCTTCTTCATTTCATCATGCGATTGGCCCTTTGGGAATAACTGGACAAACCACTTGAACCTAGAACATCACCTCTGACCCTTGTGTCAGCTGTGATGGGTCCTCAAGAGACCAATGTTGACATCAACTTCAAATATGACACTCTTCTGACTGTTGGATTGCAGATTGGTTAACACACACACACACACACACACATATATATATAAGCTTTAAGCATTAACTAATATTAGTATATTTTGACTAGCCTGTGTCTAGCTCTAATAACCCAAACAAAATAGATTTCATGGAAGTCTGACTTTTTATTGTCATTTCAATTGTTAGTTAGATTCAAGTTGCAGAATATAAGCATATATAAAACACTAAAAAAAAACACCAGTCGCCACGAGATGCATTGATGTTATTTAAGAGGCTTGTTTAGAGCAAAGGGCACGTGTCCGGTCAGTCTGCCCCTTTGGTCCACCATAAACAGGTCACAACCCTTTTCTATTGTCTAAACGTCAGAGGTCAAACCAAGACACTCTGTGGTAAATATGGAGTGTGTCTCCCTTCAGCATTGATGCAATTTATCCACACATGCATGAATATATTCTCGAATTTGTTTTTTAATGAAAGTGTTTCAAAATTAGCGAAGAGGCTGTACCTGCCATGATGTGTTGAAAAATGGATATTTTAATTCAATAAATATAGGAAACATAATAATTTGGGAACAAACCACATGTAAGTCTGCTCAGGTCTGGTAAATATTTCCAATTTTTAACATTTAGATGAAAAGCTGGACAATCAGTTACTATCAAAATAAATTATAAAGCAGGCGTTTTTTTTTTTTTGTCTTGTATATCTTTTTTTCACCCCTGAAGCTGATTTCTAATTGTAAACTAATGGTGTTGGAGCTCGTCCAGAGTCTCTCCTACAATATTAACTTGATTTCCCGACGATTAACGCGTCTCTTTTCCTCCACAGGCGCGTGAAGATATGCTGGAAATCTAATATAGAAGGTTGTTTATTGCTTACGGTAAATGTTTATTGAATTGCATAAACGCTGGATCGTTGTTCAATCTCAAAAATAAAATTGTGTCGATATGGTCAGACCTCTTTTCGTTCTGCGCCATGATAACAGGTGGAGGTTCATTATCCAACATGGAGGAAAGTTTTCGCATCTCTTTTAAACTGTATATTTCTTGAAGAAAGAAAAGTCTCATCATTAACACGTGCCCAACTAACTCAACATATTGCCTGCAATACATATAGGTAAGATAATACTGAAAATGCATATATATATATTCATATGCTTAGTTTTATTTATTGCGATCCACAAACGAAATGTAGATTTTTTAAAATATGCTACAAGTATTTTAATATTGAACTTCCGATTGTTAAATGTAAAGTATTAGAAGCGTTATACAGCTTATTTGTACGTTTTAACGAACGATTAATTAATTAAAAAACTCTTTAAATTGTTTTGTGGTTTTCTGGAATTTTTCCTCTCAAATAATATTTTACGCTGAAGATTAAATCTTGTCAGATTTGGCAAAGACAACTTAAAAAGGTGTGAGAATCATATACTTTTTTATGCCTGTATGTCTGATCAGTGTGCATTCATAAAATGTTTTTGCTCAAACTTCATTTACCTCAATGTTTGCTTTATAAGTTAAATATTTTGGTACGCTTTTAAGTTAAATATGCTTCACATAATCTCAGGAAACACTAATAAAACGAATAGCTAATAAATAGCTGCACGACCGGCTCTTTGGTTTGAGGCATTAGGCGCGTGCGCAGTAAACCAAATCTGCTAATCAGGCAAATCCATTTGACACAATTAGCTGGACATATTTCACCTCCCTCTCAAATCTTAAAAAGCACTCTGACTCATTTTCGAGACTTCTGCATCAAGTGATTCATTGCTAGTTATTTTATTATGTGCTGTCCAGGGTGCTGACAGGATGCTTTCTTAGTACAAAACATCTGCATGTGAAGCTGTGTTTGACATCCACCTCCTATTAAAGTTCATTTCTATACATAAAATGTCAACAACCATTCACACTAGCTTTAATGCATGTTTATTAGTAGCTTTATCATTTTGTTCATCACACAATCAAATTTATAATTCAGAGATACATGAATTAAATGCATATATTTCAAATAAAACGTACATTTTATAAACATAGGGCCTCATTTATAAAATGTTGCGTATTAGATCTCATTTCTGAAATGTGTGCAAGCCTTCAGACTTGTGCGTACGCCTCTCCTCCAGATGTAAATCACAAATGATCTCGTGGTTTCTGACTTCCGCTTTGTAAACGCCGCTTAATTAATGTCATTAGCATATAAAAGAGCACCAAATGCATAACTTGCTTATTAATGCCTTAGATTTCCAAAAACCCATGCAGTTCTCTCCCCAGACGCTGACGCGACGCTTTCCACGCCAAAGACGTGCGTACGCACGCTCTAAATTCGCATCACGTTTTATAAATTGGGCCCCCAATCTCTAGCATTAAATTTCATACATTTTATGTAAATCAAAAAAGTGAGCCTGCATTAAAACTACTGTAGAAATAACAGATATTGACATTTGTTTCAATAATGCCACATTTCACAGTAAACATTTCACACATTAAGGCACATTATTTATACAAAACTCATAAGATTGTACGGCACACCCAAGAATTAACCAAATCTGTTTCCATCCGGTATTGTTTGAAGACGGTTTTCAGACACCCAGTTAAATCAATTAAAGCCATCCATCGCTCATGCTTAATCATCACAGCCGACCATCTGGAAGAGACGCTGGACGCTGGATTCCTGAGGTGACGTAGCCGGATGTCCTCAGTTTCTCCGGCAGCTGATGACAATGATGGGAATTTTTCAGGTGTCTGGTTAGAGAGAGAGAGAGAGAGAGAGGAGAAAAAAATGTAAATATCACATGGCTAATTCCGTTATGACAGACACAACAATGCGAACTCAAGGGAAGATTTTCACTGTGATGTTCATTATAAAAAGGATATGCAAATTATCATTAGAAATAGATGCAAAGATATGGATGGCCACTTATTTTTTTTTTAAATGAAGCCTCTGAAGTTGTTTTCTACATTTCTGAAAGGACTTTATTAAAAACGAATCCTGTGTGGCGAAACTGAAGTTTGTGATGTCTTTAACATCTCTCAACTTGAACGTATCTGACCGACTGAAATGCAAATGCGAAGAGTGTTTATAACGATCCACAGACTACAAAAATGGTGAACTGAAACTTCAGCTATTTTTAATGGCTCTTGTTTTCCACCACAAATAGGGTTTGTAACACTCCTAGGTTGCAGATTTTGGAAAGGTTGGAATCCATTTTGGCGGCTTTTTCAATTGTTCATTTTAATGAGAGCAATCAAGCATCTAAATTGCAGAGCGGTTTGTTCTTCGCGTGCGCGTGTTATTCTGCAATTTTACGACATCAGAACGGTCATTATAAAGGATGGCATTATTTTGCTTCAAATAATGCATTGGGTAAAACAAATCTGGGTGTAATGCACACAACTTTTCACATTCATTGACCGTATTTGTTTGCAATTCCTCATTCGCTTCTAAAAGCGGCGCGATTCATTTCTATACCCCGTCACCCTTAGAATTTGTGTACGATTTGTACCGACGCCATTACCAGTTTTCCCAAATTATATGTAGAGAGGTTTATGGACAATTTAATCCCTGCAGGAGACTTGGCAAGACCCTTTTCTCTGTCAATTTTCACCCTCTGCTTCATTCAAGCCCCCTCTCTCTTTCTGCGCCTCTACAATGTGGGGTTTCTTTCTGTCTCTTTTTTTTATATTCCCGCATATCTCCCCCCCACCCACCCGCCCCAAAACCCCTCAGACAGCATGCAGCTTATGCAAATCACTGGCCTTTTATTCTCAGTTCTCGTCCTCAGCCTTGAATGAGACCTCAAGAAAACACACACTCGCTCAGCTTTCGCTTGTTCTCACCACACTCTGCTGTAATGGGAACAGAGCCCTTCATGACATCCTACTGAACCACCGTGTTGATCGTACTAGAAACATAACATTTCCTAATATCTTCGCCGAATGCCCACCCACCAGGCGAAGGCCTAATAAACCGACAGAGGAAAGTGTATTCACTCCGTTTTACCAACAGCCACAGATATTGTTCCTGGATGAGAAGTTTCAATGAGGAGAATTATGGGATGGATGTAGACTTGACATTTTTTTTTGGAGGGGGGGGGGGTGCTATTTACCAAAGTCACTGCGATGGGGAGGGGGGTGATGAATATAAAGTGTTTGCTGCCATTCCCAGGGTCTAGAACACACACACACACACACACACACACACACACACACAAGTATATATAAGAGTGGGTGTACGGAGGGGCGAGCCAACCAGCCTGACTTCCCTCAGACACTTTGACAGGCGGGCCTTTTCACCAGCGCATTGCTGGGCCAGCCAGCTCTCGCTCCCTTAGCAACGGCACAGAGTGGAGAGCCCCCTCCAGCCGGCCACCAAAATCACATGGGTGGGGGGACAGGGCGCAGATATGGGTGTGGGTTACAAGGGGTGAGCTGGTTCACAGGGGTGGATGAAGAAGTTCCCAGTCTGGCATGGGACTCCTACAGGCATTGAACTTGAACTTGACTCTGATGGCAACAATGAGGATCACATGGCCTTTTAATATTCGCATATGCATTGGGAGAAGGGTTATTAGCGTTAACTACAACTATAACCATTGAAGTTTTCATGACTTGAAATTGAGAATAAACAGTAACTGAAATAAGATAGCTAGCTGCCAACATTTCTCATTTTTCTTTAGGTTAATTTGAAGTACGAAAACAACTAAAATCACATACTTTTGTTTTTTTTTAAAAAAAAGACAAAAACATTAAACAAAATGAGTAAAATTTCAACTAAAGTAAAGTAAAAAATCTAATTCAAAATATATGCTATCGCAACTTAAATAAATGCATGTTGTAAGTTAAAATGTATTATTTTGATTAAACCTTTTAAGTTGCGAACATTATTTTGTTGAGTTCCGTTGACATAATTATGTTGATCATTGCATCTGCAATTTAAACTGTGTTAATTGGCTTATTATTATTATTATTATTATTAAATTAGGTTGTAGCAACTTAATTAAATTGTGTTGATAACTTCAGAAGGATTTCTAATTCACAGCATGCTTTGCACAGGACTGGATAAGGAGAATAAATGTTGAAATTAAGTGTTAATTTATTTGTTTTTAGTGAAGGGAAAGACCCGTTAGTATTTAATGCAGTAATAATGAGTTTCTGTAAAGTTTTTGAGGTTATTGTGTTGAAGAGTAGATACATGAAGGTAAACACACAATGACTGCGCTAATGCCACAGACAAGTAATATCTTACTTGTTCATTACATAAACATTTTAAATAAGATATCATAGCTGTCGATAGTTGGAGCGACTTGATTTTTTTGCGTAATCAACTTAAAAATTTGTGTTTTGCAACAATTATTAAGTTTCTCTCTCTCAAAGTAGCTCATTGGTTAAACGTAAATTCACTCAAAGTTGTCATAACTCCGAAAAATTGATGCAAATAGTTTTTTGTAAAGCCAACACATTATTCTTTTTTAAATGTATGCGATAGTAAATCTCTTTGGAGAAACATTAGTGTATGTTTCCCATGAGTCAGATGAAAATTCACCTCAACAAATAAAAAATAAGATATTGCTTTCATCCATACAGTCAAATGGGGTCCAATGTTGTTTGTTAACAATGGCAGACTTTTTATTTTTTTGTTGAACCATCCATTTCAGAGTAATCATGATAGATCAGCAAATATGATGTTTAATCAAATTATAAAACTAAACAACAACAACGACAACATATATGTCCTTTCTATTTACATTTTAAAAGCGATGGTAATTCTCCTCATTAGGATGTAAAGTGGGCAAAAAGCGAAGCAAAGCTACAAAGTGCGGATAATTATATCCCAAGGTCCTTTATAATGGTGGGGCCATGATGGAGGTTTAAGTGTCCCCTGGTCTCCACTCTCCTGCTTTTTTTGAATTCCTAGCTCTCTTCTGTCCTCCAGGATACAGTTATTGACGTTCATGTGAGTGGCTGCTTTAAGGATTTGCAGAGAAGACCTAAGTTGTCTCTCATTTTATTGCATTATTACAAACGACATTGCCATGACCTTTTCAACACAACCTCATCTTTAGCACCCTTCATTGTTTTCAACAAAAGTTAAGTCTGAAAGAACTGGTTTCCTAAGTGACCTCATTTTTTTCAAGGTTATGCCCTCAATACAATACAGAAATGATGATTTTAATGGCATAGAACTAAAGAAAAAGGAACGAAAAAAAGTGCACTTGTCATCTAAACTAATTTGAAGTCACAAGAGGGTACTTTCATGTACTTCGATTCAGCCCACTTAAATGCACAATTCACATAAAAATGAAATTCTGCCATCATTTGCTCACCCTCATGTTGTTCCATACCTGTATGACTTCTGTTGAATACACACACACACACACACACACACACACAAAGCAATCTTACTTTTTCGTGTTGCGTATATACAGGTGTGGAGCAACATGAGGGTGACAGTTTTCATTTTAGGGTGAACTATCCCTTTAAGGTTCAATGCTCACGTCCATCCATCTAGCTTAGCAGTGGGTCATGATCTAGATTAAAGTGCTGTGATCCGAACGTCTCCATTGTTGTTCTGGATTACCTGCGTCTAATAGTTCAGTTTAGCTCTATAACTCTGCTGACTGCGGTTCTTTTTGCTGCCCGTTATTCCAGCCGGAGTCCTGCTCGGGAATCCCAATCCCGAGCTTTTCATGACCACTCGTCCAAGGACGGGGAGAAAAAAGGTGGGGGAAACGATTTCAAAGCTCCCCCGTAGCTGATACAAAGCTGAGAACAACCCTTCGCGGGATAATCGTGTTTATCCCCAGATTAAGACGAGATCGACAGCTGAGGTATCCACAAGGGGAAAAAAGGGGAATTTTCCCGTAAAACACACAATGGTCTTTGACACAAACCCAAGAGTCATTTCTCTCCACTGTTCATTTCTCAGTTATGGCCACTGATGAAAGCGATTCGCAATGCTCGTCTACCCTTATTAAAGGGATAGTTCACTGATAAATGAAAATGATCCCATGATTTACTCGCCCTCAAGCCATCCTAGGTGTATCTTCTTTCAGAATCGGAGCTGTATTATAAAGAGCCAGGATGTTTTTTAATAGCAGTGAATAGGGCTCGAGATTTTGCATCCCAAAAAAGTGCATCCATCCATCGTAAAAGTAATCCATACAGCTCCAGGGGGTTAATAAAGGCCTTTTGAAGCGAAGTAATGCATTTTAGTAAGAAAAATATCCATAAAAATATTTGGCGACGAGTCCAGTTCTGGCACCTCTGACCTGACGCATGATGTATTGACGAACGCGGAAGCTTAGAAGATTGAACAAAAGAAAACTAAAATGTCTAAAATGACAATTTTAAAGAGAAATGTTGGAGGATATCGATGTAAGAGAAGAGGAGCTTGAGCTTGTTGCCCGGCCCTATTTGTCTGAACCGCGTCGGGTCAGAGGTCACACGGAACTAGACTTCCATACGGCCGTTGCCGGAAGCCAGTTAATATAGTTTAAAAAGTTTCAAATATGGAGATTTTTCTTACAAAAAAACATCACTTCACTTCAGAAGGCCTTTATTGATTACTTTTATGATGGATGGACGCACTTTTTTGGACTTCAAAATCTTTAGCTCCATTCACTCCCATTATCTAGATCTAGGATATATATATTTTAATATAACTCCGATTGTGTTCGTCTGAAAGAAGATAGTCATATACACCTAGGATGGCTTGAGGGCGAGTAAATCATGGGATAATTTTTAATTTTGGGGTGAACTATCCCTTTAAGTGCCTTCATTAACACTATCCATTCTCAACCGGTTCTCAAGAGATGTCTCATAAAACACAAATATGACTTCTGTATCTTCCCATTCCCCCTGCAGTCATATTATGTACGTTTCCAAATCTAATCTGACACAAACTTTTTATCAGAGCATGAAGAGCAAGAAATGAAACCTCACAGAGCTGGTTTTTAGACATAAATATGTGAAGCTCTATAACACTGGACATAAAGATGACATATGACGGGAAGAAAACTGTTAGACATGTTATGCCAGACAAATATTCCCAGATAGCCACCTCCCATAGGCCTTTGATATTAACATGCCAGCTGCAGCAACGGCCACATGGGGCCACAGACTGAGCCAGACAGTAAAGCCCTCCCCCACCACATCTATTCTCCACCAAACACATGTTTCCTCCATATTTCATTGTTCATCATCAGTGTATTTATTAACGTCAATTGTTAATCTCACCCTATTTTTTCCCGCCGTGTCGGTGTGCGAGAACAGAAAAACCTCAGCTGGCGACACCGGGCTTTGTATGCGTCGCTTTCGAGTCCTCCGACTCTCCTGCAATACTTCTTTTTCTATTTCATTTAGCATAAATAATTCCTCCTTTCTTTCTGATTCCCCTTTTGCTCGTCGCTCTCCCAGTGTAAACTTTCTCTGTGGTTTTCTCCCTCCATTTTATATCGTAATGGAGCTTTAATTAATTGCTGTGCCCGACTGCTGTGCCCGAGCAGAAGGGGGAGAGGAACGAACCGTCCTTCACATTCAACTCGAAACTGATTTTGCAAGAAAAATGCATTAATATATACCTTGTTGCAAATGCACAGCATTCACTCTTTTCCAACAGCTCCTAAAAGAGTGTGAAGAACATTTTTATACTCTATAATGAAAAAATGTTCAGTTACACTTTATTTTAAGGTGTCTTTGTTACACTGTAATTATACATTTAAATATTGAGTAATATTAAGTAACTACATGTACTTACTATAGGTTTAGGATTAGGGTTTGGTTTAGGGTTAGTTGCATGTAATTATACATCATTTACAGTTAGCAACTACATGTAACATATGTAATAATGACACTGTAAAATAAAGTGTTACCAAAAGTTCTTTAAAAAACCTGAATCGAAAGGTGTGTTCTAAATGGAACCATCAATGCCAATAAAGCACCTTGATTTTCACACGTCGCGTCAAATAAAACTGCATATAAATAACATAAGAGTATGATCTTAAACCACAAACCCTGTGCATTACAACTCGATGCTCTAGCATGCGCGGCAAAAATACGTCACATCTACTGTGTTGCACACATGATTGTGCAATTCCAAGCATACAATGGTGCTAACACACTGCACGGACGGGAAACATCAAGCCCAATCCTCCGCCGTTCCCTGAGGATAGTCTCTTAGGGTTTGGGTGCTAATTTAGGCATCTGGCTCTGTCTGGGCCTGAGCATCTTTCTCAGCTTATTACCCTCCACTGTCTCTGGCACTCCATCCGTACAGACAATGGTGGGAAACAGGGGGGACCGCGGACCCACGTCAAGTGCTCGCCGTACAATGCTGCCATTGTAGAAGAGGAGAGGGGTCTGGAATAATAATGTGGGCACTATCAAACTGTTTACCAACACAGAGCCAACAGCTGAAGATTTGCTCTTGATTTATCACAAATCATCATTCGTGAGATTGCTATTGTGTAAGGAGAGTTTGTGTAAAAAAAAAAAACAAGTGTTCTTTGACTTTCTCGCTCACACGTTTTTCTTCATACACACAGATGCAAATGACCTTGTGTTGAAGTGATTATGGTGCCAGACACCTTGGGAGACATTTCAAGGATTTGCCCTTTTCAGTTCATGAAAAAATATAATCACAGTCATGCCTAAAAATCCACATAAAGCACATTAAGCTGGACCTCTACCGCAGAGAAACAGTTATGACGAGGATTTGAATTACTAGAATTTCTTGAAATAATTTGTGTGTGTGTGTGTGTGTGTGTGTGTACTTGCATGCATTTTGACTGAAATTGTTTGGCTGCAAAACCACATACATATGGACACAAATGCATTCTGTTTGACTGAAAACACAAAGAACTGGTAAACCACAAAAACAATACACACTTCAGCGCTTGATTTGCATATTGAAAACTGGAAAAATCTGGTACGGGTTTGGCACCGTGCCAAGCGGCATAATTAACACTTTTCAGCCACTGCTCTGCAGCAGTCACATTATGCTCTGACAAGCATCCACTCCCCCTGCTCGACCGCTCATATTCACACACACAACACCAACACATGCAAAGCTGAACATTTATTCTCGCCTCTATATATTCGTAAACACAGATTTGCCGTTAAACCATCTCCAGCTCTGATACCGTTATGTGTGATTTAGGAAAACGCAACGATGTCGGCTGACAGTATTGCATGTATAAAATGAGTGTCCCTATCTGAGATTTTTAAGCACTGAAGGTCTTTTACATAAAACCCTGAGAGATGCAGAGGGAGGAAACCCCTCCCCCTCGCTGCAAGATACACAGCCTAATTAAAAATTCCATATTAAAGGCGCAGACTCTCATTTCCATGCCACTGTTTTGACGAGACCCTTAGTTTTGTATTATCTGGAAAAATCCGATAACCGTTTCCATGTATTAATAACATCTACTGACACAAACGGGATGTGTGCGAATCTTAAATCTTAATGTTTTGTACAGGCCCATGAGGAAACCTCCTGTTATTTCTTTAAAAAAAAAATATATAAATAAAATAAAATACAGACTGGGGTTGTTCTTGCTCGTCACATGCAAACCAGAGAAAGCAATCGCTCCTTAAAGACTGCAAAAATAATGTGTTTGCATCCACATTCGAGTGGATGGAAATGTCTAGAACGGGTGTAAAGACTAATTCTGAAGACTGGATGCAGATAGAACGCAAACACAACATCAAAGTCTTTTTGTCCTTTGAAATGCAAAAATTTAAATGTAAACATTGAAAATATAGAACGCTGGCCACGTGCCGCTGCTAAAGCGCCGCTGTGCCTTTAATTGGGGGCTCAGTCCTCTCTGCTTGTTCCTATGCAATTATGTTAATATGCAGAGCTTGTCTGGGCTTTTTCATTAACAGAGGCGCTTGCATCATTGTTTCCTTTATTTGCAAGCTCCACGGGCACCTTCCGTACATCAGTGATCTTTTTTACACATCTTTTTTTGATGGGCTATTCTTTTAGGATAAAATGTCAGTCTTTTTTTTTTTTTGTTTTTTTTGTTTAAATCTCATTTATGGACAACGAGGTCTTTTAGGCACACAGGGTTTCCACGCTCAGTAAGTATGCAAAAACGGTTTTCTGTTATTACGAGGAGGCTTTAAATATTCAATAGATGACGCATCATTTGTCTCGTCTTCGCATTTCAAAATGTATTTCTGAATATATTTACGCTCCATTCGTTTGTGTTGTTTTGCTTAAAGCACAAAAGCAAATTTGTCATCCCTAGAGCAAATATGTTTCAGAATTCCTCTTTTCATAATTTTCTGCCGTAAACACGCCAGCCACGGCACTGCGTATCACCGGCAAATCCATTATGACGCAACCGGCCGCCTTTGTGAGGAACATTTCATCCATTTCGATGACATAACACCCAGCTCTCTGCAACCGAGCGGCCCGCGTAACGTTGAGCATCGTGATGTTTTGCACCTCTCACTTTCTGACCTAATGATACAAACCGTGGCTATTTCGAGAGTCACCGGACATCATTAAAAACACGGCACAGAGCGAGAGCTCTAACATTAAAGTCGTGCTTTTGTAATCCGGTGAGGGGCACTTAGCACCTTTGTGCCAGCAATTTGGTGTATCATTGAGCAGCAGAAACAAAAGTGCTCTTCAGTCCAGGTTGACTCGTTGCATTGGTCAAGAGGATGTCACTTTCGAGTGAGTTCGAGCAGCTCTCACTTTTTGGTTTCATCTGAAAATCAGGTCATTTGTGCGTCACCTGCCACGGCTCAGGATGTAGCTGCACGAATTCATCCTTTGGAAACCAAAGCATGAATTAACAGCTGGGCTAAATTTGAAAATACGTACACAGGGCTTCATTGTGGTTTAGATAACGGGACGATTGTCTAATGAGTCAGGAAAGGAGTGTGATAGTTCTTGCGAAGGAAAATAATTCGGGCCTAATCTTACGCAACCACGAAACACATTCAGTGCTTTTTTTTTTTTTTTTTTTTAGAGACAAAGTATCCGTTCGCTTCACATTTCAAATTCCCAAGCTAAAACCGGTCGCGATAACGCGGCAGCTAGTCTGATACAGGCAAACGATGCAGCTTACCTCATGCCAACACAGCCATTTTAGGGAGCAGCAGCCAGTTTCTCCATCAAGATGGCTTCCTGAAAGCACACCCCTCATTCAGACTTGCAGTCTTCCAGCATCTGGTGGTCCGTGGCAACTGGCAGCCTCTTTGTCCCCATTGGCACTTGGGATGTAGACTCTCACTCCTTGCTTTTTTTCCCTCTTTTCTCCGGGGGCACAGATGGCACTAAATGCTTCCGTTGAAGAAGAAGGGAGGGGAGCTGGTAGAAGAAGGATGAGGGTTGACTATTATTTTTCTTTTCTTTCATTTGGACAATTGCGCCATTTTTTCCCTCTCTCCCTCTTGCTCCAAAAAGGCAGTGTAAATGGCTGGCAGTTGCTAAGGGGAAACAAGAAAATAAAGGACAGAAAGGCCCTTTTAGCACAGCCAAAGCAGATGTCATGGCAACTGCTATATATCATTTCTTTAGACAATATGATTTCTTGTTGCTGTCATGCAAAGACGGGCAATCCCGATGTTAGTAATGTTAAAGTTGGTGCAAAGGCACGCATGTCCGGCTTTTGTGCCATGTGAAGGTATACTGAATCGGCCCACATCAATTACTGTCCGGCCATAATTTCATTGAATAACCCTTATTCAATTGCGCTAGGTAACCAGTTTAGCTGGAAAAGATCATTGTTAATGAACGATGACAGAATTTCTTTGCTCACATTAATTTTACATAAAGTAATATGCAATGGGATAGCGGCCCATACATTCTTATCATTATCGAGATGGAGACGGACATATAATTTCCTCTCTGCGATCATTTATCGCATTGAAGCCTTTGGCCTAATGTCCCGCGGTCACGCTAACCACGTATTCTCAGCCACGTTGCAACGCATTGCGATTTAGATTTATTTTCGCACGGGTCATGCCTAATGCTTTAAAGGATTTTTCTGGAGATAATTATGCGCTTTGTGTTTTTTTCTTGTGTGTGTGTGTGTGTATGTGTGTGAACTGCCTGAACGATTCGAGTACTGCATTATACAACATTAATGTGTAGAATTATATGGATTATGACGTGCACTTTACTGTAAATAAATAGCCGGTGGCTTAACACAAATGTCAATAGTGTCTTCAAAAGGTTTAATATCTATAACTGACATATGCATTGATTGGATGAGGAAAATGAATATGCATATATATATATATATATAGAGAGAGAGAAATATATATAAAGATTTTCTGATAAAAGATTTATGGGATGCATGTAGTGTCTTGGACTTGATTGAGGATTACTATTTGCATTTGGCTCCTTTCAAGTGCATGCATTCATTAGCATATACTTCATGATTTACTGTGTGTTTGAAGCAGATTAACTCTACAACTAATTGTTCTAATTACAATGTTGCATTGTAATACGCTTTGATTGCACTTACCAGATGGCGTTTTTCCCCTTAGCGCCAGTCCTCCGGTCTCTCACAGAGACACTGCAGTTTGAGAGGCTACAGAAAGCTGAAGTCATAAAAGACAATAATCAGAATATTTTAGTTTTACAACAAACAAATGCATTATTATTTATTAATTATTAGATATGCATTCACAAACCAGATAAAGGCAACCTTGAATTCAAATTTGACCGAAGGCCTAATTTGCACCTTGTTAAACATGTGGAGAGAATGTAAATCTGCTTGTGAAATTAATTATTTTTTGCTCTTTATAATTTCTTTGTACGTTCTTACAATTTTACACCTTTAAAATGCATTCATGGAGATATTCTCTTCATTTAGTTTAATTGCCACTGATTTTTAGACACCGTTCTGTTTCTGAAAACAAAAGTATGCGTCTTGCATATTTAGTATTAGAGCAGCAAAACAAGGACTTTTAATTCAGTTTACATTGGCCTACTTTCTGCACATGCCATTGTGCTTTTTATTTATTTTTAATTTGTGATTGCATCAGAATTTTCATTTATCACTTTTTTATTTTATGATTTTTCAATAGACGCTTTCCTGAAGAGCATTGCAACACACAGACTAGTGTGTGTGTGTGTGTGTGTGTGTGTGGGTATTCCCTACATTACGGGGACCAAAATGTCCCCACAGGTATAGTAATACTAGTAAATTTTGATCTTGTGGGGACTTTTTTTTGGTCCCGATAAGGAAACAAGCTTATAAATCATACAGAATTATCTTTTTTGAAAATCTAAAATAGCAGAACATTTTCTGTGATGGGTAGGTTTAGGAGTAGGGGGACAAAATATACAGTTTGTACAGTATAAAAACCATTACGCCTATGAAATGTCCCCATAAAAAATGAAAACACATGTATGTGTGTGTGTGTGTGTGTGTGTGTGTTGCTCTGCATGACGCGGAGCTTCAAAAGCGCTTACACTTCTGATGATTTTGAACTCTAAACATTTTCAACTAATTTTTACATCATTTTTTTTTTAAAGTGGCGTAAGAGATGTCTCTCATTTACGTTTTGTGTCTTAAAAAAGGCCACATGGATTAAAAAAAAAAGTCTTCTGTATTATTTTCCGCTTCACGTCTGCATCTTTGTCTTGTACAGCCAGATTAATATGGCCAATCATAATGAAGCTGCTTCAGCATGACGTCATTGATTAAGAGTTGTGACTGTAAGTGGTTCAATGACGTCACCTTCATTTTTTTTTTTTTGGTGTTGCCCAAATCGAAGTTGATCAAAGCTGCAATAAAATGCAATTCATATAAAAATACGCCTGTTTTATAAATAATAAAGTCAAAAATGTCCAGCAACCGTGCAAAAAAAAAGAAACATATTTCGTCTGAAATCCTTTAGTGAATATTTAAGTTAAAAAAAAAAAAAAAAATGAAAACGGTTTAATCATTTAAAACCCTTAATCAATCAGTGTGACCAACGCAGGAAGCCATTTTAGTTTAGCAACAAGATTTGTTTAAAAAGATCCTTAGGAGTCTCTTTTTCTAGATCACACCAAGAGATGTGCATGAGATCCGATTCACGCGCACTAAACGCAGGCCTCATTTGCGCGTGACAGGTGCGGAACAAAAGCAGGAATAATAACAGCAATGAGTTTTACTGATTAAGTTAATGATATCTGTTGGTTTGAAGCAGGAAGCGGTCAGAAAATCAGCAAGGAAGTGTATCAATTCATCCCGCGTAAAGTTAACAACGCGCAACACAACCGAGAAAAGTTTTCAGTTGCGTAAAATGTAAAATACAAAATTGCGCGATTTCTCTTGGGAAACAGCAGAGCAATTTTCTCCTGCAAGTATTTATATATATATATATATATATATATATATATATATATAAAAAACTTTATTTCTTCTTAAAGCTTTAGTTCGTTATCAGACTAAACCATACTTTTACCAACAAAACCAGCCTGGATTAAATTAAAAGCCACAGTATAACTTTAAGAAACAATTAATGAGTGAATAAAAAAACTATTATTTTGTGTGTCATTATGAAGTTTACGAAATTCTGTGTCCTCAGTGACCTGTAGTGTGACTTTAAATGGCCTTACCTCGCGCAGCTTCACCCGCTCCACGCGCAGTTTAGGAGGACGTTTCTACTTTCGGTTATCTAGCTTTATGAAGGAAGATAGACACTCATACAGCTAGATAACCAAAGACAGCAACTACCTCCTGTCAACACTTTCTTTTTAAACGGGGAGCGTCTCATAAAGTGGACCTGACGAATGAAAACAGGGTTAATGCGCAATCACATAAACTCCATTTAATGGACTCGTTTTATAGAGCTGTAAACAAGTCCAGAAAGGACTTCTGAGATGACACGTGATCCACACTAGTAGGCCTGATGGAGTTATCATCAGAGTTTCGATCTCTTAATTAACCATTTCAATCAATGCTCGTTAGTGCATTATAATTCCGCAAAAGGCCAGCAATCCCAAATAGTTTATATTTTATTTAACAAGTAGGCTATAGCATATTTAAACAGTTTCATCACAAATTTATGAATATGAGCCCACGTTTACCCTCGCGTAAATGTGACGTCATATAGTCAAAGTCTATATATACATGTATATGTGTGTATATTTTTTTTTAATCGAGTATGCATTGCTGAAGGACGTTTATATAAGCAATACAGAGCTTATGTTATAAATACAATAAACATATGCTTTACCAAAAACACATTTCAGCATCAAATTATTAAAGGACTATTAAATTTTCCAGATATTCTAGAAGCACCTGCTGAGAGAGAGAGAGAGACAGAGAGAGAGAGAGAGAGAGAGAGAGAGAGAGGGCCACATGCACTCATGGCCTTGTCTGTCACATGGGTCACTTGGAAACAATTCCTGCTACATGTTACGATTATACATGTATCAAAGCTGCATTTATTTCTCATTTAAAGTCCATTTTTGTCTATAAGAGTTATAATTTATTGTGATCCAAGCGGAGGCGATCCGTGTTTAAAATTACAAATGCCCACAGAGCGCGCAGAAATCATTTAGATCATTTAAAAAACAAAAACAACAACAAAAAAAACAATCTTACTTTTAACAATTGACGTACATATTCCTCTCTGTCAGAAAGTAAGCTGCGCGTGTCCGTGTGTCGGGGACGGATAGAGGTTCCCGTGCGCGTCTCGCGACGCCGAAATCTCTGAGAGGAGACAAACTCTTCTTCCGTGACGCGTTTTCCATTCAAAACTCGCAGTGTTCGGCCGTCGGATTGTTGCGCCTCAGCCATCCAGGGAATGTTTAATCTCCAAGATGGGGAATTCCACCCAGTGCTCGTTCGTTGCGGAGGCGCGAGGTGTACTTTACTGTAACCTGCGCGCGACGCTCTCGTTCTGCGCTCGGAGGATGTGATGAGACGCTCTCTCTCCTCCGACTTGAGAGAGTCTAGTTTCTGACTAAACGCGTCCTCCTCTGGCAGTTCTCTCCTGCAGTGACGTCACAGCAGCAGCAGGCAGCCGAGCGGCCAATCACAATCACTCGCGCGTGCTCCCTTTCTCCCTGCTGCCTCTTACGCGCTCGCGCGCGCGCTTTGCCTAGTTCGCTGAGTGCGCGCGCGTCTGAATGTCGCCTATAGTTCCTATAGTAACCTAAAACGAACGAAGCGCTATAGTTTCAGCATGTTCGCCTTTAAGAGGTTTATGAAATGGCGAAACTTATGTCAAATTTACGCATCGGAACTCACTAAAGGTTCATGCACTCTTTTACTCTGTTGTCACGTGTCTATGTGTTCCCAAGTGCTGGAACCGTGTGTGTGTGTGTGTGTGTGTGTGTGTCCAATAAAGCTGGGTCTGAAAAGAAAATACAAGAGTGTAAGTACAATGATGCTTTAAAAAAAATCCGATGTAGTTTGTCGAGAATTATATTGTTAATGTGAGACACTTTTATGAATCCAAAATAATATCCTACATATTCCTTTATTAAATCAATCAGAAGAATTGTTTTTTTTTTCAGATATTGTGTCGTACATATAAGAATTTGAGGATTTTATAATGTGAAATCTGGGTTAGAAAAGGTTTAATTAATTAAACGCTCCTGGTTAAAAGCGCGCACCCGTGTCTGGTGTGTTTGCTGTCTTTATGAAGTTTGTCTGAAAAACTCATGTGTTCACGTGTGGAGCTGTAAAAACAGAAACACAGAAATCATATATCTTTTTTTTCTTTTTTAAAAAAAAGTATATTACAAATATGTCAGGCAGAAATTAATACTAACCACTGAAGTAAAACTGGAGCTCAACGTTGCAAAATAACTTGCTGAAAGATTAAATAAAAAAAACGATTTAAACTTTTTTTTTTTTAAACTGCACTTTTCAAAAGCATTAAGGATCTTACAAACAAATAACACCGTGCAAATTTCTTAATGCACATTTTCTCAATCGAATAACAGCATTTAATGCACTTGCACAATTTCACACCAGTTTTATTTATAACAAATTAATTTCGTCACTGTTTGATGATTTTCACGAGCGCATTTGTGGCATTTAGGGAGCGCGCGCGCGCGCGGGACATCCAGTGTGAAACTGCTCCACAATAACAGTTTCTTGCCCTTTTCTATAATCAAATTGCGTGTTTGACACATATTAATCCCCTCCTCCGTTGTTTTGCATTGGTCTTCTGTACAGTATGACATTCTGAGCGCCAACGCGTATTGTATAAGTATTATAATTATTATTATCAGCTACTATTATCATTGGAGGTTCTTATAAGGCGCTTATCCTACATAATACCTTTTTTACGCAAGGAGTTAAAATGCAATCTTCACTTTATAATGCATTAGCATTGCTTTATAATAGGAATACGCGCGCGCGCGCCCATAATTAGCGCGTGCACAATCAGACCTGGGCTAAAGGAGACTGACTGATGGTGTTTTCCTGACCCCGCCACACGCGCGCTTAAGTGAAGAGTCCACTCTCTCCATTCACAAAGGTCATGTGGGTTAAATGAATGTCCTGCGAGGTCTGTGTCTCGTGCCACTGCGCTTTATCGGCCCGTGGAGACTTCTAGAAGAGAGCATTGCTGTCTCAAGAATAACTAGAATTCCTCATTTCTGATGATCACGTATTGGTTAAATTTTAAATCGCAGTAAGCATGTTGCGCTGGGATACTTAAAGGGATAGTTCACCCCCCCAAAAAAACAAACAAACAAACAAAAAAAAAATTTAAACCCTGTCATCATTTACTCACACCTCAAGTTGTTCCAAACCTGTACGAGTTTCTTTCTTCTGTTGAACGCAAACGAAGGTGTTTTAAAGAATGTCGTTGGACCCCGTTGACTTCCATTGAATTTTTTCCCCTCATTAAATCAACTGTTTGATTACCTTTATTCTTCAAAATAGCTGCAGAAGAAATAAATTCATACAGGTTTGGAACACCTTGAGGGTGAGTAAATGATGACAGGATTTTTGGGGTGAACTATCTCTTTAAGTAAGTGTCGCTATTTATCATTTATTTAAGACTTGCTTGTATTAACACCCTTATGTAGCTGTAAGTGATAAGTGGATATTAAATGTAAAGTGTTCCGAGGCCCTTTATAATTATTCAGCCTAAAGTTTCACCACGAATCTACAGTTTTGACAACAGCGACCCCTAGCGGTGAGTTCTCGCATCTTCAAGCGCGCATTCAGGCGCTTTACACAATTAATTTACGGTCTAAATAAATACAAATAGGAAAGGCTTTCAACGAATTTATAAAGTTGCGTGAGTTCTGCGCATAAATTACTATTTTCAGTGTTTTTAAAATGGTATTTGATCTCGTAAAATGAAGATTTTTAATTTATAAATCGGTTTCCATTGTTTTCCACCACCTGACATCTAGATAAATCAAACATAAAATCGCAAAATTTGTATCTAATCGTTTTTTAAATGATTTTTTTAAAAAAAAATGTTACCTCACAATCGAATCTTAAATGTTGTTATTATTATGTTTACATCGTAGGCAAATTATGTTTATTTACAACGTTTATGTGCAAACAATTTGTTAATAAAAGTAGACAATTTCATTTGTCTGCAACATCCTACAGAGGAAACATGAAAAAGTGCCAAAGTAGACAAAACACAATCGATTTTTTTTCTTCGCCTTTTGCCATTAAAGGTCATTTCATTGTCATTTATTTATGCCTCGTGCGAGGTCATAATATTCCTCTGCTGTGGTTACAGATTTATGACAAATATAGCCTAGAAAATCTAACTTCTGAACACATCGCTGACCATTCAAAAACCAAAGCATGTTAAATGAATCTAACTGGATAGTTATCAACCATCAGGCCTTAATATAACCTCATAGCTAATGCATTTTTTAATGCATCAAATAGGCTATATTTGTCCGTAACGAATCGGCATGTTGCCCTTCTGATAAAGCTGTTTTGATCCCTCAAAATATCACAGAATATAAGAAAAGCCTATAACAAAAAGCACTAAACATATTACCCGCAGACTTCTAAATCGAAATAATTATTTTCTGTGTCCGAGCACTGTTTTAAGATCAACTTTCACATGGGAAAACGGTTAAAGTGAGTAAAATTTAGACATATCACGTTCTATTGTGGTCTAAAGCTTGAAGTGTAGTGCTATACCGCCACCTGGTGGTTATTTTTTGTACCACCATCTTGTGTTTCATCTGTTAATAAATCTAAAGCAAAACCTCAGTATTGTCTTTCTCACTCACGTGTATAACGTGACAGAAAATTACAAATATTGTGATACTCCTCCAAGCCTAAAAAGTTACGACCCCGGCAGGACTCGAACCTGCAATCTTCTGATCCGAAGTCAGACGCCTTATCCATTAGGCCACGAGGCCTGTGAAACGGCATCGCCAATCACGTGTCACTACTCAGATGTAGCGACATCACACATCACTTCCATGGACCAGAAGAGGGCGCACACAGACAAAAAATCACTTACTTTCGACAAAAGACGTCGAATGTTTCGTGAAATGGAGTCACATTATTCAGCGTTACCAAGACAACTACACTACTACAAACCAACTTGGCTATTAATGGTTAAAAACAGATAACGGTGCAGTAAAAATGAGCGAATACGCTTCTGGTTATTGTGTATAGTCGCTGCGTACAAAGGGTAAAGAATAGTAATGAGCGGTTTACACATCACTGGGTTACGTTTTACTCCGCTCTAACTGATTTTATCGACACTTTTGAAGCAGTTAAATACATATACGTGCAGTTTATAACTATGTGTATGCTCCATCAGATCGCCAGCATCACGCGGGCCAGTGGCGCAATGGATAACGCGTCTGACTACGGATCAGAAGATTCTAGGTTCGACTCCTGGCTGGCTCGAAAATGCTTTTTCTAAAATTACGTGTTTTGGAGTCTTGCATCTTAGCTACGTTCATTTCAAATTAATTGTGGACTGATCAAATGTTTATTCTGTCAAGGCAACATATTTTTTTTTTCCCAATTATTTATGAAAGACATCTACATGCACTAAAAAAAATGTCCAGGAGTGTCAGAAACCTGCAGCAGTTCCATGAAAAAGTGCTTGAAATGTGACTGAATGCATCAAAAGTACATTTTCAAAGATGAGTGATAACTGACAAAGAACAAGTAAACAATCATTGTTGGATTACTGGAACGATACCGAAGACATTAACTGTACAAATGTTCTTTACTTCACTGGATTTTTCCGAACATCAATAATTGTTGAATTGGAATAAAGTGGTCCTGTGTTGAGGCTCGATCTCCTTAATTCTCTCCGTGGTCTCGTGAGGGACACGGAGGCTGTCCCACTCCAGTGTGTGGCATTCATACCAGGCTGAATTACTCTGTTATTTGGCAGTTCACAAGCTGCTCTCTGCCTGAGCTCCTCCATGCTGTACTGGTCCTCTGTGGGGAGTGAAGAGCGCCTCCATGTTGGCGGAAGAGGGGCATTCACCAGCTCTCGCATCTCTTCTCTCGACTTCTGAACTCGCTCTGCCTCGAGGGTAGACTTGGGATCTTCAGTAACTCTGCCCTGGACCGCACCTGACAGCCGACTATCACAATTTGGACCTGAGGAAAGGTGTAAAAAACAGTCAGAAATCAACAATAATAAACAAATTGGTGCATTGAAATTAAAATGTGGTTTCAGACCCGTATTACTTTCTTTACTCCATGAAACACAGATCTGCAAATTGCATAGCAATTTATCACAACACGACCAATAAGAGTGTCAGAAACCTGCCAACCCGGCATGTTTTTTGTCTAAGGCACCACAAAACACAAGCACAAATGAGATCTGTGAACTCTGGGAGTGGATAACGATTTAAAATTTCAATTTTTTCCTCGCCTAGAGAAACCAGATGGACTTCAGAAGACATGAATATAATCATACAAATCATATGGACAACTCTTAATCATGTTTTATTTTGGAGCTGATGGTATAAACTGTAAGAAAAGCTCAGAAATTCTGCCTGACATTTTTTGCATTTCATTGTAAAAAGAAAATGATAGGACAACACATCAAGATAAAAACAGTTGTTTTTAGATGAATGTTTCCTTTAAAGAGGTCATGAACTGCATTTATTTTTTTATTTCAGTGTTTCCTGAAGTGAACTTATAATGTTAGCATGATTTTTACATCAAAAATTTAGAAATAAACGGCTATTTTTCTACCTTGAATTTAGCCCTCTGATTTGAATAGGTGAGACTTCAATGCTGTGATTGGCTGACATGTTTGCATATGAAATAAGTCTTACTTGTGGGAACCGGCGCTGCCAGGCAGTCAGGGATTGAACCCCCACTGTGAAAATGTTACCATGTTTTTACCATTACAGCTGTCAAGATGAACTAATCGTGAAAATGTTGACTTTAGCGTTATATTTAGGTCGACTCCTGTTGCATGAAAGCTTGCAGCGATGAGCATTGTAGCCGATGACAGTCTGTTGATCGCGAGATGGCAGTAATCATGTCGTTGGAACTTATTTTCTGCACTCTCACGATCATTACTAACAGTGCAAACATGGTGTAAATACAGTTAGAGATTCATAGCGGGAGTCCAGATAAGCTCGTGCTGTGTGATTGACAGCTTCAGTCATTGTAAAGAGAGCGTTTCTGTGTATAATTTAATCACAGTTTAAAAAAAACGCACAAATACCCAGAACATATTAAGCGATCTGTAATAATGCACAAAGCAATAGTGACCATGTAATAAAAACAGTTACTCAGACTTGTGTAACAACATTAGGAGCACTGACAGGTGAAGTTGAATAGCACTGATTATCTCTTCATCACGGCACCTGTTAGTGGGTGGGATATATTAGGCAGCAAGTGAACATTTTGTCCTCAAAGTTTGATGTGTTTGAAGCAGGAAAAAGGGGCAGGCGTAAGGGTTTGAGCGAGTTTGACAAGAGCCGAATTGTGATGGCTAGCCAGCTCTTGTTCCCGGTCTGCAGTGGTCAGTATCTATCAAAAGTGCTTTGAGGAAGGAACGGTGGTGAACCGGTGACAGAGGCTCATTGATGGCTGGCCCGTGTGGTTCGATCCAACAGACGAGCTCCTGGAGCTCAAACTGCTCAAGAAGTTAATGCTGGTTCTGATAGAAAGCTGTTTTGATGCGTATGGAGCTGCAGACGAGACCAGTCAGGGTGTCCATGCTGACCCCTGTCCACCTCCGAAAGAACCAACAGTGGACGAGAGCATCAGAACTGGACCACGGAGCGATGGAAGAAGGTGGACTGGTCTGATGGCCGGGTGTGTGTGTGTCACTTACCTGGGGAACACACGACACCAGGATGCATTATGGGAAGAAGGCAAGCCGTGTGATGCTTTGGACAATGTTCTGCTGGGAAATGTTGTGTCCTGACATGTGGATGTTATTGTGACACGTACCACCTACCTAAGCGTTGTTGCAGTACATCATTTCATGGAAACGGTTTTCCCTGGTGTCTGTGGCTCTTTCAGCAGGATGATGTGTCCTGACACAAAGCAAACATGGTTCAGGAATGGTTTGAGGAGAGTTTGAGGTGTTGACTTGGCCTCCAAATTCCCCAGATCTCAATCCAGTCGAGCGTCTGTGGGATGTGCTGAACAAACAAGTCCGATCCATGGAGGATCCACCTCAAAACTTACATCTTGGTGTCAATATCCCACAGCACACCTTCAGGGGTCTAGAAGAGTCCATGCCTCGACGGGTCAGGGGTGTTTTGACAGCAAAAGGACCAACACAATATTAAGAGGGTTGTCATAATATTATGCATGATCGGTGTAGTCAGCACAGCATCGTCAACTTTCAATCCAATTGTGCCTTGTTTGTAAACAAATCCACTGTAAAATTAAGTGAACAAAGGACCAAGTTCTTACTGACGTGGTCTGGAACTTCATTTAAAATAAAGTTTATCCATTTTCTTAATGTTGGGATCAGAAGGAAGGCAATGCAACTTGGCACAACAGAGCCATCTTTATCACTTGGTTTCTGTGTAGACTGCACTTACCTCTCTCCATATTTACCTACGATATGCCTGAATCAGTGGGCGGGGCTAAACAGGCAGCGATGTAGCCACACTATTACGAAATAAAATGGCGCATTTATTCATATCTTTTTGGCAGATTGGCTTCAATATAAGCCGTTTTTAAACTAACGAGAAAGTTTCGATCAAGGGAACTTTTAATTCTCAGTCCATGACCACTTTAAGACCTAATATTTAGTCATTTTATGAAATTATTTTAGAAGCATGCTCTATGAATTAAACTTAGAAACTGATTTTACTTGCATAATACAAAAAGGGAAAAGATAAAAACATGATAAAATAAAAATACTGAACATTTAAAACAATAATATTGAAAGTTAACATTGTTGCGGAGCAGTTCTCACCTTTGCTTTGTTCTCCAGCGTGATTTACAGGGCCACACATTTCCCTCAGTTTGATGTTCAGCTCCTGATTTGCTATTTTGCAGAAGTTCAGCTCTTTGCTGAGGCTGTGGATCAAGCCCTCATACTGCCGCTGTCTACCAGCCAGACCCTCGTCCATTTGCTCTGGAAACACAATAAAAAGCCAATACTTTCACTTTAGTTGCTCATAATGTAAATTTGTGGATAGTATTGCCTAATTTGTAACTTTGTATAGCTGCTATAAACAATCCAGAGATTCATTCCCCAATGTTGTTTTGCAGTGAATTTCATGTTCTGTAACCAAGGATAAATCTAGTGAATGTGTTTGAGTCTGAGGATGAAGACTGCAGCAGTCAGGACTCAAACCTCGGCACTGCTGCAGCAGTAGCTGGATGTTTATCTCGTGTTCTTTCTGCTGCTGGGTGAGTCTGCGATCCGCCTCGAGGTGCTGTCTTTCCAGAGCCGCTTCCAACCACCCAACCAAGTTCTGCTGCTCCTCGACTCTCAGCTCCAGCTCAGCCAGAGCCAGCTGCAGCCTCCGCTCTTCCTCACGAAGAGACACAACCTTTTCAACACACGATATCAGTCATATATTTAGTGTAGTTCAAATATTTCAGTTTCAATTTACTTGTAAAGCGCTTTCAGAATACATGTCATACTATTACACAAGTCTTTACCTGTTGTGCTAAACAGCTAAACTTACACGTTATATTAATAGGAAGCATGAATATAAAAATAAGGTGAGAAAATGTGTCTACATTTGCCAAAACAGGGTAACGGTGACCACACAGGCTAGAAGCTAATGTGTGGCTGTGATGAGTGTTGTTATTGTTTAGCAGAGATCTGGTGCTGCATTACGATGGTCTGCCAACTGACATGTTAATGGATCACACCTTTTCGAATAAAACTCACCAACACAAACAAGTACACTAAAGTGTCAGCCTATATCTTCACGAACATGATTAATGAGAATAATGTGAGGAAACTCGGATGACCTTATCGAAGTATTTACAAAGCAGAGCTCTAGTTTCAGAGGCGGACAGGTAGGTGAGTTTGGCCATCAGGTTCATCTCCCACTGGGTTAGCATGCTCCCTGACGCCCGCAGCTGCCTCTGTCTCTGGGTGATCGCCTCGTTTTTGTACTCGATAGCAGCATCCAGAGCCTCAATGGCCTCGTCCAACTGGAACAGTGTTCGTTCTTCCTGATGTTTAACAGAGGACAGGGCAGCTTTAATAAATGTAATACGCACATTATGCAAAACAAGGTTCTTTTCAAGGCAAAAGTTTAAGAATTCTAAGCTTAAAGCTGCAATATGTAACATTTTTTGCAGTAAAATACCCGAAAACCACTGGGCCAGTGTTATATATTTTGTTCAGTTGAGTACTTATAATATCCCAAATGTTTCCAACTATTTGCAAATCGTGAGAAAATCACAATTTTAACCAAGGATCCGGGACGTGTGAGGGAGTCGTCTGTCAATGGCGTCATATCCATGCTACCCTCGTTTTCCGGTTTTATTTGGTAGAAACCATGGAAACACCAAAGACGCTTTACATGTGGGAACACAGGCAAGGAAACATCTGTTTTGATACAATTATAGACAGACAGGTGAAGACCACGTCCAAAGCTACGGCTTTGTTTTGAATAGGCGATCTCTAGCGGACGAAAAACAACATGGTGGCAACTTTAAGAATTCTATTTAGTTAGGACATTCTAATTACAGAAGTTAAAATTTTAGAATTCTTAAAGAATTTTGGAATTCGAATGTCCTAGCCAATTTTTTGCTGTCGAATTTTTTTAATTCTTGAACTTTTTTTAACCAGGGTTCCCACACCTTGGTTAACTTCATATTCAAGGACCTTTCAAGGACTTTCCAGGTCCAATACCCTCAAATTCAAGGACTAAATGTGGGGACACATTTCAAGTGAGTGCAAGGTTACATCATGTTACCTTGTAAGACACATAGTTACAGTTTCCATTTGGCAACATACAACACAAAGTACCTCATGCGGGACACATTTAACGTAACGCGTAAATGTATGCAACTAACGTAAATCCAGCAAGCTAGTATGCATAGCCCACAAAGTGTTGGCGAAATAACACTTTAGCAGATATGGAATTTTTTATATCAGAAAACTTCTTGGACAAAATACATTTCAAGCACTTTTCACAAAGTTTTTTTTTTTTTTCAGATTCACAAACTTTCAAGGATTTCAAGGACCCACGGGAACCCTGTTTAACGTTTACAGCATTTAAGGATGGATTAAACTACACAACCTTTAAAATCTGAACAAATTTTAAAACACTAGGCATTATACTCTTGCCAACTTATATAAATTTACAGAGAAAAACAACGATGAGCAATGATTAAAAGAGAAAAACAAAAACAAAGAGGGCCGAGGATCACACACTACCAGACTTTCAAGTCTACAAACTCCCACAGAAACATCCACCTTGCTGCTAGGAGATGCATGATAAACGAAAACAACATGTTCTAAAATTGGCGAAAAAATATTTACTTGACAAGCTCTTGAAAGGATGCGATCATAGTCTGAAGCTAAAAAAATCTGAGTCTGTGCCCATCACACACTACATGATTTTCAAAGAAATGTGTCGATTTCGACTAACCAAATTCTGCAGACTGGCTATGACATTTGCCAACTAGTGTCGACTCTTCCAGACTGCAAAGTGGGGCAAAAACCTGGGCAAAAGTTGTGTAGTGTATTCCAGCCTTAAGTTAGTTAGGACAGTCTAACTCTACAACTTTAATAATTCTAAAATTCTGATGTAAAAGAGACGCAGAAACATGTTCTGTGTGAACTGGCCTCAGAATTCTGTTGTAAATTATAAAATGATGTAAGCAAATATGGATGGGAATTTAAAAATATCAAAATCCTAATGCATTCAAGCAATACTGACTCTGAAATTTAGAACTTCTAAAATTCTGAAAATCAAAGTGATTTCCACCTCAGGAGAGAGCAAGTTGCCCTGTCTCAGTTTGTCGTCCAGCTCCACCCTCTGTTTGAGGAGCAGCTCCTTCTCCTGCCGGAGGTTGGAGATCTCCTGTCTGATCTGCTCAGAGTCCTGAGCGCTGCTACTACGCAGTAGACCGTTCCTCTCCGTGAGCTCCCGTTCCAGAGACTCGATTCGGCTCGACAAGGTCAACAAGTCTTTACTGAGAGCCTGCAGAGAAAATAGACCACACCAACTTTTAAAGACTCATCATGGGGTGGATAACGGGATGAAGCAAAGCCACAAAGTTTATACAGACCTGACTAGAGCGAAGCTTTTTGGATTCCAGGCCACTGCGTTCCAAGAGCAAGGCCTCTTTTTTGGCTAAGATCTCCTCTCTCTTGGTCAGCTCTCCTTCCAGGTCATCAAGTCCACGCCGTTGATCCAGAACCTTCTCCATTTCCTCATCAAGCCAGCGTTTCTGCTCCTCTATCTTCTGCTCAACCATAGATATTTTGGATTCAATTTTATACATGCTTCAGAAACTAAGTCAAATAATGAAATAAATTTTGCATTAGACACTTTTATTCAAAGCAGAACTGCATTCAAGGGATACATTTTAACTACAGGTGCTGGTCATATAATTAGAATATCATCAAAAAGATGATTTATTTCACTAATTCCATTCAAAAAGTGAAACTTGTATATTATATTCATTCATTACAGACAGACTGATATATTTTAAATGTTTATTTCTTTTAATTTTGATGATTATAACTGGCAACTAAGGAAAATCCCAAATTCAGTATCTCAGAAAATTAGAATATTGTGAACAGGTTCAATATTGAAGACACCTGGTGCCACACTCTAATCAGCTAATGAACTCAAAACACCTGAAAAGGCCTTTAAATGGTCTCTCAGTCTAGTTCTGTAGGATACACAATCATGGGGAAGACCGCTGACTTGACAGTTGTCCAAAAGACGACCATTGACACATTGCACGAGGAGGGCAACACACAAAAGGTCATTGCAAAAGAGGCTGGCTCTTCACAGAGATCTGTGTCCAAGCACATTAATAGAGAGGCGAAGGGAAGGAAAACATGTGGTAGAAAAAAAGTGTACAAGCAATAGGGATAATCGCACCCTGGAGAGGATTGTGAAACAAAACCCATTCAAAAATGTGGGGGAGATTCAGAAAGAGTGGACTGCAGCTGGAGTCAGTGCTTCAAGAGCCACTACGCACAGATGCAAGACATGGGTTTCAGCTGTCACATTCCTTGTGTGAAGCCACTCTTGGACAACAGACAGCACCAGAAGAGTCTCACCTGGGCTAAAGACAAAAAGGACTGGACTGCTGCTGAGTGGTCCAAAGTTATGTTCTCTGATGAAAGTAAATTTTACATTTCCTTTGGAAATCAGGGTCCCAGAGTCTGGAGGAAGGGAGGAGAGGAGGAGAGGCCACGTTGCTTGAGGTCCAGTGTAAAGTTTCGACAGTCAGTGATGGTTTGGGGTGCCATGTCATCTGCTGGTGTTGGTCAACTGTGTTTTATGAGGTCCAAGGTCAACACAGCCATATACCAGGAAGTTTTAGAGCACTTCATGTTTCCTGCTGCTGACCAACTTTATGGAGATGCAGATTTAATTTCCCAACAGGACTTGGCACCCGCACACAGTGCCAAAGCAACCAGTACCTGGTTTAAGGACCATGGTATCCCTGTTCTTAATTGGCCAGCAAACTCGCCTGACTTTAACCCCATAGAAAATCTATGGGGTGTTGTGAAGAGGAAGATGCGATATGCCAGACCCAAAAATGCAGAAGAGCTGAAGGCCACTATCAGAGCAACCTGGGCTCTCATAACACATGAGCAGTGCCACAGACTGATCGACTCCATGCCACGCCGCATTGCTGCCGTAATTCAGGCAAAAGGAGCCCCAACTAAGTATTGACTGCTGTACATGCTCATACTTTTCATGTTCATACTTTTCAGTTGGCCAAGATTTCTAAAAATCCTTTCTAAGTCTTAAGTAATATTCTAATTTTCTGAGATACTGAATTTGGGATTTTCCTTAGTTGTCAGTTATAATCATCAAAATGAAAAGAAATAAACTTTTAAAATATATCAGTCTGTGTGTAATGAATGAATATAATATACAAGTTTCACTTTTTGAATGGAATTAGTGAAATAAATCAACTTTTTGATGATATTCTAATTATTTGACCAGCACCTGTATGTTAATTCCTTAGAAATCAAACCCACAATCATGACATTGGAAACAGCAAATGCATTATCCAAGGGAAATAACACAAAACCCGTATTAATAACAGGTTGAGAGGAATTTGGGAAACAAACTCTAGTTGTTTCAAGTTGAAACAAGCTACTGAAATATACGCTCAACTACAAGGAAATATTATTCAAATGTCAGTCAAACCATTAAACACCATGTCTGAGTAAACAGATCTAAAAATAATATTTTATTGCTGGGTAATGGCTATGGAATGGGTTTGATGAAAAGAGCACGATTTCGTTTTTCTGTCTGAACCCACCTGCTGTTCCTCTAGTGATACGACCGAGCCGTTACTTCCACTTCTCCTCTGTCGCTGGAAGGCAGCGATTTCCTCCGTCTTAATCCTCAGAATTTTCTGCTGCTGTTCGTTCTTTATCTCCAGCTCCTTTGAGAAAGAGAAAGAGGCTGTTTGGTAAATCATTCTCTATTGAACAACAAGAATGGCTGGGAGGCTGAGGTTTCTCTGTAGATTATTATTGTTCAGAATACAGAAACAAAAATGACTAATGCTGGTCCTTACAGAACAGAACTGAAAAACCTGCGATGAACACTCCAAAAGAGACCATTTAAATGTGTAATTGCTGCAACAGCAGCGGCACCACACAAAGAAAGACGTGATCTGAAGCGAACAAGACAGAAAAATAGCATAATTTTTTATATTTTATGAAGAAAATGCAATCACATTTTATGTTTATATTTTATACACTACCGCTCAAAAGTTTGGGCTTGGTAAGATTTGTTCATGTCCTTGAAAGAAGTCTCGCCAAGGCTGCATCCATTTAATAAACAATTACAATAAAAACAGAGAAATATTAGTCCAATTTAAAACTGATTTAAAGTGCAAAGCAAATATTGTTTTGGGAGTTTTCAACCACAGGTTTAAATGCATGTAAGGTCAAAAAACACTTTAGTTTTCTCGTATACTACGGCGCTGTTGAATGCTTGAATCTGATTGGTTGACGAATGTTCTAAAGGTGTGCCATTATTTTCAGGGAAACGCACGGCTAAAGTAGTTCTAGGCAGGTCTCGATTTCAGTTATTTAAAAAGGTTAAGCAAAAGAAACAAAACTCGCAACAACACTGTCCAAGCAAATAAATAGAGTAAGCAAGAGGAAAAAAAACAACAAATTACTTCCATGTTTTTTTGCAACAATATTATGTTTTATTATGTCCTCAAAGCACATACTCTGTTTCTCCCGCTCTCTCTCACTCACACACATACTCGCACAGATGGACTTTGGAATTAGCAATGGAGGCTTGAGATGAAATGTGTAAGAAATTAAGCACAAAAACTTGATGTCTTGAAATATAACATCTGAATAGTGTTTTGCGGTGTGGTAACCGAAGTATAATTTGCATTATTTTCTAAAAATTCAATTAGGGTGGGTCAAGTTGTTCGTGGGAGGAAAATATAGAACATAGGCAGGCATTAGGCAAATGTGTTACCCAGTGATGTGCAGCCGTCCCGGAAGTGGGATTTGAATTCCTGATGATTCGTTTAGGTGGTTCAGAGTTGATTCTTTCTTTTGAGAGACAATAACTTTATTTATCGTGCACTTTTTATGCCTGAAAGGTAATATTTGAAAAAGTAAAATAGAGGCACTTTAATATTTTTTAATATTTAATCTACTCCTGTGATCAAAGCTGAATTTTCAGCATCATTACATTAGTCAAAGTCACATGATCCTTCAGAAATCTGAAATTCTGATTTGCTGCACAAGAAACATTTTTAATCATCAATGTCGAATTTTATTACAATGTCGAAAACATAACACTTTACGGTAAGGTTTCATTTGTTAGCATTAGTTAACTACACTAATTAACATGAACTAACAGTTAACAATATCTCTACATCTTTGTTGATGGTAACCTGTACATTTACGAATACATTTTTAAGATCAAAAGATGTACCTGTGAACCAACGCAAACATCTTTATTAACTAACATTAGGTTAATATATTGTGTAAAAATATATTGCTTATTGTTAGTTCATGTTAATTAATGTATCAACTAATGTTAACAAATGAGACCTTTTTGTAGTGTTACCAAAAAATCTTTGCAACATCACCAATGTTTTTACTGTCACTTCTGAAGTCACTGTCACTTAATTTCTCTCTCTTAAAAAGAAAAATCTTACTGAACCCCAAACTTCTGTGCTTTTTATATTTTATTAAGGAAAAAAAAACAAAAAAAAAAAAAAAAAAAAAAAAATCACAGCCTTTGTCTAGAAATAATTATTTCTTGCAATTCCACAGCAAGAGAAGCGAAAATTACACACTTCACTTTAAATTCCAAATATGCTCTCGATTTCTCCCAGGTTCCGTTCCCCATCTGCGTTGAACGCAACACTGAGGTCAATCGCACAGTGGGTCGGCTCACCTTGACTCTGTGCTTTCCTTTCTGCATCTCACTCTCCAGCCGTCTCTTCTGCTGGCTCTCCTCTCGCAGGCGGCGCTGCAGAAGATCCTGCTGCTGCTTCATGCTCTGCACGTTCCTCTCGAGTTCCTGCACACGCCGCTCGCTCTGCGCAGACAGGGATGCCAGCTGCGCAGTGTCCCGCTGCTTCTGCTTCAACACCTGAAGGCACAGCACATGTGCAGAGCTATATTTACATTTCCAGAATTGAGGTTTCAAGAATTTGCTTTCAATTTCCACATATTCTGATTATAATACTTAATATATACCTGTAGTTTGGGTCTTCTCATTAGGGATGCACTGAAATTTCCGCAGCCAAAAATGGCATTTTCTGTTTTTGGCCGAAAGAGAATAACGGCCGAAAATATGAGCTGAAAATATATAAACGCCCCTCAGGCTCGATCTAATGGACAAAAAAAAGCTTGTGGAATTTACATACGATGCCTGGAAACGACGGAAAACATACGGAGAGCAGCAGCTTTCGTTTCTGCTCTGACAGCCGCAAGACCCGTCGAACGCTGTGAGTGTGTGTTAGAAATCAGGAACGGTCAGAGAACATTGTGCTTGGTACATTTTCAAGTTTAAATCTCGTCTGGCTAGGACGCTTCTCATAATGTTAGGTCAGGAGGTGGAGAGTAGAGTCTTTTGTGGCTGTTCGAACACATTCGACCACATGAGCGTTTCCATTACGAAAGCAATCCGATTGAATGTGTTTTCAACCATCTCTGGAAGTGATCGAAAGTGGACGAGCTCAACCTGTATTTAGCATCATCCACTTGTGATCCGATTGACCAAAATGCATCTTAATACCAGGTGGAAACAGGGCCTCAGTCTTCAGCGCTGGTGTGATGCTCCGCTCAACATTCTGCTCTATGTTAGGGGTTAAACGAATCGTAGTTGATCCATGGAGACCAGGCCCTATGGTTCGGCACGTATTCTGTGTATTCATTCTTTCACCATCATTTCGGTACTCACACGCTGTTATCTGTGCGCACAGCACAGCCGCACACACCCGAAGGGCTTGCACTCCGAGAGGTGCGTTTCAGAAAACTTGCGAACAGCGATTCCTCTTTTGCATCTCCATGCACTTGAATACACACAAAATTTTGTCAAATTACCAGTCAGTTAGTTATGAACATAAAGATTTGAGAAAGAAAGCGGATGTGTATCATTATGTTGGATCTGTGCATTCGGTCTTAAAGTGACAGCAACCAATAAATACCTGCTGCTGAGTTATTAATGTTATTAATCAAACAACAAAGATTAATGTATATTAAAATTTATACAGTGAACACTATGTAAGTTACTTTACATCTAGGCCCAATTATTACCCGTCTGTACCTGAATACGCAACAGTTACACCTTACTTTAACCATGTTTTAATGTATTTATCTATGCTTGTAATTAGTGTATTTAATCTTAACCCCCCATATGTATTTTTTAAATTCAGTATCATTAAAATGATCACATTTTCGGCCAAGAGTATCCAGAAGTTCGGCCCAGAATTTTTATTTCGGTGCATCCCTACTTCTCATTTTATTTTTGTAATATGTACCGTTTCAGTTCATGCTGTAGAATCACAATACTAAAATTTTGGTTTTGTGACAACCCTTAAACCTCTATAGAGATTTCCATAATGATGCCTTTCGGCAAGGCAAAGCTGCCAGACACAGACCTGAACTTTGCTCTGTGCAGCTGCGATTTTCCGCCTGCACTCCTGAGCTTTAGAGCGGTCAGCGGCGTCACGGCCGCCCTGAACCTCCAGGTCCTGCAGCTGCTTTTGTGCCTCTGTGAGCTCCACACGGGCCTGCTCCGCCTCTGCCTCCAGCTCAGAGATCTTACGACTGTACTGCTTGTTCATGGCCTGGGCATCCTTACCTACAGAGAAAGAGAGGACATGATAAATGTTAACACTTTAGAGCCCAATTCCCACTATTAACTAGTTGCTTATTAGCTTGCATATTAATAGGATATTTTGCTGTTTATTAGTCATTATAAAGCATAATATTATTTATTATTTATTATAATTATAAAGCCTTATTCTGCATGACTGTATTATACATCCCTTAATCCAACCAATAGCTAAACTTAACAACTACTAACAATTGATAAGCATTAATTAGGACTTTATTGAGGAAAAAGTCATAGTTAATAGTGAGAATTGGACCTAAACTAAAGTATGACCTTATAATTATAACACTGATAATGATAAACTTATAATGGGCGACGAGAAACATTTGGGCAAGACAAGGATGAATTAAATTGAACAAAAATTACAGTAAAGAAATTAATAAATGTAACAAAATACTTCTGTTTTGAAATAAATGTTGTTCTTTTGAACTTTCTATTCATCAAAGAATCCTGAAAAATCCATAAAAATACTAAGCAGCACAACTGTTTACAACATATAACAATAATATGTTTCTTTATTATAATAATAAATGTTCCTTAAGCATCAAATCATCCTATTAGAATGATTTCTGAAGGATCATGTGACACTGAAGACTGGAGTACTGATGCTGAAAATTCAGCTTTTATCACAGGAATAAATGACATTTTTAAATATTTTACAACAACAACAAAAAAAACTGTCATTATAAATTGTAATATTTCACAATTTTACCATTTTTTGATCAAATAAATACAGCCATGGTGAACATAAGATACTTCTTTCAAAAACATTTCCTAACAAATATAGGCTGGGTAAAGTGAAAAGAAAAATTCACATGTTTAAATTGAGCTGTTACTGTTGTGCTAATGCAACCAATTAATTTGTATAGAAAATTCAATAAGTTTTTTTTTTTTGGACATTTAAATTAAATCATAGCAAGTCCCATTAAAATGTGCCATCTGTCAGAGTCGTGACCTAGCAGTTCGCATACATGCCTGGATACGTTGAGATGGAAAATGCAAAATAAAAGTGAATTTCTTTTCACATTTGCAGATCAGACTATATCTTTTAAGCAGCTCTCAAGCACATTAAACAACACAAGCATCTGTCACAAAACACTGGGCACATGAAACTCTGAGCTTCTTTAAAGCATTTGATATATAATATCCTCCCACGCTTTGGACAACTTGTTTCGTGAATGTTTCCACTGCAGCGAAGCTTTGTGACCTCTGCTATTTTGTTTCACAGAAATGAGTTTTTCACTGCTGTAAAGTGGCACAACTGATAAAGGTTTCGGACTGCACTGACTAATAGATGGTAGAATTGGTTGGTCAATCATTTTCTCATTATCCATTATTAATGATTTTATTCATTAGTTATTACACATTGTTTGGACACATAAGGTGTTAAAGGGATAATGTAGTTAATGACGGACACATCATTATTTTTGTACGCCACCCTAGAAGATTTTTCCATTGGCTTTTGGATTATTGCAGACAATAAGCTCTGGGACAAACAAAAGCATTATTTTTTACATGTTTTGTACATTAAGATAATCTTTACAAATGAACACAACTCAGCATTAGTTAGGATATAAACAAACTACATCACAACGTCACAAACAGATTCCGACAACTCTTTCAATCTCCATTTAAAATCTTAAAAATTGAAAAGTGTGCAAGAGTGTGTGTGTGTGTGTGTGTGTGTGTATAAACAAGACGAGGGTGTGAAAGCAGACTAGTGAGTAGATGAGTTTACCTGTTTGGTGTGATGATGTTTAATGTCCCTGAAAAACTCTATAGTGCCATTTAGAGACTTTTTAGCAGCTGCCTTTTTAAAGACATATTAAGTAAAAAACCAAAAAACCAAAATGTTTTACTAATACATGGAGTATTACTGATGTATTTTATTATGTCAAAGAATAAAATGTGAAAAACAAACAAAAAAAAACTTAACCATATGTAAACCACAGACCTTATTTCAGGCATTTACCCAAAAATCCATTGAATTTTGGACCGAAGTAAGTTTTAGGACTCCTGCAGCACTCCATTGGCTTCATATTTTGTTATACAATTCAAAAACACTATAATCACATTTCTCAACTAAATAAACTTTTTCTAAGTAATTATTCATTATACAGTAGAGTCTCTATTGACAGCAAGATAATGAACACTTTTAGATGCCCAGAAGATACTAAAACATATTTAAACAGTTCATGTGAGTACAGTGGATCAACCTTAATATTATAAAGCGACGAGAATACTTTTTGTACGCCAAAAAAACAAAAATAACGACTTTTCAACAGTATCTAGTGATGGACGATTTCAAAACACTGCTTCGAAGCTTAACAAATCTTTTAATTGGAATCGGCGATTTTGTTCACGTATCAAACTGACAAAATCTCGTGAACTACTGAAATTTCGAATAACTTACTGAAATCGCACGACTTTAGCGCTCCGAACCACTGATTTGAAACAAAAGATTCATAAAGTTACAAAGCAGTGTTTTGAAATCGTCCATCATTAGATATTGTTGAAAAGTCGTTATTTTGTTTTTTTGCCGCACAATAAAATATTCTCCTGGCTTTATAATATTAAGGTTGAACCACTGTACTCACATGAACAGTTTTAGCACCTTCTAGGCATGAAAGTGATAATTACCTTGCTGTCAATAGAGACTGAGCCATCAGATTTCATCAAAAATATCTTAATTTGTGTTCAGAAGATGAATTTACAGGTGTAGAACGACATGAGGGTGAGGAATTAATGACATAATTTTCATTTTTGGGTGAACTAACCCTTTAAAGTCCCCCTGTAGTCAATTTTATCCCTTAAAATTCATCTTTGATCACCAAAACAACATATTTTAAAATTTTTTCCTGTGAAAAAATTCTTTATGCCTTAAAATAGGTTGAATGTAACTCTACACCGTTGCTTCATTTAGTATACATGGAAACATGAATATGCAAATTAGCCCCGCCTCCACTCACATCAGCTCAGATTTGGTCGGGTCAACTTTAAACGGTGGTATCGCTCTTTACAACGTCGGACACACAATGGTAATTAACATGATTAGACTTTTGCCTGACTACATTATCAAACAGCTAATAATGTGTTGCTAATGTTACACAGACCATGTTCCCGTTCTCCATCTCAGTCTGCCTGTAAAAATCAACATCCTTAGAAACACTTTGAACAACTCTGAACATCAGTGGAGAAAGACATATAGTCCATTGTAATATACATCATAAACACAATTCACCTGCTATATTGCTAAATGTACAAGATTTTTCATATCAACAGATGCTTCCCTGTTTAAGAGCATAGTTAATGATATGCTAAAGCACGTTGACGTGATTGGTTACAAGGTAGTTTGTGTCAGAAACACCAGCGGGTCTTTTTTTCACTGCAGTTTAAGGAGAAAATCCTCAGCAATGGTGTTGACTTCTGAATTAGCACATGGTTTTTCTTAAAGCATATCAAAACACCACATAGACATATAAACAACCGTAAAAACTTGTTTTTCACCACAGGGAGTCTTTAAATATTGACTTTTATTTTAGTTCTGGTACAGAAGGTTTTCCCAGTGACCTCACCTGTTTTGACCAGCTCTTTAATGAGTTCCTCCTTCATGCGGATGGTGATGGAGAGCTCTCTGATCTTCTGCTGTGCCTGGAGATGCCCTCTCTCCGAGCAGAACTCACCTCCAAAACCTCTCACGCTCTCCCACACTGTGCTCTCACCAATGCTGCTGTTAGCTGGAGAATCAATCAGAACAAATCAAAGTGACCTGGCTGAAAGCTGGAAAGAAACTAGTGTGGGCCGGAGCCCTTCTGTGAAACACTGAGACCCTCAAGCCTTGTCAAATGTTTTCAAGGATGTGTAACTCACATGTGCGTCTGGTGCATTGTACGCCCGGAGGATGGCCAAATCCAAGCGCCTGAGGCAAGGGAGCCCTGGCAGATGATCCTTGGAGCAACTGAGCATCTTTCTTTGTCCAGGTTACATTGATGGATCTAACAAAAACGATAGCAATGCTAAATAGATTTCTTCTCAATTAAATGGACTACATGTAGAATTCAGAAACCCTTGTTATTAGCCGTTCAGTGAACCGCAACCAGCAACTTATTGCTTGCGCTCACACACCTGATGCACAAGAGACTGAACGTGATGTACTCACGGCAAAGTTCTTTTTAAACGAATTTGGAAATAGCTTTGCAGAGATATACTGTTGACAAACATCTAGACCATCCACGGTGCCGAGAGTGACGTTTAGATGAATATGTGCTGCACTCTTTCCTCTTAATAGCCAAATAAACAACAAAAATGATAGCGGTGAGAAAACAGCAGTTAAGAAAACAACTGATCATAGGGATGTGGATGTTTGTCGATTGCTTCACATAAAAATCACTCTACAGGCTTTCACAGACAACCTAAGAAGTCTTGTTTGTTAGGTTTCATTACAAGCTGTTTATACATAGTCAATAAAAACTGAGATCAAAACACTGAAACTCTTACATATAGCTCATTTGACATTTCCATACTTGCGTTTATCTCTGGCGGTTTGAACATGTCCATCTTCATCACGGTTCATTCCTTTTCCAAAAGTCTCATAGTAAGTGTTTCCGTGTCCGCTGTCCCACTGGTTCTGGTCTGAAAATGAGCTGCTGTCCACTGATGCACCTATTTCAATCTAAAAAAACAGTTTGCATGAAGGTAATAAAAATGTTCTAACCATGCACACACCAATCCTGCAGAACACAAGAGATATTCCCTATTAATGTGCATTTCAAAAAATATATTTTTAGCCTTTACCCAATCCAAAAGCTCAAATAATAATAATTAATCATACTGTAAGACTGGAGAAACTGAAAGAGAGGGCGACTCTCTGAGAAAACAAAGGAAATTAATATTTGAACTCTATTTTACGAAGTTACCATTCCCATCCGAGATGCAATCTGAGTTGATCATCTCAGTATTGTGCCATTTTGCATCTCATTCCCTTCACTCATCTCTCATGTTGAAGTGTGATGAAATTCACCCCAAATTTTTATGGTTTAATGTTAACAATTATCACATAACGTTAAACATGTTTAGTATCATTTGAAACGACTGGTACAAAGTAGGGGTGGAACGGTTCTTGGTAACGTGAAAGAGAAATTGTACGCGCTGTGAGGGGATTTGTGTGTGCGTTTTCACAACAAAACCCGCCAAACTGCTACTCAAAACCAGCCCAAAAGAGTTTCACGGGGTCCCACGGAAAAAAAAAAAAAATCCGGTGGGGTAAAATCCATGTTTTTGATAGGTGAAATGTGCATTTCAGGGACTTAATATCATGTTCAACCTGCGGACATGAAAAACAACTCGTGGCAACAGAGTAAAAGTAGCCCAATTCCTTGGGAAAACCGTGGACTTGGCAACACTGGTGAGCTCATCCGAAGCGTCACAGTACGCGAATACTCTCGTGCAAATTCTCTTTCACGTCTTGCATCTGAACGGACAAATTCACACAAAAATCATGTCAACATGCCCGTTTTAGCGAGTATCCAAACAAACATAGTAGGTTATGTCTTGAGAGCAGCGTTGCCAGATTGGAAATGTGCAATTATCGTACCAGAAGCTCAAAACTATCCTATTTGGAAATTATCATACACGAGTTTTTAGTATAGATAAATGAACTAAATTAATAACTAATGATTTTTGCAATGGAATGAATCAATACTGAACTTTCTTAAGCTGTACAATCACACTATTTTCTTCGAGAGCTGTTGTGCGGTCAAAATTATGTTCGCTCTATCTCTGTAAAGCTAGGCCTACGTTGAAACAATCTGCATTGTAAAAAACGCAATATAAATAAAGGTTGAGCCAAATGTACAGAACACTAGTATTCAGAACATAAATAGTTATTTATCTCTTGACTTTTTGACGTGGCAAATTACCACAGATAAATAACTAGGAGTACCTTAGTGAGAAACTACTTAAGCGCCGCGGCAGGAACGTTAACTTGTGCTCGAGAGACAGAGAGTCATTCTCCACAATGATTGGCCGAAAAGACGAGATGGAACGAGATGAGATGGAAGACATGCGTTCACATTAGGCTTGTTCGAGATGCATCAGTGCTGCAGATCGATCTGCGTGTGACATCAAAGTACCGCGAGAGTGATTCAAAATCATAACGATCTCGCGGTACTTTGATGTCATACGCCGATCGTTCTGCGCGGCACTGATGCATCTCGAACGAGCCTGTTCTCCTTACAGTCATGACGTAGAGCAGAGGTCCCCAACCCCCGGGCCGCGGACCGGTACCGGTCCGTGGGTCATTTGGTACCGGGCCGCACAGAAAGAATAAATAACTTATTTAAAAAAAAAAACTGACTTATGTAATTAGTATGAAATGTGCATTTCTCTCTGGCGCGTTCACTACTGCGAAGATCGCGAGTCAGCATCTCAACTTCAAATTCTCTCCGTTACATCCGTCTATGACTCACTCTTGGCGCATAGCAACGCTTGTTTAGGTCACGTGATACGTTACCGCTAAAAATAAACACACAAGCTAGCAAAATGAGTAAAAAAACAAACGTCTCTGGAAAGCTTCTTTGCGAAGGGGAAACGGCCCAGCGAGGAGACAGAAGAAGAGCCTACAATTTCCAAGAAAAAGAAAGCTGCATTTAACAGACAATACCAGGAGTCCTACTTGAAATATGGATTTATCGCAACAGGTGATTTACACGCACCAAGCCCGCCAGAGAGCGTTAGGGGGCAGAGAGGATGTTACTCATGTTATGTTGTTGGCGCGATGTTACGAGGACGCTGCTAATAAAGTTGCGAGTAAGCCTACACATTGGATTCACGTTTATTATAATATTTAAAAAATACCCCAGTTTTTATGCTGGTCGTATCATTTTATTTTGTTGTTTTTATCCGCCACACCTTAAAGGCCGGTCCGTGAAAATATTGTCTGATATTAAACCGGTCCGTGGCGCAAAAAAGGTTGGGGACCGCTGACGTAGAGGATCCACAGCTAGACCAATGAGTGGGCTATCGAAACCCTATGTTTACAACGACCATTATTTTAAGTGTCACAAAATTTTGAAATTATCGTACATTATGGGACATATTTCATTATTGATCGTACAGAGGTCAAAATGATCAAATATGATAATTTATTATATTAAAAGGTTTTATAATATTAAGGTTGAACCGCTGTACTCAGATGAACTGTTTTAAATATGTTTCTGGGCATCTGAAAGTGTTCATTATCTTGCTCTCAATTGAGAACTCACTGAACTATTGGATTTCATCAGAAATATCTTAATTTGTGTTCTGAAGATGAGCGAAGGTCTTACAGGTGTAGAACGACATGAGGGTGAGGAATTAATGACTGAATTTCATTTTTGGATGAACTAACCCTTTACGTGTTTCTGTAGTATTATCCTCCTTTTGCAATTTTCAATCATACCTAGCTAGGTAAGTGTAAGATTCATCAAGTTACTTCTTCACTGCTGTTACAACTGATATTTTCAGACTGCCATCTGTCGTTTCAGAGAATGGCTGGTGGTGACAAATACAAACATCTCTTGCGTGCAGTGAGCCGTGATAATAGTCTGCAGAGGGTCCCGCGATAGTGCCAAGCGAAAGTATAAACAAGGCTTAACACACAGCCGCTCATGGCTTTTTGCTTTAATAAATAACCCTTTCTCCAGACAATACATCAAATGCTAGCTTGTCATACAACAGGCTTGAAAAATGAGCATCAAAAGTCGTTTTAGGGTGTATAACTGACTGCGAAGACATCACAGTGTTACCTTGGCAATTAGGAGAATTGGTTTGGATCAGAGGGTATGTGGGTGGAGTAAAAACACAGAGTTAGACAGGGTGTGTGGCAAGTGTTTGAAGATGTTTGTGTACTAACGGCTCAGCCCAGGTGGCGGCAGCTGTGGTTTGTATCTTGAATTAAAGTTGATGCGTGTTTGGGGTCAAGGATGCTGTGAGACAAATCAAAACATATCAATTACCTGTCTGCCGAGGCTTCTGCCCACCTCACTGTCGCAGGGAGGAGTGAGACGGCCGGAGCTGTCTGATGTCTGCGGCAGTGAGTTGATAGGAGCAGTGTGAGGTCTCTGTTTCAGGTGGAGCAGTCCCACTCCACCCGGCTGGACTAACAGACTGTGAAGCTCTGTTATTAGATCCTGCTGCTCTTGTAGCTTATCGCTCTAGGAACGAGAGAAAACAGCATGCAGTTACAATCTCGGGAAATACAAAAGATGTCCCCAGTACTGTTTTAAGGACCATGTGTGCTGCACCAGGCTTGTGCACCATTCATAGAAGACAGACAGTTAGACAGATTTTCATATTTTAGATTTTTTATACGCAAGTTTTGGTAAAAAATTTTTTTTTTTTAATATTTCTGTTTTGCTTTAATTTATTTTTATTTTAGTAATTTTTATCAACTGCAAATTATTTTATTTCAGTTAGTTGCCAAGGCTACACTTCTAACTTTTGCTTAGGTTGAAGGTTATCATCTAATATCTATATTTTATTTGAGCTTTAACAAAAAATATTTGATGGATGGACGGATGGATGGATAGACAGATGGATAGATAGATGGATGGATAGATAGATGGATGGATGGATAGATGGATGGATGGACGGACGGATAGACGGACAGATAGATAGATAGATAGATGGATGGATGGATGGATGGATAGATAGACGGATAGACAGATGATAGATAGATAGATAGATAGATAGATAGATAGATAGATAGATAGATAGATAGATAGATAGATAGACAGATAGATAGACGGATAGACAGACGGATAGATAGACGGACAGACAGATGATAGATAGATAGATAGATAGATAGATAGATAGATAGATAGATAGACAGATAGATAGATAGATAGATAGATGGATAGATAGATAGATGGATGGATAGACGGATGGATAGATAGATGGATAGATGGATAGATAGATAGATAGATAGATGGATAGATAGACAGATAGATAGACGATAGATCGATAGATAGATGCCTTATAAAAAAGTTACTTTATAAAAAAGATAAGTCTTTTTGCAGCTGCTGTATAACAAAAAGATTCTTTAACACCTTGTTTACTTTATACTGAGTAAAATTCAATGTAATTTCCTTAATGTGTGTTTACATGTATGCTACTGTTCAAAAGTTTGGGGTTGGTTAGATTCTTTAATGTTCAATGAATGAATGAATGAATGAATGAATGAATGAATGAATGGATGACAGACAGACAGATAGATATATAGACAGACAGATTCTCTTAGAAGGTTCTCAGAAGTCGTATTTGGGTAAATTGTGAATGGGAGGCTACAACAAATATGAATTTTGCGTTTCCATTTGATCCAATAGCAAAAGAAAACCATTCACAATGGCATTTCCACAACTTTCAAAAAAAAAAAAAAAACAAGAGAGAAAGAATCATTACGGCAGTCAGAAGAGTGAAAGGCATCAAATTTACCATCACTCCCTTAGCCGTTGTATCAGAAACCCCCTCGGTGGACGTGAATTCACCAAGTACAGCATGTTCATGGATCAACTTCCTTGACAACATCTTCTGGTATGTTGTATGCAATTGTTTTCATAGAGGGAAACAAGATACATTTCTAGTTTCAGTATTATTTGTTCTTCAGATATTCTTCTTTTAACACAATAAGCATCAGCTTGTTTGAAAAGTTAGCCACATTTGTTTTTCGACCATTGAAAATGGGTAAAATTCAACATTTTGAACATGGAGCTGCATTGAGATCCCCATATCTATGGGATTTAACCATATAGAGCCTTCAAAATGAAACATTTGTTAAGAACCGAAATCTAAAAGGATATTAAGATATCTTTAGTACTTCTTGAATTACAGGTATGCAGACTTTGGGATAAAAAATACAACAAGTGCTTTTTCCCATTTTTGAACCGTCACCGTTGGCATATAATAAGATGGGTAAAGTCAACAGATTTTACTAACAGACCAACCAATCTCTATAAAAATAAAATTATGATGCTGCCCTCTTTCCAAAGTCATTTTACCCCCCTGTAAATTGTCATTTCACTCCTCTCTACAAAATAGTGGATTACTCAGTAAATTTACATCCATGACATTTAATATTTTGGCTTTTTTCTTCATTTATGTATTTTTTTCACCAGAATTTTTTTTAATCAAATTTTAGCTGGTGACCTCTGGTTGAGTTGACACGGAATGACCATTATAAAATATTTATTCTTTAAAAAATGCTGTTGTTTTTTTTTTTTTACTTCATATTCCTGAAAGAATTCTGGGAAAAAAGCATCAGTTTCCACAAAAATATGAAGCATCACAACTGTTTTCAGCATTGATAATAATAACAATAAATTCTTGAGCAGCAAATGAACATATTTTAATGATTTCTGAAGGACCATGTGACACATGAATAAATGACATTTTACAATATATTACAATAGAGAGGTTATTTTAAATTGGAACAATATTTCACAGCCTTGGCGAGCAGAAGAATCTTACCAACCCCAAACTTTTCAACAGTAGAGTGTAGTAAGGCTGTAATGGTTCTTCGTTCTCCACCCACGGTTCGACACGTACTTGCACCGCAGTTCAACTTAAATCTGACGACACCTCTATAATACGGTTTGTTAAAAATACGTGTAAAACAGACAGAAAGAGCTCAGCTAATGTTTCTGTCAATGGATTTTCTGTCTAGCTTCCCAATACATTACAACAACAATGATCAAAAAAACGTGGACAAAGCAGTCACTCACTGTAAACTTTGTTCGAGTGCCGTATTTCCTAATGTGACCAGACATTTACGCCGTCATCACCCGGGTGTTGATAACACAAAAGCGCAGTTGAGGCCTGAACAGCACACATTGCTATCAGTGATTAAACTTAACTTATTTAAGCAATTTAAACATTCAGGAGCCAGAAGACGCGAATGAGACCTTGCACACAAGCTCATCCAAACCTGCATCTCAGACAATGCACAAATATTGTCCTTGAGACATAATTGATGTTAACATGCCGTCATGGTGAGTATATAGTTGGTTTTACCTTAAGTGAATGTACAGTATCAGTGTACTGTATCTGTGCATTATGTCTTAAAGTGACAGCAGCCTAATATCCCTGCTGTCACTTAATTTGTCTGTGTTTTTATTGTTAATCAAAAAACAAAAGACAAGGAAATCACTCACTGCTCTTGACTGAATAGCTTCTGTAACTTTAATAATAATAATGAATCTTTAATTTATACAGCCAAATATGCAATGTCTACTTGTGTGATTACCTTATTTAATTTCTGAAAACTACTGTTAAGATAAATGTAAAACTTAGTTTGTTTTATTTGTATCTTTGCTGTTTTGTATTTATTTGTGCTGTTGCTTATAGTTTGATTAATTGTTCTTAATTTCTTTATTTTTATTTGACAGTAGTCCTTTTTTCCCTGAACATAGCACATACCGGACCATACCAAAACTGTGACAAAAACCGAACCATGAGTAATTTGAACCATTACACCCCTAGTGAGTAGTATTTTTTACTTATTTTATTTTTTACTTTCAAGAGCAATACTTACCCAATAACATATTTTAGAGAAGAGCATAATTAGGTTACTTTCCAACTCATTGCACAACTACTTCTTTATTAAAAAACACAACTAAAACAGACAATTTCAATTCCCCTCACCTGTAGCTTGTATTGCTCCATGGCATCTTCCAGGGCAGCTAGAAAGTCAGTGTTCTCTTGCTCTAGTTGCTGTATCTGGGCTTGCAGCTGGGAAATGTAGTCCTCACGGTCTCTGCTCCAATCCTCTTTGACATGGTCAGGATCCTGAGGCATCGTCTGCCGTGAGAATTACGCAGATAATCACATAGTTTACATCATGACATTCGAGCGTACCTGAAATTAATGCTTGAGAAATAATGACCTGCCAAGATACATAATTGCCTTTTTATGATGAATAGTTAAGTATAAAATATTCATATTTGAAAATGGATGTGCCTGCAGCCAACCTGGTTGTTCAGTGCCGCCCGGCCCCTTTTTATCACAGCGCTGTCCTCAGTAGAGCTAATCTCGATGCCGCTGTCCAGCCCCGATGCTGAGGTCAGACCGCTGCGTTCCTCCTCGACGGCACAAAGCCACTCTTTCACCCGCAGGAGCTGACCTGCATTCAGAGTTCCTTCCCCCTGCAGCTCAGTCAAAAGTCTGTAGGCAGAGTCCGTGCACGTCCTGTAGTGGGCGCTCTCTGCTTGGAGCTTTCTCACATCCAGTTCAAAGGGCCTAAGTCTCTTCTCGGGGTCGGAACGAGCAATGATACGGGTTTCAGAGCGCTGGCGGTTTTCAAGAGCTCGTCTTAGCGCTTTGATTTGGAGTTCAAGGCCCTCGACACGGTCAGGTTCCCCCCGGCAGTTGACTGTGGCCCGGTTCTGGATGTTACGAGCCCGCTTGGCGTAGTTGAGTGTGTTTAGGCTCTCATCAAAGTCTGAGGAGGAAGGGCTTATGCAGGCAATCATGAGGGTTTTGGCGTTGCCTCCAAGTGAGTCTTTTAAGATCCTGACAAGATACAACGCAGATTGACACATCCTCAACCTTGAAAGCCTTTAAGGCGATGTTACAAATGCCCGTTTTCCAAAACCCCGCCCAACAAAAATACCACTGAGAGCATTTCAATCAGAGATAGAGAAAGTGAGCAGCAACATGTGATCTCAGGATGTTCATTAACAAAATAGGATTCTCTCACAACAAACTAACAACAGCTTACAGACTATCGTTTAAAACTTTGTGGTCTGTAAGTAGGGCTTGACATTAACTTTTCACTCACTGTGACGAGTGTTTTTCCAAAGTTACTAGAGATTCAGCATTTTCACTGGCTACAATTTTGACATCGATGCCATGGAGAAAAGCAGCCATATAGATATTTTTAATATTATCTCATAATTTGGCCACAGGTATATTCACTTTAAGACCTGACGCACAGATCCATTATACTGTTACACATGTTTTCTTTCTCAACTATTTACGTTCACTTAAAACAGACCTGACTGTGTTTACGTCAATACTCGCCAAGACCGGCATTTTGACATTATTTTGTCTTCTTTATGATGTTGGGGACTTTTATTTTGAAGGGTTTTTTTTAGTAACGCTGCCATCTAGTGGCTGTTCAACCATTTTGTTTAGTTGAAAGAAGGAAGCAGCCAGAGCACATGGCTGGAGAGATGGTGCATCTAACTCTTTTCACTGTTCCTGGGACACTATTTGTCTGTAAGTGATCAAAAGTTATTATCATCACATTAAGGACACTTCCATGTACTATAGCATGCAAATTCATATTCTGAAAGTGTCATTGCTGCATGCAAAAGTGTGTAAATTACTGCCAGCAGTTTATGTTTAGCTTTTTATTAGAGCGTATGTACATTGAAATGTGTATTTCGTGTGTTCTTTATTTTCAGTTTTATAATATAAAGAGGAACTCCAATTAAAACAAGAAAAGTTACACCTTGTTGCATTATTGGAGTTGTTCTTCATGTTAGCTCTCTGTCTAGCCTTGCAGAGCAATGCATCATGAGGACAGTACATTGTGGATATTTGACTGTTTAAGTGCAATAAGCAGCAGAAAAGAACTCAATTTAGTACTGAGAGGCGGCTTTATGTGGTACGTTTTGGGTGTGAGCACAAAATATATACGCAAATTAGTAAAATATATGTTTTTGACAACAGTACATTGCACTTAATTATTTCAGATGTCTTTTTAAAAGACTACAATTGATAAATATATTGTAAAATGTATTAATTTATTCCTTTGATATCAAAGCTGAATTTTCAGCATTACTCCAGTCTTCAGTGTCACATGATCCTTCAGAAATCATTCTGATATGATGATTTGCTGCTCAAGAAACATTTATGATTATTATAAACTGTTGTGCTGTTTAATATTTTTGTGAAAACGACGATCATTTATTCTCGTGATTTTTTTGATGAATAGAACGTTCAAATATACAGCATTTATTTTAATGTCTATACTTTACAATTAAATTACATTTTAAAATATACTAAAATAGAGAACGGTCATAAATGCAGCCTTGGTGAATGTGACTTTTTTTTCCAAAAACGTTAAACAATCTTACGGACTCTTCTGAACAGTATTACATCACAAACTTAAACTTTAATTTAAAATCTACTCAAGATTTTTACCTGTTGACACTTAAAATTACTTTAAGAGTAAGCAATAGTAATACTGCATCTTGCTTTAGCAAACACTACTAGGCATAAAGGTTATACTGAATAATATTGTAATTAGTATTTAAAAAAAATAAAATGTCAAATGATTTGTACCTGGTGATTTTGGAATCCCTGTATGGGATATGGGTGCCTTTTCTTTTGGGGTCCCCAAGCGCTCCAATGACATTTCCGAGAGCGAGAAGTCCACTGTTGATCTGAATGCTCTCCTTGAGCCGTTCGCCGGTGTTGCCGGTTTTGAGGATTCGTTCCGATCCAGCCAGGTCCACAAAATGGAATTTGGAAGAGAGGATCTGCACAGTCCCAGGCGCTCCTCGAGAACCTCCACGCCTCTGTTCCATGAGCACCGTGAAGATGGTGTGAGAGCGACTGGAGTGGGGGTTCATCTGGGTGGCCCCCGTGTGACGGGCCGTCTTTCCTGACTCTAAGAGACTCAGCACCTCATCAAGTCCCTCCACTTCACATTCTTTCACACCACAAAGTACTGTGGGTAAACACAAAAGATGTCTTTTTCTGAACAGTCACATGTTGCTGAAAGACTTTTTGAAATGGGCAGTTTCAACACAAAACACTAAGGGCCAGATTTACTAACAGCTTGCGCCAGCCCAAACCCTCTTTGGCATTAAAAAAACTGCTGTCAGGAGTTCTTGAAGACACACAATGAAAAGTTAGCATGGACAGGGTAATTTTTGTGGCTGACTTTAGTATTTTATGTATTTAAATGTGTGGCAGACGACACCTAGGGAGAAGGGGGTGTGGTTGCCTACATATAAAGATCAGCGGTAGGAACGAGAATAGTAAGTGCGTTCGTTTCTGGCCGGCAGAAATACATTGGTACTCTTGTTGTTTGGGATGCAAGAGGTTTATGTGGATGCTCTGGGATCACGGAGATCGGTATGAGCTTAATTTGAAACTCTCAAAATGTTTTAATGTGTTTGTTTTAGATAAAATAATAAAGATGTTTAATGTATGCTTTTCAGTCCCATGGAGTGTATTCAGTTATTTGCGAGGTGCATGTGCTGTCTGTTGGATCTCTGATAGGTACGAAGTTGTACAAAAATGTTTTTAATGTGGTGTTTGTCTTGATGATAAATAATAAAGTTATTTTTAATGTGTTTCAGCTGTACAGAGCCCATTTGTTGCTCTTGTTATAGTTAAGTTTTTCTTTATTTGGTTTGAGTGTTTAGGTTTGGTTATGTTTTCTAGTCCGCCCAGGTACTTTAATTGGTAATTAAATAAGGATTGGCAGGTTCGGCGGACTAGGGTTTTTTTGTTTTCTTTCGTTTGTTTGTATTTTGTTTGTTTCCCCCATTGTTTGTGTACTTTGTAAGCGGACCATCAGCTTAGTATGTAAGCAGAGTTGAGCTATTTTTGCACCTAATTTGTTTATGAATTGCGTGATTTCACAAGGTTTATTTTGGTATTAATTTATTGAATGTTTTTTGTGTGATTTATTTTGCTTTCCCTTGGTATGGTTTGATGCTCAACTCTTGCTTGTCTGACTTGCATGTGTGTGTCCTGCTTAATTGTTATGTAAGCCATAAATAAACTTTGGGGATTTATTTAATGAACCTGAGTTTTGAATGTTTGTTTTTTTGAGTTGGGCCTTGTAACAAATGAATCATGCAAGGTGATTTACTAAGGTTTGTGCTAGTCAATTTACTGGTATTTGTACCATTATTTCCACCAAAAAAAAGCATGAATTAAACCAGACACAGAGCTGTGCAGAACTTTCCACTCCCATTGGTGCTTTTTAGTTTAGTAAATCTGGCCCCAAGTACATAAAAAAACAAACAGAAAATGAGGCATTTTTACAGAGGAGAAGCATATCAAAAGTAAAAAGGACTCAATAATAATAAGATCTCAGGATTTTGAGGGGTCTTTGTCGACTTCTAGCTGACATGATCTCCAGATTTATGTACAGTGTGACATGCTGTAATTAATCTAAATTAAACATTATTAGAAATGTTACTGAAATATATCATTTATAAATAATATATTTTAAACAATAATAATTCTTTATATGTTTTTTATGATCAATTTAAAAAAATAATAATTTAGTCTGTCGATTGGCTTTTCAAGGAACCCACGAAGTAGTTGATTTTGAGAATATGTCCACTAGCATTCAAAAGTTTGGGCTAAAAGTACCTTTTTTTTAATAAATTAATTTTATTCGATGCATAACACTGATCAAAAGTGACAGTAAAGATATTTATTATGTTACAAAAGATTTAAATTTTAAATGTTCTTTTGAACTTTCTATTTATCAAAGACTCAAAACGAAATGAAAAAAAATATATATCAGTGTCCACAAAATTATTTTTAATATTGATGAAAAATCAGCATATTATTACGATTTCTGTAGGATCATGTGACACAGACTGAAGTACTGATGCTGAATTTTTCACATTTGCATCATAGTATTACTACTTTTACTGTATTTTTGGTCAAATAAATGCAGCATTGGTGAGCATAACTTTTTTTTTATCTTACCGAACCCAAAATTTTGAACAGTAGTGTAGTTTTGCACATCCCAACTTTTTCTACACTGGAAGAGAATCTTACATCAGTTTTCCTCACAAACTTACCTACGTTGCCCTTTTCATCCTCTCGAATATGTATGTCTTTACTGGCCGTCTCAACTTCCAAAAGGTCTCTGAAGACCTCTTTGTAAACTTCCATGTACGACACACGGACAGAGAAGTCAACAAGATCATTCTCATCCAGCAGTTTGAAGATCTCGGCCACAGCTCTGGGAATGATGCCCTGTTCGTCATCCCTAAAAGCGGCTGCGGCCAAAAAAACCAACAGCAGGTTAATGAATAACTCCATGAGGCAGAATGCTAAAAAGCGAGATCTCAGATTGCAAGTTGAGCGGTGGCAACTGAACCGGGGGAGGTGTTGCTGGCAGCACGGACGTGCAAACTCGTGGAAGCATTTTAACAAGACACAGACAAAGCCTTTCCTAGCCTTGTGAATCTTGTCTAGTCTAGATGAGGCCCATTTAATAATATGCTGTTAAGAACTGAACTTAGGCATGCATTTGATCTGTTTATTCAACACTTCAGCTGACAAAATACTCAATAAACCTCCAATAAAATAAAAACATGGCACTTCTATATATTAATGATTTTTACAGCATTAACACTGTTTAGTAAAGGGAATCTATAATGAAAGATTCACTTTTATATGGTGTTTGAACATAAATGTGTGTCGGCAGTGTGTACACAACCACCCTATAACGGTAAAAATCCACCCACTCCTCTTTCTTTAATCTCCATAAATCATAAACGGTGTTTTAGAATAAGCCAATTGCAGATTGTAACTTTAGTGACGTCACAAATGCCCGCCCACAAATGCTGACGGACTCTACTTCATTAGCATAGACCCCGCCCTCAGTGAGCAGTACACAGTCGGCCATGTAATGTATTCTTATTAAAGCTACTAAAGTTAAATCAAGAGCGATTTGAGAGATTTTCTGTGTTTCTTTTGCTGTTTGATTCATATTATCAGCAGATACAGCAGTAGGCACTGTATATTATGCTGCTTTCACTTTAATACACAGATCTAACATACACATGTGATTTCTTTACATGCCGTTTACGTTCACAGACATAACCGACAGTGTTTATGTGAACTTTGTGTGTTTTTGTCATAACCTTGTGTATATTTGACAGTATAAGCACAATAAGACGTGAAAGAACTTAATTTGATACTCACGGGTCGCGCCGACAGCCAGCTTTCTGTGCGCTCAGAAAACCATATATCAGAAGTTTAGACTGATATGGCTTTAAAACGCATGCAGATAATAAACTTTCATGATGATGAACTGCAATGTGGGCGTGGACACGATCGAGATGATAATCAAAACAAACAGGTGTTTTTTTTATTATCCGAGGCATGAGCTATATAGGCTCTGCCCTCTTCTGGAAAGGGGGCGGGGAGCAGCAGCTCATTTGCATTTAAAGCTACATGCACGAAAACGGCATGTTTTTTCTTCCACTCAAAAATGATACAGTAAAATAAATGATCTTGAGCTGAAACTTCACAGGAGCATTCTGGGGACTTACATCTACTAAAAAAGGGCATAATAGGTCCTCTTTAATGTGAAGATGCTTTAAAACAATCTTTATTGTATAAAGCACTATATAAATAAATGTGACTTCCATATAAAAGGACTTACATATGTTGGCTTCTCCAATGGTGTAGGTTTTGCCCGAGCCTGTCTGCCCATAGGCAAAAACCGTGGCATTGAATCCATGAAAGAAGGCCTCAATGAGAGGTTGAACGCAGTCTGTATACACATCCTCCTGTGTAGAGCTATCCTCGAACACAAAGTCACAGTGGAAGTGGCGGTCATTGCCCAGGGTGATCCTCCTCTCCTCTGGGTCTGCAGTGATGCAACTCTCATGGTTGTGCAAAATCTCTTTGGGGAGCAGTGGACGCACCCGGACGGCCACTAGGACAGCGGTTTCCTCTACCTTACTTTGGCCAACTCCTTTGGGAGACATTGCTGAGCCGATTAGCAGACCCTCATTACGTTTGTGTGGCTGTGATACCGCATCCTATAGGCACTGAATTAAATAAGAAATATGCATTAAAAGAGTACAGGGCAAAACATCTTAAACAGATAACCTCTAGGTCAAGGCCATTCTGTGTCAACTCAACCTGAGGTCTCCGGCTCAAATCTTTTAAATTTTGTTAATGTTTATTTATTTTTTTCTGAAGAAAGACTAACATAAATAGTGATGAGAGTAAAAATATTAAATACCATGGAAAAATATTTACTGAGTAATCCACTATTTTGCTGACGGGGGGTCAAAATGACAATTTTCCCCTAAAATTTAAAGGAGGGAGAAAATGACTTTAGAAAGATGACAGGTATTTTATTTTTACGAATATATAATTGGGTCTATTAGTAAATTCTGTTGTGTTTAGCAATATTTGTAGCATTATATGACAATGGAGACAGTTTGGAGAGTTTTTTCCCCCCCAAAGCTGGCATGACTATAACTCCAAAAAAAAAATAAAAAATAAAAATACGCTTTTAGATTCTGGTTCTCACACTTTCCTTTTGGTTTCTTAATTTTTAAGGCTCTGTATGAGTCGATCCCAGAGATGCAGAGATCACACTGTGGCTTAATTTAGTAAATTGTAGACAATTTCAGTGGTTAAAGACCAAATGTGGGTCACTCTGCAAACCGCTGATATATTTTTCTTTTCAAGAGGAATATCTGAGGAACAAAATAATGTTGAAACTAGAAATATATTGTTTCCCTCTATCAAAATAATTGTACACATACCTCTCGGAGTACCAAATATATTCAAAATATACACTGTAATTGACATTGCAATATATTTTTCAATGTTTACACGCCTGTAACTCAAGAAGTATTAAAGATATCTCAATATCCTTTTAGATTCTGATTCTTAAACTTTTCTGAGCTACCAAGAGTTTCATGCCTCTTAAAGCTCCAATATGCAAGATATTTGCAGTAAAATATCCAAAAACCACTGGGCCAGTGTTATATATTTTGTTCAGTTGAGTACCTACAATATCCCAAATGTTTCCAACTATTTGCAAATCGTGAGAAAAATGCTATTTTAAGGATCCGGGTCGAGTGAGGGAGTCGCCTGTAAACGGCGTCATATCCGCGTTAACCTCGGTTTCCGGTTTTATTTTGTAGAAACCATGGAAACATTAAAGGCACTTTAATATATTACATGTGGGAACATCTGTTTTGATACATTTATAGACAGAAAACTAATACAGAATTTTCTTCATCATACAATACGTTTTAAAATTAATTGTATGTCATTTATCAACACAAGCCATCCAGCATTTAATATGATATTAATATGGATCTATCTTACTGAAGTGTCTCACAGCAGCCGACGAGCGAACGCTCAGAGTAACGTTATAACATCATCTTCAACACACTCAAATGTGTCTAATATGATAAACAGAGCTGCGTTTCCTCACACTCATGACCGGAAAGCGGAAGTGGCGCCGGCGACTGTGTCATAATAAAAGTCCCGCTGCTCTCGTGTGTCGTTCGTCTCTCATTATCAATCGCTCCAGCGTCTCGTTCAGCTCCACAACACTCGCTCCTGCTCTGCTTCAGACTACAGTAACCTTCATAATCGCATCCATGAACATGATTTCTGTCCGATTCTTTTCCACCGGCTGTGAGCTGAAGACCACATGTCCCAAGATTCCTCGCTCAAACTCGCCGTCATCAAGCTACGCCTTTGTTTTGAATAGACGACCTCTAGTGGACTGAAAACTACATATTGCACCTTTAAAGGGTTAATTTAAACTAAAAATGAAAACCCGCAAGAACTTCGTTCATCTTCGGAACACCAATTATGATATTTGTGATGAAATCCAAGTTTTTTTTTTCTTCTCCCAAAGAATGCAACAAAATTAGCACATTCGAGGTCCAGAGAAGTAATAAAGACATCGTTAAAATAGTCCATGTGACTACAGCGGTTCAACCTTAATGTTATGAAGCGACGAGAATACTTTTTGTGTGCAAAAACAAAAATAACTTCAATTTCTTCTCTACCGTCAGTCTGAAATATTGTTCAAATCGTCATGATAGAAGGAAATAAGATTTCTAGTGTCATTATTTGTTCTTCAAACATTCCTCTTTCAATTCAATAACTATCAGCTGTTTGAAAAGTTACCCATATTTAGTTTTTTGACTATTGAAAATGGGTAAAGTTCAACAATTTGCACATGGATCCACATTGAGATCTCTGGCAATGAACCATATTAGGGCCTTAAAAATGAAGACAGCAAATAAATGTTTGTAAAGTACCAGAATCAAAAAGGATATTGAGAAATATTGAGAAGTTATAGGCAAGCAAACATTGGAAAAATAATATTTTTGGCACTCAGACAGGTATGTTCTAAGCAATTGTTTTGATAGAAGGAAATACGATACATTTCTAGTTTCAACATTACTTTAGACATTCCTCTTTGGAAGAAAAAAGCATCAGCTGTACGCAGAGTGACGCATATTTGGTTTCTGACCACTGAAAAATGAGATCCCCACATCTCTGGGAGTGAACCATATAGGCCTAGGGCCATTAAAATGAATATGGCATGTAAGGCAACAAAGACTGCTAAAGACAATCTTTCTATGTGTAAAAATAAAATAATCAAAATCATAAAGTCATTTTCGCCAACTTGTGATTTGGATCCAAATCTCAGGCGAATGCTGTCATTCTGACCACCTTCCACAAACTAGTGGATCATTCAAGTCATCCATGGCATTTGATATTTTGTCTTTCATCAATATTAATATTTGCCTTTCTTCATAAAAAATAACAAAATCAAAAGTTTTAGCCGGGAAAGTTTCCAAAATTTGGTTGATTTGACACAGAATGACTCGATAATCATTTTTATTTGTATAATGTACCTTTTAAAAGGTCGCTTTAAAAGGAAAAGTAAAAATAGGAAACAATATTATAACAGGAATCATAAGCAACATTTCTATTCTAATATAATTTATATATATATATATAATTAATTCTATACTACAAAACACTAGAGCTTATTAAAAAGACACATTATTGAATATTGAACGGATTGAACTTCCTTTTTTATCTAAAACTTTTTTTAATTACATGTTTTTCTATGAACTCATAAGCACATATTTTACGCGTCAACTAACTTTTATAAACAGATCTGGGATTTAATTGTTTTAAATTCCATATCAAACATGCAATATTAATTTTATAATAAATTAAATCTAACATCTATTAAACAGACATAGCTTAGCTGATGAAATTATATTTGCTTGTGTATAATTGACCCTTCGAAGTCCCGCCCCCTTTAGTTACTGTTGCTATGTCCAAAAAGCCATGCGCTCTCATGCCACACATCATGTTCTCACGCACTGAAAAATACATCAAAGAGGACACTGACAACACGCCAACAGACATATGGAAGTTTTATATTTAATATACTGTAATTTTTTTAAGAAGTTTAATCAATAAATAGCGTCTAGTGTGTCTTTAATGTGTCGTGACAGATCATCTCTTCATACTAGTTCATTTATAGCATCAAATAAACATGAATGAACATCAGAAGGAATGTTGTTTCACACAAAATGGCAGATTCGGGTCATGATTGGTCAGATCGCCTGTCAATCAAACTGTTTGCGAAGGGTCAATTGTTTTGCATAATGGTTTTGTTAAAGTAAATCTTTTGTATCTGATGTAATATATTGATCTGACACAACATAACTGTGATTTGCGTTTCGTTGTACCGAATGCAAATATGAAAAGCCACTATGCAGATATCTTTGGTAAGACAAAACCAACTTTGAACCAATAATCCCAAACTATGAGACAATTACTAACTCTAAAACAATAAAACGACCATAATGAAATAACCACACACTATATACGAAACAATAAACCATAAACAAACAACTTTCAGTGCTCGTAAACCAAAGGAAATGGCAAGTTAAGTTTTAGTAGTATCAAAACAAAAACATGCACCAATAATAATAAAAGTATTTCTTAACTTCAAAGCCTCAACGAGTTCATAACTGCAGAGGAATGTGTTTAACTCTTTCCCTAAAGTCAGATTAGCCGAGCGGCTACAAAGGTTAGCCGCTAGCAAATTTATTAAAAGTTAAAATCTTTTTAACACTCACAGCACACACGGAAAACAATCCTCAGGGAAACGTGGATTTTCCTAAACACCCATCGCGCGCGTATATGCACTCAAGCTGCTGCTGTTATTATGAAAAGTTTTGGGTGGTTTTTCATAACTTTCTAACTTACTGTTGTTTCCGAGTCCATCAATCTGAGTCCTCAGGGCACATCCCATTCCTATTCCCAGAGCCCATTCCCTGGATCCAGACGAGCGGAGTGGATGCAGTGATGTCATTCAGTTGGCTCCCCAAATGCCTGAGTAAAATTGAAGTGAAGGCTAATATTTTGATGACTAGCCTATAGAAATGATCTTTTTCATTAAACCTATAAAACAAAACCTTTGTGTTTCTTAAACAAGCGAAAAGTGATTGTGTTTGCATTTATGGATAATTAAAAACATTGAATTGTTGAGTTTGTAGCCTGTATATGTTTAAAACAGAGCTAATAGCTAACTAACTTTGTCACAGTTTACACTACAGAGAATACTTCTCAGAGAATGTTTATAGTTTTGTCAGAGGCACAAACCTTAAAACCAAAAGTCTTGACTACGAAACAACCACTGTGGAGGAAAAAAAACGAACAAAAACAAACAAACACATATGTACCTACCAAACGGGGTAAGTTGTCACAATGGCTTCAGCCAAATTGAATAATGTAAAAGGTAAATTTTGATCAACAAATATTTATGTTATTGGATACATGTATACTATTCAAAACGTAACTACCTTTCCTTGGTAGGCTATTTATTAAAAATACACTTGCCCCAGATTGTTTAGTTGACTCTAAATATATGCCAATGTGAATTTGTTGTTTTTGCTTTTTTACCCAATAAGAAACATATTGAAAAAATTGATAGAAATATTACTTTATTAGACAGAATTCAAAGGCTAATTTAAGTGATAACATATTTGCGTAGCCTGACTTTTTACTTTACTTTTATGCCATATTCCCTATTTAACAACTAGTCCTCATTTTCTGTTATGAGCAATAAAAAGCAATAAAAATAACAATCCATCTTTTAATGTATTTGCATGCATTTGTTTATAAACAAGTCATTAAGCAACTTAAGTTGGCAAATGGGCAAAAAAGAGACATATTTCTTTTATTGATTTATTTGGAAAACGGCACACTGCACACAATAAGAGAGAGTGGACTACAATATAGTGGATATCACATTATGTAAAGTGAAAGTAATGATGCCAGTTTTAACAAATGTTCTTGCAATCTTCTTCATTTTGCATTTTTAACCTCTTGCCTCTCCATTGGAAGGTCACGTCTCTGTCAGTCAGATGAAGCTCACGGCGAGTGGATTCTGGTCACTGAGGCAGACCGTGACTTGTTGTCAGTACTGGTGACTTCACAACAACAAAATCACTAGTCTTCCAAAGAGACCAAAATATATGAACGTGAAATACAGCAGAATTTCATGCATTTGTTGATTTAATGTTGCAATGAGATTGTCTGGATTGAGTTCACCTCAAATGTTGACAACAAAAACGTGCATTTTAAGAATTAAAATAAAGCGGCTTGTCAGGATGGATACCATGACAAACAAATATCATTTGTAAAAAAACTAATCGTACCAGTTAATCAATCACACGGATTCAGATCCAAAGGAAAAAAAAGCCAATAAAACCCTCGTTTAATATAAAGTGACTTGAAGACACATTCAGAGGAAAATGTCTGGAGTTAATAATGTCAAGCCATTGAATCCCCATGCCCTTTCCAAACGCAGTCTCTGCGGTCCATATCCGTCTTTATATCCACAGGTTATCAACTGACTCCTCATTACTCAAACCTCTAACACTGATCCTTTATTGCATTTCAGTGTTGGCCACCAGTTTAAATGTGGATGCCCTCATAAAACATTCACCGCCTTTTTCTAAACAATTATGCTGCATGACTTTGACTCTCGCCTGGAGGTTAAAAAAATGCTCTATTGGACCATTCATTTGTACATACATCGCACTGGGATGATACGGACTGTCATAATCGTCAAGACTGTAACCATGGACGGATCCTTTTTAACCATTCTGCACATCCGCATGCATTCAGGCATTTATTAAAGGTCCCGTCTCATGAAAAAGGTCTCTTACTGCGGGCTCTCCAATCAACCTCTTGGCGGGTATAATGGTTGAATAGTAATGCATTATTAAAATCTTAAGAAATCATGTCCTCTAGTTGCAAAGAGGGTCTTACATTTCGTACAATTTCCACCGGAGCATTGTGGGTAAAAGCGGGTGTATGGTTAGTGTGTTCTTGTGCGGTTTGAATGGACACAAATGGTCGTAATAATCATTTGTGCAACTTGCTTGACTCGCCACTCATGAACCATTTCCACGTCCACTCTGAAATGAGGGGGCAAACAATGCGAACAACAGAAATATTGTTCTGAGAAATTGTGCCCACTGTTGAAATAAACAACAGGACTACCGTTTCCAAAAGAAGAACCTAATTAGTCAATTTTGCGGGGAGAATGCAACTCTCTACAGCCACTTATGTTTCGGTGAGTGACGGATGTTAAGAACAGGGAGGAAATTCACAGATCATATTTTTCAGAGAATTTCCAATGATGTGCAAGTTTTACCATTTGATTTGTATTGTATTTTTGGGATGTAAAAGATGCTAAATGAATATAGGGGATTTCAAATATTTTTTATTTATTTTTGCACAAACATGCACTGTAAAAAGCCGTAACCTGCATTTGTTACCTATTTTTTTTTACATTGCTGCTTTGTAACTACCTCGTCACTATTGCTTCTGTATGTAAATATTCACATTTTAGCCTATATTTACAGACTTTATTATTAGTGATTTTATCTTTATACAGTATATTGTTAATTATGTTTAGTATTTATAATATTTGCATGTTGGAAATGACCTGATTTACATTTCACTACTGACTGTATATCCTGTATATAACTGTGTATGTGACCAATAAAAATAATTAATTTGATTGAACCCATTAAAAAATCATTTTATTGGTATAAATTTGTGTATTCAGCTATATTAAATAATATTTGTAGTTATTTTAGATGCTGTCATTTTTTTCAGCGTGTCTCAGTTTTTACTAATTCGCATTGTCTACACAATTTGTTCTGGATTACATACAAAACTGAAAAATAAACAAAGGCGTATGGCTTGGATAACGTTCAATTGCATATATTGAAAGAGGATTTACTTAAAAATCATGTCTGTAAGGTGAAGCAGTATTCTCTGTCTGCTGTAATTTAATCATGACGCCTCATCAAGCAAGCTTGTTACTCGGAGTGCGACAGGAAGGTCTAATATTCTTTTTTTATTCATATTAATTTTATTAATTTCCTCCTCACTGAGCACTGAACTGAAATGCCTTGCAAACTAACACAGAGAAACTCAATCAGACCCAGATCTACACGGCTGTATTGTGTTGTTTAGTTGTTTGTTTTAACAGGAATCTGTCAGAGCTCTATAGGGAAAGTAATCAGAGGTTGATCAGGCAATAAAACCTCATATAGTCAATTAGTGTGGATATAATAAGAACAAACAAACATCTAGATACCCTTTGTTGGCATAATGCTACCCATCATAAACATGTTTACTCATTCAGACCCTTCTGTGTTTGTAATGTTATGGATGCAAACAACACAGACTCGATCAATGAAGGAAAATGCTCTTTCATATTCTCGAACATAATGTCGGTTAATAGGCTAAATGTTAAGACCTGTTCACACCAACTATAACAATAAAGTTATATTTGAAAGGATTTTTAGAACTATATGAGAATCCACACCACAACTTTAACGATAACGACACAGAAATTATCATATCACGAATCACTTTTTTTCCAGCTGATGAACGATAAAAAACATTGACAGCCAATCAGAATCCATTCTGCTCACCCAAAAGTAAAAATTCTGTCCTCATTTCCTCGTTTCAAACCTGTAAGACTTTCATTCAACTTTGAAACACAAATGAAGATCTTTTAATGAAATCTGAGCAAAGACGGCTATCTGACACTTTGATGTTTCAAATAGTTCATAAAGAGATAATAAAACGAATCCATATGAATTTAATCCAAATTTTCTGAAGAGACTTGATCGCATTATATGATGAACAGATTTAATTTAGGCTTTTATTCACATATAAACATTAATCAACATTGCTTGACGTGAGAGAACCAATGAGAGTCTTGTGTGTTACGTTTGAGCTTCAGCGAGAACCAATGAGGTTCATTCTGGTGTTACGCAGCACGTTTGAGCTTCAGCGAGAACCAATGAGGTTCATTCTGGTGTTACGCAGCACGTTTGAGCTTCAGCGAGAACCAATGAGGTTCGTTCTGGTGTTACGCAGCACGTTCGAGCTTCAGCGAGAACCAATGAGGTTCGTTCTGGTGTTACGCAGCACGTTCGAGCTTCAGCGAGAACCAATAAGGTTCGTTCTGGTGTTACGCAGCACGTTCGAGCTTCAGCAAGAACCAATAAGGTTCGTTCTGGTGTTACGCAGCACGTTCGAGCTTCAGCGAGAACCAATAAGGTTCGTTCTGGTGTTACGCAGCACGTTTGAGCTTCAGTGAGAACCAATGAGGTTTGTTCTCGTGTTACGCAGCACGTTCGAGCTTCAGCAAGAACCAATAAGGTTCGTTCTGGTGTTACGCAGCACGTTTGAGCTTCAGTAAGAACCAATGAGGTTCATTCTCGTTATGCAGCACGTTTGAGCTTCTACAAAAACCAATGAGGTTCATTCTCGTGTTACGCAGCACGTTTGAGCTTCAGTAAGAACCAATGAGGTTCATTCTCGTTACGCAGCACGTTTGTGCTTCTACAAGAACCAATGAGGTTCATTCTCGTGTTACGCAGCACATTTGAGCTTCAGTGAGAACCAATGAGGTTCATTTTCGTGTTATGCAGCACGTTTGTGCTTCTACAAGAACCAATGAGGTTCATTCTCGTGTTACGCAGCACGTTTGAGCTTCAGTGAGAACCAATGAGGTTCATTCTCGTGTTACGCAGCACGTTTGAGCTTCAGCAAGAACCAATGAGGTTCATTCTCGTGTTACGCAGCACGTTTGAGCTTCAGCAAGAACCAATGAGGTTCATTCTCGTGTTACGCAGCACGTTTGAGCTTCAGTGAGAACCAATGAGGTTCATTCTCGTGTTACGCAGCACGTTTGAGCTTCAGCGAGAACCAATGAGGTTCATTCTCGTGTTACGCAGCACGTTTGAGCTTCAGCGAGAACCAATGAGGTTCATTCTCGTGTTACGCAGCACGTTTGAGCTTCAGCGAGAACTAATGAGGTTCGTTCTGGTGTTACGCAGCATGTTTGAGCTTCAGTAAGAACCAATGAGGTTCATTCTCGTTATGCAGCACGTTTGAGCTTCTACAAGAACCAATGAGGTTCATTCTCGTGTTACGCAGCATGTTTGAGCTTCAGTAAGAACCAATGAGGTTCATTCTCGTGTTACGCAGCACGTTTGAGCTTCTACAAGAACCAATGAGGTTCATTCTCGTGTTACGCAGCATGTTTGAGCTTCAGTGAGAACCAATGAGGTTCATTCTTGTGTTACGCAGCACGTTTCAGCTTCTACAAGAACCAATGAGCTTCATTCTCGTGTTACGCAGCATGTTTGAGCTTCAGTGAGAACCAATGAGGTTCATTCTTGTGTTATGCAGCACGTTTGAGCTTCAGCGAGAAGCAATGAGGTTCATTCTGGTGTTACGCAGCACGTTTGAGCTTCAGCAAGAACCAATGAGGTTCATTCTCGTGTTACGCAGCACGTTTGTGCTTCTACAAGAACCAATGAGGTTCATTCTCGTGTTACGCAGCACGTTTGAGCTTCAGTGAGAACCAATGAGGTTCATTCTCGTGTTACGCAGCACGTTTGAGCTTCAGCGAGAACCAATGAGGTTCATTCTCGTGTTACGCAGCACGTTTGAGCTTCAGCAAGAACCAATGAGGTTCATTCTCGTGTTACGCAGCACGTTTGTGCTTCTACAAGAACCAATGAGGTTCATTCTCGTGTTACGCTGCACGTTTGAGCTTCAGTGAGAACCAATGAGGTTCATTCTCGTGTTACGCAGCACGTTTGAGCTTCAGCGAGAACCAATGAGGTTCATTCTCGTGTTACGCAGCACGTTTGAGCTTCAGCAAGAACCAATGAGGTTCATTCTCGTGTTACGCAGCACGTTTGTGCTTCTACAAGAACCAATGAGGTTCATTCTCGTGTTACGCTGCACGTTTGAGCTTCAGTGAGAACCAATGAGGTTCATTCTCGTGTTACGCAGCACGTTTGAGCTTCAGCGAGAACCAATAAGGTTCGTTCTGGTGTTACGCAGCACGTTTGAGCTTCAGTAAGAACCAATGAGGTTCATTCTCGTGTTACACAGCACGTTTGAGCTTCAGTAAGAACCAATGAGGTTCATTCTCGTGTTACGCAGCACGTTTGAGCTTCAGCAAGAACCAATGAGGTTCATTCTCGTGTTACGCAGCACGTTTGTGCTTCTACAAGAACCAATGAGGTTCATTCTCGTGTTACGCTGCACGTTTGAGCTTCAGTGAGAACCAATGAGGTTCATTCTCGTGTTACGCAGCACGTTTGAGCTTCAGCGAGAACCAATAAGGTTCGTTCTGGTGTTACGCAGCACGTTTGAGCTTCAGTAAGGACCAATGAGGTTCATTCTCGTGTTACGCAGCACGTTTGAGCTTCAGCAAGAACCAATGAGGTTCGTTCTGGTGTTACGCAGCACGTTTGAGCTTCAGTGAGAACCATTGAGGTTCATTCTCGTGTTACGCAGCACGTTTGAGCTTCAGTAAGAACCAATGAGGTTCATTCTCGTTATGCAGCACGTTTGAGCTTCTACAAGAACCAATGAGGTTCATTCTCGTGTTACGCAGCATGTTTGAGCTTCAGTAAGAACCAATGAGGTTCATTCTCGTGTTACGCAGCACGTTTGAGCTTCAGCGAGAACCAATCAGGTTCATTCTCGTGTTACGCAGCACGTTTGAGCTTCAGCAAGAACCAATGAGGTTCGTTCTGGTGTTACGCAGCACGTTTGAGCTTCAGTGAGAACCATTGAGGTTCATTCTCGTGTTACGCAGCACGTTTGAGCTTCAGTAAGAACCAATGAGGTTCATTCTCGTTATGCAGCACGTTTGAGCTTCTACAAGAACCAATGAGGTTCATTCTCGTGTTACGCAGCATGTTTGAGCTTCAGTAAGAACCAATGAGGTTCATTCTCGTGTTACGCAGCACGTTTGAGCTTCAGCGAGAACCAATCAGGTTCATTCTCGTGTTACGCAGCACGTTTGAGCTTCAGCGAGAACCAATGAGGTTCGTTCTCGTGTTACGCAGCACGTTTGAGCTTCTGAAAAAACTAAAGTGGTTTGTTCTCACGCATGAAGTAGGATTGGTTGAGCTTCTGTTTATATTTGCTGATCAATGTTTATATGTGAATTAAAACCTACATTCAATCTGTATATCAAAGCGATCGAGTCTCTTCAGAAAATTTGGTCTAAAGCACTTTATTCATATGGATTATTTTTACGATCTTTTTATGAATGTTTTGAAGCATCGATATGGTAGTTGCGTAAGCTGTCAATGCAGAGAAATTAATATTTCATTAAAAATGTCTTCATTTGTGGTCTGGAGACGAATGAAAGTCTTACAGGTTTGGAATGACATGAAGGTGAGTAAATGATGACAGAACTAAACCCTTTAAAGTGGCGGACGACAAACCTGAAGCGTGCTTAGAAGAACAGAGCAATATCGTTTTCTGGTGTGGACGCCAATATAGTTACCATGAACAGGCCTTTAACGTGCTTACCGAGCATGCAATATTCTGTACTGACAGATCAATGTAACCATTTACTCTGAAAATGTTTATTTTATAACAGTAGAGTGATTTTTTTTTAAGTACACACAGATACAAACCAATGAGATGTCACATTTCAAGTCAGAAATAATTTTGTGATTTTGACACATCATGCACGGTTATGTGCCTTCCCAGTTACCACTACCTGAACAGATCCTGTGAATGTTCATAAAAGGGAAATATTGGGGATAAGATTTAATATTTGTCATGCAATGCTTATTTTAACAGTATTTATGCCTAAAACAGTTTGGTTACGCTTTCAAAAAACAGATAAGAAACGCATGCAATCATTCCAAATACATCATGCAGCAAAAGATGTCTATAAAAAAGCAAAAAGGACAGATGTTGTGTTCTTCAACAGCATCTGTTTCATAGCAATCATTTCAATTGCCTGAATTGCAACACTGCGATGTACTGTATATGTTTATATCTCATGGTTTCCTCTTTTTTTTTTCTTCTCTCAGGTGAATTCTACAAATGCATCGGTTTGAGTCGTATTGTATGAGTCATGTTGTATACCTTCATCTGACTGAGGAGAGGTGGGAATGGTTCTCCTCATCCGGGTGTCACGTTTGCTACGAGACTGGAGTGGAGCAGGGGGTTCTTATGACACGGGTCCTCATTAAGGCTTCCTGCTGTGTAACACGCCAGATCTGACCCTGAAATAAACCCTGTGACACCAGCATGATCACATTATATGACAATTTTGTGAGTTAACCTTATTTAGCATTCTAACCCTGTTTATGTAGCATAGTTTTTCATTTGCCTTTAACGCTGAGATGAAACTCAGGAATTGTCCATCTTTGGTCATTAGATTACAAACGTCACCAAAAATTTAGCCTATACTCTATGAAAAAATGGGGTTGTATAAAAATCCCTTTATGCCAAAAAGTTTCAAGATATATAAGGAGAAATGCCTTTTAATAATTGCATATATACTAATATAGTTATTCTAGCATATTTATGAGCTGTTTAAGTCATACAATTAAGATTATTAATTAAAACTAAATCTGATCCCATTATGTAAACCCACATACGAAGCGCCGGACAGAATCCTTTAAGGTTCTATACGGAACCTTTTAATGATGATTTATTTGGACTGGTTACAGTCACAGATAAAGATTTATGTCCTGTTTTGTCTTCATTTTTTCCTTGAAGCAAAAATGTTGCCATTTTAATCTAATAACGGTTTCTAGCACAAGGCACCAAGGACTTATAGCATTCATTACATGCCTTTGTGAGCATGACAATTTTTTTTTTTTTTTTTTTACAAAAGAAGTGCTACCAGCACCTGGTTCTATGAAACGCTAGATCAAATGCTGTCCTTGCTCCCTGATGCCTGTAGGGACTGTAGGGCAAGCTTAGGTTCTCCTCCAGGCCTGATTGTAATGGCACATCAAATGCTGTCCTGAACGGGCCCTGTTTGTGCACATTCTGTCAAGTTTTGATCTTTTATTTTCTAAGGCCATGTGGGGCTTCAAAAGGTCTGCTCCTTCAAAAGCAGGTCCCCTTTAAAGTTGTGTGTACATTCATGCCAGTATGCGAACCCACCTATTTTCTAAATCACTTATCTGTCCAGTTGCTGTCACGCTGGCTGAATGGCATGCAAAATGTACACCGCACGACATCTGATGTGACGATAACATGAGGGTATACATGCAGATGATAATTTGAATCGATTTGCACAGATAAAAATAGCGAATTTGACAAATTTGCAAGCTATGATAACAGCCTAACATATTTTATGTTGTTTAAATGGATCTAATCTGAACAGGTGATCTTATAAATTAAAACATTGCACATGTATACATTGTAATTAGGTTTGATCTAATATTGGAATATGAACTTGAGGTTGGTTATGGAGCCCATCCATAACTGTTCAGAAATATAACTACGATTAAATATCCTACAAATGAAAAATCACTAAAATGGGCCTTCACAAGCCAAACTAGCTCAGGGGGAGAGAAAAAAAAAGAGCAAAATCCAGCTTAAAACGATGCTGTTCATGCACAAAGACTGTACAACACTCCCTCAATCAACGGGAAAAATGAAGATCACATGAGGGGAAAAGAAAAAATCTTATGCAAATGATCAAAATAAAAACACTAGCACAAGTTAAAAAAAAATAATGATAAAGGATTTCAAAATTCAATGCATGTTTTACAGCAGGCACGAAAGGACATAAACACGGGAGTATTAACAGGATGATGAGCATTAAAATCTTAAACACTTATTTGTGATCAACAGGTCACTGAAAAGTTCCTAAAATGAAAGAAGCAAATAAAGAACAGGAGGAAGAAGAGGCTCTCGGTTAAGTCCCTACCTGCCGTGAAATATTCCAGTTTCTCCTGACAAGATAAAACAACAACAAATCAAGCCTGAAAAATGATGTTTTTAACGACTGAAGCTACCTGTTGCTTCGTCCAGTGATGTCTGTGGCACTCACTCCCACGCCAACACACACAGATGACATTTGATCAACATGGTTATTAAAACTGAGAACATGTGAAAGCTACACACTGTGAAAACGATGTCTTGCTCCATCAAATCCGCTTCCCAGCAGTGGCTCTTCAAACTGTTCACGTGCTCTCCCGCATAAACGGTGTTTCTGTGCCGTCCTGCGTCTTCGCTCTCGATTATGTCTCGGCGTGTTTGGCGTCGTTCAGCACCATGTGCTGTGAACAGCTCCGGTTCTCATCCTGCAGAAGCTTCTTAAAGGCGAGTTCCATTCCACCGACAGGTGGCCCGTCAATTTCCCGAACGCCGATGACGTCACCGCGATTGGAACGAGGGAAAAAAACGAACGCCCATAACGTCACCGAAATGAAATAACAAATATTTATATATGACATGCTATACATATACAATATATATGTGTGTGTGTGTATGTTATGTATAGGCTATATATATTAACATATATCTATCTATATATATCTATCTATATATATATATATATATATATATATATATATATATATATATATATATACACAAACACACACACACACATATATACATATATATATATATATATATATATATATATAGACATACATATATACATAGCCTACATATATACGTATACATACATATATACAGTATATACACATATATATAGATAGATATATGTAGCCTACATATATACATATGCACACATATATATGTATACATACATATATACAGTATATATATAAACATACATATATACACATATATATATATATATATATATATATACATACATATATACAGTATATATATAAACATACATATATACACATATATATATATACATAGCCTACATATATATATATATATATATATATATATATATATATATATATTTATATATTGTATTATAAATGTTATATTTCATAATTTTCACGACTTTTTACTATTATTCTAAAATGTACAACATTTGTGTATATAATATATAGGCTTGTTAAAGTTAATTAATAACTTGTATTATTACAAATTCTAATTTATATCATATAAATTTATAATAAGAGCACTTGGCGGGGAAGTAAATTGTGCTTGCTTTTAAATTATTACTTTTTCCCCCCCTGGTAATATTTTACAGTAACTTTCATTAATAAGATTGAAACATTAACAAATATTATTAACCTCTATATCAGTATTTATAATATCATTGGCATTAATGTATAGAAAAATATGAAATATATTAATTTATATTTATATAGAAACCCCTTTTCACAGACCCTGGCGCTTGAAGCACTATGAAGATTATCTAAAATGACATCTAAAACATTTAACATAGTCCGACTGTGTGCAAAAAACACTTACCAGCAAATTACTTCCCTGAGTTCTAATTGAGCAATCAGGTTTGTATTATTGCTTGTTAATTTTAATACCATTAATTCTGTGAAGTATTTCAAGAGGTAAGTTCACTCAAGTATTCTTGCTCTGGAAATAAGCAGGACCACTTCTACCACTGCAATTCACTAATTACCTTTATGTCCCCAAAGGTTTTTTCACTTATATTCCATAACTTAATCGGTGCGCAGTGAAGGTTCTTTCAACCCTCCTTGTAGAAAGTATATAATTATGAATGGAATGATGCAGTATTTGTAAAAACAATCATAAGAATTATGAGCAGCTGAACTAGAACTTTTTGCCACACCTGCCAATTCCCAGTGACTTAAGAATATTTACCAGCCATGAAATGTAGTTTAATCTGTATTAAAGAGCTAAAAGAGCTTTAAGAGCTAATGCACGGATTCAATATACAGTTACACATGGAGTTCCTGACTATGGCTGTGTCCAAAATCACCCCCTATACCCCTAAACTGGGCACTATTTGAGTGGTGTGAATGAGACATTTCTAGTGGTGTCCAAAACCATATCGAGTGTACTCATTCAATCCCACACCGCACCACGATGATGAGGGAGAAAATACCCATAATGCACTGTGAGAGTCGCCCGCCGAATTAATTCCCGCATCTGACCAGAAGATGGCGTCGCAGCTGAATCATCCATCCATCCATTTTCCAATCCGCTGATCCAATGTGGCTACAGCGTAATATCATACTGGTATAAATTCCTTTTTAATTGATTATTAAATTGTTTTATACATGCTAGTTTCCATGACAGAGTCAAAATAAATCGTTTCATTTTTACTGCAGATGCCAGTTTGCTAAGTTTAAATGATTATTAAACAGCAAACACAAACTACACAAAAGCGGCAGCCCTTCCAAATTCACTCACACGCTTTCATTCACTCCCTCAAGTGGACTATATTAGTGGACTAATGTAGGGTATAGTGAATGAGGGTATAGGGGGCGATTTCAAACACAGCATATTTTTACAAGGATACTTGCCATGATGGACATTTTGACAATTTTTGTTTGAATATGTCTGTTCAAGTGCAAGAATATGTGAAAGAGAGCACAATTCAGTATTCACACACTGAGACGCGGCTTTCTGGTTTGGGGGAGTTACGAATTGACCCTTCGCTGGCAATTTGATTGACAGGCGATCTGACCAATCATAACCCCGAATCTGCCATTTTGTCACTCAAAGCAGTCAGGGGAGTTAGTAGATTAACGTTGGTGAACTTGATAAATTGTGTGTACTTGAAACAACATTCCTTCTGATGTTCATTCATGTTTATTTGATGCTATAAATGAACTAGTATGAAGAGATGATCGGTTCAGCGATCTGTCACGACACATTAAAGACACACTAGACGCTATTTACTGTTTAAACTTCTTTAAAAAATTTTAATATATGAAACCGTTTCATACGTTGTCAGTGTCCTCTTTGTTCTGCAATGTATTTTTCACCCCGTGAGAACATGATGTGTGGCGTGAGAGCGCATGACTCGTCGGACATAGCAACAGTAACTAAAGGGGGCGGGACTTTGCAAATGGTCAATTGAGTTCACATTCACGTTTTTTTGCTCTTAAATATTTAAATTACCAATGCTTAAACTTTCATGACAATGCAGCACTGGCCAGTCAACTGTTCCACGCATCGTTCACGTTTGTTCATGTTCTCGCAATTTAGCATTGCTAGAATTCATAAAAATGTTACCGGCCAAGTGGCGATTGACTGTTTCATATACTCACCAACACCGATTTTTACTCGCATTTGGTATACATGGCCAAGCCTGAAGGACTAAGATGTCTGTTCACCACGTTTTTGATTCAACACTGACAAGTAGGTCAAAGTAAACTAAAAAAAAAAACCCCAGAAAACAGAAAGCTTGCTTTGAAATGATTGCTGGTTTGATGTGAAAATATTAGTAGAAAACATAATGTAATTTAGCCAGGCTTACTCAAGCTTTCCGTACCAGCTCATATTGTGTCTTACAACCGCACACATGTATAGACCTATTAACAAAATTCAACAGAGAGCACAAGGGCAGTCACCCACTTGCATCGGGGCTCCCCCTCCCCTTCCTGTTTCCCCTTTTGTTTGGTTCCTAGAGGTAACCATAGCAACCAGAATCATAAAGCATCCAGTACTTTCAGAAATGTTTGCAAGTGACTGTCGGGATAGTCTACATATATAAACATAGATGTGTCTTCTGCCACACATAGGGAAAAGGAATAAACAAACACAACCAAAAAAACAACATTAACATTTGTCAAAAGTGATATGGCACCAGAACCCTCTGTGCTGCATAACAAGGCGTTAAAATAGAGATTGTGTGCAATAATTGTATGTAAACACACACGTATGAAGAGGAGACTACAAGTGCTGTCACTGCGAGTCTGCTTGGAGTAGATCAAGCGATGCAACAATTCATGCAGCCTAGTCATGTTCCTAAGCAACAGAGACCTGTCATTTTGATGGCTAATCATCCAAGCAATCCCTTGTTGGACATTTTAGACAAACCAAATGCTGCATGTGGAGAGTTTGTTTTGCTGCTGCCAATTTTCTGAACTGATGTGTTCTGGATTCTGACGGTCATTTATGAGGTCTTTTGCATGGGTACAGGGACTTCTCACTTGGCACTGAAGCAAAACTTAAACTGTGGATCATAAAAAAAAATATATAGCTGTGATTATTGGGGTTCTAGCGCTTAAAGCCAATGCGTAAAAAGGTGTTATGTTTTATTTAGCAAGCATGTAACCACTCAATTACAGATGAAAAAGACCATTCACCGGCAATTAATAAGGAAATACATGGTTTTTAAAGCTTTTTAACAGTTATAGCGCCACCTATGGTCTGATCTCCATAAAAATTTGCATGCTTATTTAGAATCAGATGTCGCAAGTGCTCACCAATTTTCGTAAAGTTTCGAATTTTTAGGAGGCCCTTTTGCCACACCCATTTTCTAAATGACCCTGCTTTAGCTATCCAAAGTCCAATTTTTCTTGGATAACTATTCAAAAAAAATTCGTCAAAAGTACAAAACATCATCACATCTTATATCATTAGAATCCTTGACTCAAGTCGAACCAAGTGTCTGCCTCGGATTCGATCGTCACTCTTGGCAAAATTTTCGGGTATTTGGGATTTTTTTTTAAAAACCTACTTTTGCGAATTAGTCCTGGGATTTTTGGCCCGATTGGTACCAAACCAGTGCAGGAAGATTTTCTAGAGTCTTATTGTCAACAATTATCAAAAAAAATTCGATTCATAGTCTCTAAGGGCGGTAAAAATGGGGCGGAGTCACTTTTACTAAAAATGGCTATAACTTGTGAATAGAACGAGATATTTTCACCAAATATGGCACATATATGCAAGATCTCAATCTGTGGTCGTGTGAAAAAGGACGCGGCAACTGGCCACTTTAGTTGGCGCTACATGGAAAAAAATTAAAATGGCTATAACTACACAACCCTTGGTCTGATTGACTTGAAAATTGGCATGCAGTGTCTTTATCCAAGGAGCCAAGACCGCCTTTGAGGGCATTCAAGTATCTCGAAAACTGCGGGCGGCAGCGACCAATGAACTTTGAGCAGCTATCAGACAAGGTCGATGGGTCTGTTTTACTCACAGCCCTAGAGGCCTATGAGAAATTCGAACGACATCGACCACCAGGGGGTGCCTTCACGTTTTTAACATGCATAAACGACTGTACATCGCACGATTTTTTGCACATGCCCACGACATTCATACCAACTCCGCCGCTGTCAATCGAATGATTCGTTATATATTGGAGATTATTTCAAAAACCAACTTTGGCGAAATAGTCCTAAGTTTTGGGCTCAACCTCAATAAAACCACTGTTGCACAATTCCCGGGACTCTCTAGGTCAATAGTCTGTAGCGCCTCCGTCAGGCCGATCAGGGCGAGTCTTGGTGACGTTGTAGATGGTGAGAGTTCTACCAGCCCTCAAAGTTTCAAGTCTCTACGACTTACGGTTTAGTCTGCCTGATCACTTTTAGGGGAGAAAACTGATCCTTGGAATTTTTTAACAATTACAGTAAGGTTACAATAGGGGTACAAACCAGTAGGAACATTTTTGTGGATATTTATGAAAATCAAGATACACTTAGACCTTTGAAAATACTAATACATGAGACTTTATTAAGCAAACAATGCTATATATACATAATATATATATATATATTAAGAAATAAAAAAGTAGTTTTTGGTTATATAATAGGATCTCTTTTAGTCACAATTTTCTGATTTTTACAAAATTGTCTGATATTTCTTATTTTTTAGGTGAAATACTATATTCCCATTTTCTTGACAGGTTTTTGTGAGAATAACCCATGTACAGTAGACACATGGTGCCAAAACGTCTAAAAGAACCCACAACGCCAGCCGAACTTAGATTAAACGACTAAACAATAAAAGCAAGAATAATACACACAGTTCTGTACAAAACTGCACAATGCACATGTCATTGAAAGGCTGTAGGTCCATTATTTGTATAAAGTACATAGCGCTTTTATAGTTCTGCAGAATTATGCTAGTTAAGGAGCAGAATTAGGGGTTTGGGAAATATAGGTGCATTGGAGGAGGTCTACCTGAAAGGTTAGCTGGGTAGATTGTCACATGGAGTTGTTGAGAAGCCTGACAGCTTGTGAGAAGTCTGTTAAATGAGGAGACGGTGTTCACAACAGGGTTACAGAACGTGTAAGAGCTCAAAAGATTCAGATAAATCGGTCCATATGAAGTTTATCACTGATAAACTTATGACTTTGAAAATAATAATAATAATACATGAGGCTATATTAAGCCAAATATGTTTTAAAAAACAAAACAAAACAATACAAAATAAAATAAATTAATTAATTAACAAACAGGTGCTAAAACAGTTGTATCATTTGTAATACAGTGGGAAATTCTTTGTAGATATTTCCGAAAATCACATTTACATATACTCTTATGCCTTCGAAAATACTAATACAGAGATGTTTTTTGTAATAATATTAAAGAAAATTCTTTGTGGACAAATCATAATCACACATAATCTTACACATTTGACAAAAAATTATAATACATGAGCCAGATATGTTTTTGTAATAAAGAAAAAAATAAAGTAATAATAATAAAAAAGGTTGGATTTTTCTGAAAATCATAATCACAGATGCTCTTACGCCTTTGAAAATACTATTGCACGAGGCTATGTTAAGCCAGAGATGTTTTTTAATAAATAAAATAAAAAAAAAATCTAAATACAATAAATAAAAATAAAATAAAAAGATAAAATTCTTTGTGGGTATTTCTGAAACTCATACTCACAGCCTTTGAAAATACTAATGCATGAGGCTATATTAAGCCAGAGATGTTTTTTAATAAATAAAATTAAAAATCTAAATACAATAAATAAAATAAAATAGGAGCTAAAACATTTTTAAACCATTAGGAAATTCTTTGTGGATATTTCTGAAACTCATACTCACAGCCTTTGAAAATACTAACACACGAGTCTACATTAAGCCGGAGATGTTTTTCTGTGTAGAAACAGGGATGGGGAAAAAAAAAAAAAAAAAAGTGCCCATTAATGCAACGCTGCTTCAACAATTAGCGCTTGTCTCAGGGTTTTATATACACGTCATAATATCGTCTACAAAATATCTTGTCCTCTGTTGTTGTGTGTCTCATAATGCTTTGTGCTGCCGTATACGTTCATTACTGTAAACCCCAGCAGCTCTGCTATCTTCCCCTGCTCTTTGCCTTTAGAACAAAGGTGCTATTCAGTGCAGCAGGACAGGTAAGAGCACCCAAATGGAGCTCAAGTGGGCACTAGGCTTCTTGACTAAATACCCAATGAGCATTCTAATCTTCCATTCTCTGCCTCCTATTCCATTCTGATAATGTACCTTCACCAGCAGCTGCTAAAAGCCTGAGCGAGGAGAGGGAGGGGTATTATAGGACATTTTTGGATGAAAACAAAACGAGAAAGAGGTCGTCTTTAAGACGCTTCTGCGGAGTCAGTGCAGGCATATTACACTTCAACATTTTCTAAAGGGCAGCACATTAAGACCAGCTCCTGTGGTCCAAAAATGCCAGAAAATCATGAAAAATATTCAGCAATGCACACATCACGCTTCTTCCAATGTAGTCGTCGTCCTTTTTTTTTTTACTTTTCTGCTTCCCCCTCCCCGATGTCCGCAGCCTGCCATTACAGAAAATTACAACTTATATGTCTACATTCTTGGAAGTGGATAATTGGACGGAGGCCCATTATCAAGCACTCAAGCCATGCATGGAGCTGTATTTCCTGCTTTTAATACTCTTACTCTTGCCTACTTTAATTTTTGTCCTTAAGAAATATGAACACTGTAAAATAGAAAAAAGATGACAGCCAAAACTATGTCTTCATCAGCAAGAGTTCATGAGGCACGAGACTCTTTTCATTTCGTTTTTTTTTTTTGGCAAAATTAGTGTTCGAGGTCAAGTCATTTTTCTCATTTCAGGACACATGTCCACATTTCACCCCAAAATCAGAAGGAGAAAGCTTACATTTTCAAAAAATAAGTCAGCATAAATAAGTACAACAGATAATAGCATAATGTATTGGGATGCATTGATACCAATATCAGCATTGGGCCCAGTGTTACCATGGGTTGTTTTTCAAGTCTGCGGGTTGAAGCAACCCCGAATAACATGATATTTAGCCCCTGTAATGCGTATTTCACCAGGGGAACCCTGGCAAAATATGGATTTTACCCCCTGAAACGCAATTGGGCTAGTTTTGAGTAGCAATTGACCCTTCGCCAGCAGTTTGATTGACAGGCGATCTGACCAATCATAACCCTGAATCCGCCATTTTGTCCGACAAAGCAGTCAGAGGAGTTAGTAGATTAACGTTGGTGAACTTGAACTTGAAAAATTGTTTCCGCGCTTGAAACAACATTCCTTCTGATGTTCATTCATGTTTATTTGATGCTATAAATGAACTAGTATGAACTAGTAGAGATGATCGGTTCACGAGGAGCTACAGCGATCTGTCACGACACATTAAAGACACACTAGACGCTATTTATTGTTTAAACCTCCTTAAAAAATTACGATATATTAAATATGAAACTGTTTCATATGTCTGTCGACGTGTTGTCAGTGTCCTCTTTGCTCCAGGATGTATTTCTCACTTCGTGAGGACATGATGTGTGGCGTGAGAGCGCATGACTTGTCAGACATAGCAACAGTAACTAAAGGAGGCGGGACTTTGTGAACGGTCAATAAGGCGGGTTTTGTTGTGAAAACCTGACAATGGCGATTAGGCTCGATACTGCGCTTGTGAACTAACTCGTACTCATTAAAATGCTCCGATACCACACAGCTTGTACAGTACATTGTTTGTGACAAATAAAACACTGACAAGAGAGCAAACAGAGAGCAGAATGGACACATCAGAGAAGGATGTCTGTGAAGTAGATAGAATTTTAAACAGATTAAATATTTACACTTATACAGCTGCTGTGCGTGAGCTGATAAACGAAACACGGAGTGGACTGAGTGTGCGGCGGCACAGACGCGTGAGCTTGTCGAGCGAATGTCTCTTTTTCACAGACATCGCTGGAAAGTTTGTAGTGCGGTCGGATATGGCAATAGCAAAGAAGGTAATATGATACTAACGATATTACTAACGTTAACTGATGGCAAAGAGAGAGAGAGAGTGCTTCTGTTACTTTTGATTGCTGATCGTTCTCTCAGCACACGTGCCATTTGGTTTAAAACTAAATTGTATATATAAGTAAACTTGAACTGTTACATGATTTATGGACGAGTGTTTCCCTACAAGGTGGCAGTACAGTAATCACATGACGTTTTCAATAAGTTTTCTGTGCGCAAACATCCGAAGCGCGCACCCAGAAAGCTGCCTGTCAGACAGAGCGTGAATAGCCGATTTAATCATGTCTTCTTGCGCTGGAATGGACAAATTCACACACAATTATGTCAGACTACCATATAGGCAAGTATCCTTGTGAAACATAGTCACTTATGTCTCAGGTAGAGGTGTAACGGTACACAAAACTCATGGCTTGGTACGTACCTCGGTTTTGAAGTCACGTTCGGTACAGCAGGTAGGGAGAAAACTAAACATAAAATTGTTTTTTTTCCTATTAAACAGGGGTTTACTGAACAAATTGTGTCGCTGTCTTTAAATAAATTAAATTATAACTAAAAGGATAAAAAAAATTATCTCTGCTAATGCTATAAACTATGTAGGGAGCCCTTACTTGAACATTATGCTACTATAATATTAAAGGTTAACAAGCTATTAGCCTAAATTCAATTGCTATTTATTTTTAGGCTATAATAATCAATGCTCACATAACAAATTGTATGCAAACATGAAAGCCGCAGTTTTTGCATTAACTTCTAAATCTAATTATTTCAATTTCCCTCTCTCGTCACTTGCGCCTGTCAATGACGTAATATCTGCGTTATCCCTGGTTTACGCTTGTACTGCATGTGGACAGCGTCTAGTTGCGCGCTGTTGTTGTTTCGTTCAAACATTATGGACCATGGCAAGCAAACTTTGGGACGAAATGAGAAATAAAATGAGGATCAATATCGGCATGGCGTTTCCGAGATGATGAGAGCTTTAGGACAAACTTTGACTTGACAGAGATGGCGCTCTTACACGTTATTAGACGAGGTAAGCTAATGTAGGCTAATCAATGTTATATAGCTTAACACGACGAAGTGTTAGAATATCATCAGTATGATACTGTAATGTTGATCTAGATTACTGTTAAGTTTCATACAGACAACAAACTAATACTAAACATTACAACTCTCAACACACTCAAATACAGTTTAGTATGATAGTGTGACGTTAGAGCAAGTGAAACAGCGCTGCGTTACCTCACTGTTTTAATTCGTCAAATAAACTGACCTGTATAATTTCCCCATAAACATTATTAGATCCATCGGCATGACGACAAGTTCCATGTTCCACTCATTCACTGCGTCATCAGACTATGCCTTTGCTATTGTTTTGAAGAGTTTAGCGACCCCTAGTGGCAAAAAATACATACTGTGCCTTTAATGTTGCAATGTAAGGCATTCGGTACACACGTGCACCGTATATGAAAGCCCTGTAAAAAAAGGTCAATACTGTTACTCCCCTAGTCTTAAGTGAAAGTAAACAGTTGAGAAAAAAAAAACGCTTGTGTAACAGCATGTTGGATGCATGCAGCTCTTAAAGTGACAGCAACCTAATAAACCTACTGCTGTGGCATGAAAATAACTGAAGGAAATGTCTATTTGCTCAGCCAACTAATTTGATTGATATTCTTTTGGTTTCTCTGCCCAATATTTGTACAAATTAAAAATGCGATGAAAACACAGGTATCGGTACTCAAGTACTAAAAATAAAAGTATCTGTATCGGCTCTGGAAAAAAGTGGTATCATTGCATCCAATGTATAAATATTTTATCTTTTTTTCCACATTACAGTAGTGTGAATGCGATTTTATTTGTATGAGAATTGCGCTATTTGTCATGAAAAGAATACAAAAAGTCCTTATGGCTATAAAATGGAATATTTATTTTAAATACAATTTATTTATTTATTTTATTCTGAGGTGAAATACCATATTCCCAAGACATTTTCTTGACAGGTTTTTGTGAGAATAACCCATGTACAGTAGACACACGGTGCCAAAACGTCTAAAAGAACCCACAACGCCAGCCGAACTTAGATTAAACGACTAAACAATAAAAGCAAGAATAATACACACAGTTCTGTACAAAACTGCACAATGCACATGTCATTGAAAGGCTGTAGGTCCATTATTTTGTATAAAGTACATAGCGCTTTTATAGTTCTGCAGAATTATGCTAGTTAAGGAGCAGAATTAGGGGTTTGGGAAATATAGGTGCATTGGAGGAGGTCTACCTGAAAGGTTAGCTGGGTAGATTGTCACATGGAGTTGTTGAGAAGCCTGACAGCTTGTGAGAAGTCTGTTAAATGAGGAGACGGTGTTCACAACAGGGTTACAGAATGTGTAAGAGCTCAAAAGATTCAGATAAATCGGTTCATATACAATATTAAGTTGGCTTTCCTATGATTACCACCTTTAAATAAGTCTGCAATTAAATCGAGATTGCACATTATGATTGCAAAATCTATGCAGATATCCAGCAGGGTATGTCCCTGCAGCGTATGAAAATGTGTGTTATAATATGTGCAAATGGATGCCTGAGTAGCTCTCATTATATGGTTCTCAGTGTTACTTGGGTCTAGGTCATGTGTGCTTCCAAATCCATCTGCAATATTTACAGCCAGTTTAACCCTTGGCCTTGAAGGAACCTTAAGTGAAGGCAAAACAGCATTCAAGTAAAATATCCATTTCAAGAGAATGCCACATTATAACAAATTATCCTCTAGTACACAGACAGCAACCATATTTGTTGCAGTATTGGGTTGTTTTTTTACAGCTGCGTGAACACATTTGTTAGTTTGCGTAAGCCCTTTGTTATGCGTTCCCACTCCACACTGAGACACGAGAATGTCAAAACCGGAGAAACAAAACAAAATCCCCAGTACAAGTTATAATTTCAGAGCAATCAATTCAGCATTTTGTCACAATAGGAAAAGGTGAGATTTGTGTGGTACTTTAATTAGGAGCAAATTGTATCTTGAAGTAATTGCATAATAACCCATTAAAACTTTCACCTCTCAGCGATTTCCGAGTGCATTTGTGGATTTGAGAACAATGTGGTTTCAAATGCAACCCATGGTTTAATATAATCAAGTCTCGCATGTCAAACCGGTCATGTTGCACTTAACGAAGACGCCATTATTTGCTTTTTTTCCACAATATTGAAATAATAATAATAAAAAAAAAATGGACGAAACACTTTCTAAGTTGGTGCTTGCTAATGCAAAATATCACTGCAATATAAGGGATGTGAACAAACTTCTTGGGGTGAGAAGTTGCATAAGAGGAAAGATGATATCTGTCAGATGATGAGAGGAAAACCCCATAGATTAACTGTAAAGAAGGGACGTAAACTAAATCTACATGGCATAATATTATAAACCCTTGGGGGTGCGCTCTGTTGACGAATTAAAACCCATCCACAACTCCTTAACAATGTGGCAAATTTGGCTTCAAAATTATTTAAAAATTGTTTTTTGTTTGTTTCATAATTGATTTCAACATTGGTATTTCCAGTTTCACAGCTTTTTTCATGTTTATTACTTTGAAGTTGCTTTGGCACAATCTGTATTGTATAAAGCACTATATAAATAAATGTGAATTGACTTAAAAATGACACAATTCAAGGAACACATAATACAAGCACTAAAAACGGAAACGTTTTTTCCTTTGCATTTTTTTTTTTGCGTACAGACGACAACATTAAAAGCGATTAAAGAATTAGTTGACTTTAAAATGAAAATTAGCCCAAGCTTTACTCACCCTCAAGCCATCCTAGGTGTATATGACTATCTTCTTTCTGATGAACACATTTTAATATATTCTGATATTAATAAATATCCTGACGCATCCGAGGTTTTCTAATGGTAGTAGGCGTTACCAAACAAGTATGAGCTGAAGAAAGTGCATCCTTCCACATCCATCTATCCATCTATCCATCATAAACGTACTCCACACGGCTCCAGGGGGTTAATAAAAGCCTTCTGAAGCAAAGCGATTTGTTTGTGAAAATATCTAGCTTCCGCTAACGGAACTGGCGTCGGGTCAGTTAAGCTTTTACCGTGAGTTGAATAGGGAAGGCGTAGGGTGTAGCGTAAGGTGTTTCATATATTGAATACGGAAGGCAGTAAGCAAGATATTTTACTTCATGACTTGTTAAATATGGATATTTTTAATAATTATTTATTATATTATTTATAATTATAATTTTTTTTTTCAAAGATGGTTTCTGACATTTTAAGCAGTGCATCATGCAGGCGTATGTTTCCCCATAAATTTGGTTGTACTTCGTTTTTTTAATATGTAAAAACGGGCTGTAACGTCATGATTGACAGCTTGTGAGTGAGTCTGCAGGAGTGTAGGCGGGACCTTGATAGCGAGGCTCCACCTCACTAATCGGCGATGACTGTCGACTGGGATATTTTGGCTTCATTTTTCTGTAGTGGAAGGAAGCAGAAATGCACCGTCTGATGCCTGATGTCGCCATTTTCACAAATTCGCTTTTCGAATTCGTTTTCAAAAACGGGCACTTTGAAGCCAATTTTTAAAAGTTTGAGTTTCCAGGCCCCCAAAATGCCGTTATTGTGTAAATGAAACATTTTTTGTTTGTTTCTTGTCTCGTCGTCACACTCAGTTGACATGTATCAAATGTTTCGCTACTTACTTGCATCTTAAGCGCGGAACAAAGAAGCCGTCAGGCAGTTTTTGTTCGTCGGCCGACCAAGTTTTCTCAGTGTGTTCCGCATCGTCGGCTGAAGTTGGTCTTCATTGGCTTTGATGAATCGGAGTCGGAGCTCGTCAGGCCATCTGATCATTCTGTTCAGCTACTGCCACCTGCTGGTACGGAAAGGCATTTCCTCTTACGCAGGCGCAGAACGGACGTGCTACTTGGCCGTCGGGTGTCGAGCGTTGGTTTGGTGTGTCAGGGCAACTATGAACGTGAGCCGACCCCGTAGTCTGTTTTCGTCGTCACTACTCCATCGGTGTCGACTTGGCATGTTCCGGGCTTTACGCTGGAGCTCACACTGCTTCTGAGAACAGTAAACCCCGCCTACTTTCATCTGATTGGCCATCTCAATCATTTTGACATTGACGAGCAGATCAGCCTAAAAAATGTAACTTTTAAACCTTTTTGTCATCCTAACAACACACTGCGTAATCGAGTGCATCAGTGCAAGTTTCAAATTTGGGGGCCATTTTTAATTATTGAGGGGGGGGGGGGACTTGTCCACCTCAAATCTATGGTGGTTACGGCTCCTGAGATGATTAAAAAATGTTTTAATGTATCACTTTTGCTAAGGCCAGGGTTACTTTCTTATATAAAAATCAGCCATATTGCAGGCAAACCATTTAACTCTATATTCAATCAACCTTGTTGACTCTGGTTTCTAATCACTGCCTACAAAATCCCAGCAGGGATACTCAGGTTCCATGTCAGAGCCTCCACCGGATGCACAGGCTATCTGAGGACATCTGAGATGCTCGGCCATCTGGGTTAAACATTGGTAGGAGTCACGCTTAGTCGCTGATGAGACGTGTTTTGCGGTGGCTCTAGTGCGAAAGGAGACTGGGAAAAGGACAGCTGTTGCTGGAGAACCACAGAAGAACAGTTCCCGCATAAAGCACGAAACATCCGAAACATTCCACAAGGAATGTAAAATCAAATCGAATCCTTCAGATTTCAAACTGTAAGACTAAAGCACAGACATCCAGCAAGCTTATACACTGATAACCTGTCTGAGAATAATTTCCTATTGTCATTTATGTCTTTTTCCCCCCAGTCCTCGAGCAAAAGCGCGCACTAACGCAAGTATAAAAGCAGATGTGCGTTGCAGGCCTGACCTTGGTTGCTATGGGTACTAGGGACAGACTTATATTCAACCGCCTGCCTGAGTTCCTGCTAATTGCCGTTGTCATAGCAACGAAGCACCTGATGTAATGGTAGGAAAGGGCAATAATCTTACAAGGGTCCATTTATTTATAGGGAGCGATTCCATCCTGTGCCTGTCAACTTGGAAACGGACTCAGATTAAGTGCTAACATAATCGAACAATAATGTTTATTAAAAAGAAAAAAAACATACATAGGGTAATAATTTTGTGCAATTTCCTGCAACAAACAGACACTATAAGAGCCTGTCATATGTTTCCGTTACAAAATACAGTGAACCATATGCGTGTTGTTTATTATTAGCATACCAATGAATTTTAAAACATAAAAACTTAGTATTTGGTTGGTTTTCTTTTTACTTTAATGTCAGCAAAGCTCAAGCTGCATGAAGTCCACAAATCAAACCCCGACGGTCCGTGTTATCCAGCACGATCACTGTCACTTTGTTTATTTCTTGCTTTCATTTAGATTTTGAATCCCAGGGTTGCATTATAAATTACTCAGTCATGCATAGCTGAAAGTCGTGCATGTGCTAATAAGAACGAAAACAGACATGGTGAGTGACATCTTCACATTTTAATTGTTATCAAAAAGGTAAATAACATATTAACAGCACTGCGGCTGCAAAAAAAGCATTACTCTCAAACGGCGTTGACCTGAATAATCCCGCATTCGACCACTCTATTCAGAGCGGACGGTCAATGATAATGACAAACAAGACTTCAGGGTACAAGGGGTTTCTTCCTCCTCAGATCCTTCGTGCTTTGCGAGGGCGACAGCCATTGTGCGGCACTGGGGTGTTGTCGGTGATGGAAACAACCTCTAGTCCTCCCATGGTTAACCCTTTAATGGCAGACTACACACGGGGGAGCAAAATCAATACAGGCCAGGTCAGCTACGAGATACAGTTCACAGAAACACACTCTTTCTACCAAACAGACGAGACAAAATTATCCAATGAGTCCCAGTACTCTTGAACTTTATGCATTTGTGAAAGCTGCTGATTTAGCCAAATATAAAGTTAGGGCTGCATAATATATCTGCACAATATATATCGATTTTTCAAGCTGCACATTATAATGTTGTGAAGGGTTAGTTCACCCAAAAATGAAGTTTCTGTCATTAATTCCTCACCCTCGTGTCGTTCTACACCCGTCAGACCTTCGTTCATCTTCAGAACACAAATGAAGATATTGATTACACTTTAAAAATTAGTTAAAATGAACTAATAATGAACTGCACATATACAGCATTTATTAATCTTTGTTCATGTTAAATTCAACATTTACTAATACATTATTAAAATCTTGTTAACATTAGTTAATGCACTGCGAACTAACATGAACAAACAACTGTATTTTCATTAACTAACGTTAATAAAGATTAGTAAATACAAATGTGTTGCTCATGGTTAGTTCATGTTAGTTAATACATTAACTAATGAACCTTATTGTAAAGTGTTACCAAGATATTTTTGATGAAATCCGAGAGGTTTATGACTCATCCACAGACAGCAATATAATCAACACTTTCAAGGTCCAGAAAGATACTAAAGACATCATTAAAACAGTCGACATGACTGCAGTGGTTCAACCTTAATGTTATAAAGTGACGAGAATACTTTTAATGACTTTATTCAACAATAGATTAAAACACTGAAGCCTTCACGGTCAAGAGATTGTTGAATAAAGTCATTATGTTTGTTTTTGCACGATGTCTTTAATAACTTTCTGGACCTTGAAAGTGTTGATTATATGAGTCATAAACCTCTTGGATTTCATCAAAAATATCTTAATTTGTGTTCTGAAGGTCTTACGGGTGTAGAACGACATGAGGGTGAGGAATTAATGACTGAAATTTGCTTTTTGGGTGAACTAAATCTTGAATTCACTTGTAGCATTTGAAATGATTGGTTTAAGATTTCAGGGTTTTAATTTGAATTTAATTAGACAGAATGGTCTAGAGTATTATTAGCTATTTACTGGCCACAACAAGAAAAAAAAAAAACTACTGGCGAGAACTTCAACATTGGTGCATCCCTGGTTCCTATCCAAAAGTATTTACCATAGCATGCCTATTTAGTTACTTGATTCAAATAAGTTAGCGCTTGATTTATTTATGCCCAACCACCATCTGCTTAAAGGATTAGTTCACCCAAAAATTAAATTTCTGTCATTAATTCCTCACCCTCATGTCGTTCTACACCTGTAAGACCTTCGTTTATCTTCAGAGCACATATGAAGATATTTTTGATGAAACCTGAGAAATTTCTGTCCCTCCATTGACAGTCTACGCAACTTCCACTTTCAAGCTCAAGGTAGTAAAGACATCATTAAAGTAATCCAAGTGACTCCAGTGGTTTAACATCAATTTAAAGTGATGCGAGTGCTTTGTTTGCGCAAAAACACAAGGTAACACTTTATTTTACAGTGTCATTGTTACATATGTTTCATGTATTTACTTTAGTAATAACTAGAAATTATGCATAATTACATGCAATTAACCCTAAACCAAACCCTCATCCTAACCCTAATCCTACAGTAAGTACATGTAGTTAATTGTTATTACTCAGTACTTAAATGTATAATTACACTGTAATACTGACACCTTAAAATAAAGTGTAACCAAACACAATTTACTACTTCATTTACAAAATATTAATCTGCGATGCGTATTCACGGGAGCACCACGACGCATGCGTTTTGTCGAACAGTCATTGTGGTGTGAATATGTGTTGGAGATTAATATTTTGTAAATAAAGTGGTGAATTGTAATTTTTTGTGCAAACAAAACACTTCAGAAAATTGAGGTTAAACCACTGGAGTCACATGGAGTACTTTTATGATGTCTTTACAACCTTTTTGGGGCTCGAAAGTGTCAGTTGCATAGACTGTCAAAGGAGGGACAGATATCTCTTAGAGTTCATTAAAAATATCTTCATTTGTGTTCCGAAGCTGAAAGTCTGACGGGTGTAGAGCGACATGAGGGTGAGTTTAACATCTCATCTGTCCTTCGGATGAGACGTTAAACCGAGGTCCTGACTCTCTGTGGTCATTAAAAATCCCAGTATGTCCTTCGAAAAGAGTAGGGGTATAACCCCGACATCCTGGCCAAATTTGCCCACTGGCCTCTGATCATCATGGCCTCCTAATCATCCCCATACGCTGATTGGCTTCATCACTCTGTCTCCTCTCCACCAATAAGCTGGTGTGTGGTGGGTGTTCTGGTGCAATATGGCTGCCGTCGCATCATCCAGGTGGATGCTGCACATTGGTGGTGGATGAGGAGATTCCCCCTTCCATATGTAAAGCGCCAGAAAAGAGTACCCAGAAAAGCGCTATATAAATGTAACGAATTATTATTATTATAATAAATGACAGAATTTTCATTTTTAGGTGAACTAACCCTTTAAACGCAACTTCGTCTGGAAACGTCTGACTGTGACTAAACCGAGTAAGAGTATTGCAAGTCTTAAAAGCCCCCTGTTGCCTGCAGCTCTGGAGGGGCTCATTAGATTCTCACCCAGCCTTAATGTCCTCCCACCCGGCTCAAAGTAAGAGCATGCAGACCGCCGCTGAGCTCACAGAACTCATAGGTCAGTTTCAGATTATTGATTGAACAGTCAGCACGCATAACTGTTGCCTTTGCGTATGGCCACATATATTATAATCATTGCGGCCATTCTACTGAAAGGATCATGAAAAGAAACAGGATGAAACACAGGTGGTATAAAATCATACAGTCAACTACATTTTTATATTTTCTTAAAGAGGACCTATTATGCTTTTTTTACATGTTCATCTTTCTTTAGTGTGTAATGTTGCTGTTTGAGCATGAAAAAAGTCCTCAAAGTTAAAGTCCCTCCGGCGGGAGTTATTCTTTATATCAGTGTCACAGTGTTGCAGTTTTCTTCCGGGAACGAACATGTCACAATATTTAAATAATTCCCGCCCCAGGCAAACGCAAAATAAAGGTGCCATGTCCAAGAGACACTGTTTTTCCACTCTGAATCGAATGTATAGTTAAGTAAGGGGTGTGACATTTCCAAAATGGGCTAAAAATGGTTGACCAATAATAACACACTGCTCCAGCCAACCAATCAGAGCACATTTTGCTTTTCGGAAGGAGGGGCTTCATAGAGACAGGAGCTAAACAGAGTAAAATGTGTGTAAAATAGACATTAAAGCATGAAGACCTTTTGGGTAGACCCTAAAAACAAAATCAAGACTTGCATAATAGGTCCTCTATAAGAAAATGTGACTGCTTGCGCAAAAGTCACCGCTATGATGCTTTTCTGTGTCCCTGTGCAGTTGCAAGGCTGTTCACAAAGTCTTAACGATATTCTGGTCTCCCCCCAATAGAGATTTATGTCAATTTTCGATGGCCACCAAGCCAAATAGTTAGTCTAAAAGGTAACAGCACACCTCTCCTCAACATGACATGTGATTTAAGGTCTCTCTCATGCCTGTGGAGCAAACAGTGTAGTAACAAGACTATTACTACAACTCTGAATCCATACATTTGTATCAGGTATTTTGTTTGTTTGCACCTATGAACCTGCTTTTATTCATTTGCACATCTGCGCACCTCAAGCTGTGAACAGCACCTCTGAATGTGACTCCGTGCAGCGGCGTTTAACATCACTTACACCGTAGCATTTTTATTCTTTTATTAGTGGTGTCATCCTCAGGGTTAAGGATCGGAACAAATAAAAACCAACAAAATGGATCGAAAACAAATTAAAGTTTGTTGGGAAGAGGTGTGCCATTACAACACTTTACAACAAGGTTCATTAGTTAAACATTAGTTAATGTAATAATGAGCAATACATTTGTATTTACTAATACAGTTGTTTATTGTTTGTTCATGTTACTTCAAAGTGCATTAACTAATGTTAACAAGATTTTAATAATGTCTTAGTTAACTTTAACAAAGACTGATAAATACTGTATAAGTGCCGTTCATTATTAGTTCAAGTTAACTAATGTTAGCTTATGAACCTTATTGTAAAGTGTTACTCAATTTTCACTTTGAGTTCAAAAGTCTTTTTTTTTTTTTAAAGAAATTAATACTTTTATTCAGCCAGGATGCATTCAATTGATTCAAAGTGACAGTAAAGACATTTATAATGTCAGAAAATATTTCTATTTCGAATACATGCTATTCTTTTTTTACTATCTCAGATGGTTTATGGTTTCCACAAAAAATATTAAATTAGGAAATGAACAGCAAATCAGCACGTTAGATTGATTTCTGAAGGATCATGTGACACTGAAGACTGGAGTAATGATGCTGAAAATTCAGCTTTGATCACAGGAATAAATTACATTTTAAAATATATTCAAAGAGGCAACAGTTATTTTAAGTTGTAATAACATTATAAAATATTACTGTCTTTTTTAATCAAATAAATGCAGCCTTGGTGAGCACTTCTCTCAAAAATGCTTAAAAATCATACCGCCCCCAAACTTATGAATGGTAGTTTGTATTGAAGGAGGGACACTAGTCTTATCCAGTAAGCAAAATCCCATAAAACTTCATAGCAGTGCACTAAAAACACTTTTGCAGTCACAAATAAATGCCCTGTCAATCACCCATGCAACTTTCACAATACACAATATGTAGATATCACGATCTTCTTCGTTGTATCAATTATTAATATACATTTGTTCTGCCATTTTCTACATTTCTTGCTATTTTTCTCTACTGTAAACATGAATAAGTGGTGAATACCAATCTAGAGAATCTTGAATTACAAATATTTGAACAATTATTTTACTTTTCAATTTAGCTTTCACGACTTTGACATTTTTTTGGTATTTACTGCGAAATGTGCTGCCACTGAAGCTTATTAGAAACCGTAGCAACACAGCTCTTGTCTCACTTGAGAGCGGAGCGGATGCCAACGGATATACAAATTCAAGACGGCCTATTTGCAATCAAATCTGCACAGATTCACTTCGGTTTTCAAACAGTTGCAGACAAATTACCACAAAAAAGTGTTATTGCAATCAATGGCAAATGTCACAGTAACTAATATTAGAGTAAGTAATACTCCCTTGCAGTTCTCAGTGAAAATCTAGCTTAATCCACAAGGAAATAATACCGATCCATTTTTTTTCTGGGAGCTTTTTGCTGTAAATCTTTATAGGCGTCAAGTAAGGCTTCAGAAAGCTACTCACCAAGCGCCCTGGACCGAGTCCTTTCACCAGCACACGGACGTAGGTGACCCCCTTCGCCCTCGCCTTCTGCTCAAGACAAACATACATACATTAAGATCATTTAGCATAATAAAAACTAATAAATCACTGAGGAAACACAAAACTGCAGGAGCCTAGAATCTGAGGTCTGTCCGCAACTACTAATTTAGATCATAATGCTTGTGTCCATACAGCAAATGAATGATCGTCAGTGTGAAGTCATATACTGATTATACCGCCTGCTGTGACTCAGGGTTGTCATTAGACTCTTCATGGCTCACGCTGATGAAATTACAAATAAGATTTGAAATGTTATTTGCAAATTTTCAAAGTTCTCTCGGCCAGCCAGCATAAACGTCACAGCAACCGGCAATAAACACACTGCTGATATTCTCGAACAAGAGCCAATTTAAAAAATGGGGATACATAAACACACATAAGACTTTTATATTTGCTTTCGACTGGCCCCTGTCTCTAATATTACATTACATTTGCAGCATGACTTTAAAATAAATATTGTTGAATTAAAGCAGCAAAACCAGTTCAACACAATCTAAATAAGGGTGTGGTAAAGCACTACAAAGAAATGTGCTGCCATCAAGTGGACAACATACAAATTACACCTTCTTATTGGGACAAAAATATACACAACACTAATTAAACGTATTAATTAATCCTTCTGAAACAAATTTGATGGAAATGTCTGATTTATCTCTACTAGACAGTTGTCAGGTGCATAAACATAGCCATTGTGTTAAGCAGGAGTCTTAAGAACTAGTAAGATCAACTCGTAGTTAGTTAGGGGTAATCATATTATGTAACCGACCTATAAAAGTTAACCTGAACTGTCTTAAAGAAAAAAAAATTATGTCTATCTTGTAAGATTAGTTTATGCGACTGGGCTATATATGGTTTATGCTTTGACGACTACACTAAACTTTACTTTTATTAAAATGTACAGCACTCGGGAAGTCTATCCAGCATCCATGCTCTATGATTTCATACTTCATATTAAAGGGGATTTCATACTTCATATTAAAGGTCTCTGGTGTCTCCAGAATGTGTCTGAAGTTTCGGTTCAAAATACCCCACAGATCATTTATTAGAGCTTGTCAAATTTGCCCCTATTTGGGTGTGAGCAAAAACACGCCATTTTTGTGTGTGTCCCTTTAAATGCAAATGAGCTGCTGCTCCAGAAGAGGGCGGAGCTTTAACAGCTCAACAACAACAAAGCTGGAGAATCTCACGCAGACAAAATGACGACGATGTTCAGCCTTACATTGTTCAAACCGGAGTCGACACTGATGGAGAGACTCAGGAAGAAGTTCCAACTTTTAGACGTTTCTGAATGGGATAAATTTATGTAGTTTCTGCGGAGTTGATTCAACTCATTGACTAGCGTGTTAATCTCTTGTGCAAATCCAGCGTTGAAATGACCATCGTTTGTGAAGCTAACCTGTTTGTTGTAGTCCTTAAACAGCCAATTCTTAAAATGAAAATATCTACCTTTGCGTTGAACCTTGAGCGTCATCACTTTTGCATGTTGTTTATGCTCTAACAGCAACATTACACACTAACTAAAGTTAAAAAAGTGAAATCATAACCAACCACCCCGTTAAAACGTCATAATTATGTCCATCATACTGCAGCAGCCGAAATCCCAGCGGTCTGTGCTGCGATAGAAGTGGATTTCTTCACATTCTTGAAGCCCTCTGATCCACACGAGGTCCGGACCATATACTGGCCAGCGCTATCTGTGACTTGGATGTGTGTGCTAGGGCCAGAAATGAAGGACAAAAGAGAGTCAGCAATATGCTATAAGTCTGCAGTTTCCTAGTGTTTTGGAGAGATGGAGGACGAATCACAGGTTGGGAGCACTCAGACATGCATCTGTTATTTGAGTTAGGTAAACATGCATTATGAAGCATAAACAATAATCATGATGCATACTGCAACTATGAACATCTGTAGCCATGAGAATGCCGTAATTTCATTTCACATGTGCATCGAAACCTGAACACACTAGACGGATAAATGAACAAGCATAATTAAGAGCTTATATAAGTTTCACAGCGACCATTTCCATTAGTCAATCACGACTGTTTCATTTTTGTCAGGCAACTTACTTATTATATGTGGCTTTTATGTGAGCGATCGGTAACTCTTCAAACTTCTTGCTGTCCCATGTCAGGGAGCTTTCCTGACCCGGAAATGGAGGGAAGAGGCTAAATGGGGAAGAGAATATAAGCTATAAACAAACAGTGCCAAACATTGATATACTACCACCTACCTACCTAACTAAAACTAACAATTTGACATGTTTCATTGCGATGTTACAAATAAAACTATTGACTCGAAGCACAACTACGTAATATGCTTACAAAATCGTTATGTGAATATATATGCAGTGCAAACCATTCATTCAAATGTTTTGGGATAAGAAATCTCAGGGGTTTCTTTAAATGATAATTTACTGCATAAGACCTGACAAAAAAGATCCCCAGGGTTAAAGTGAAATTTGAAAGCAGATGCGACTGTCAGTGTTTCTGTCATACTCTTTCAATCGTTTGACTGCTGCTGATGGGCTCTTGGTTTCTGCGACATCAGGCTCTTGTAATCGGACGGCGCTGCATGACAACGGACGCCCCACATTTCCACCACTGCAAGAGAAAACAACCAATTAGTAAAAAATCTGTCCAGAGAGTGCAGAGCTGGAACCAGACAAAGGGTGACAAACGGTTGTTTGTCTGTTTTCATTTTCATTTCAAAATGCCGAAAATAATCGTAATTAATGAGTCCAAGCTTTTTACTGATTGTGAATATGGAACTTCAAAAAAATACCACTGTATAATCATGTTATATATCATACAGACAAATAAAACATAGTACATGTCCAAGAAACCCTGCTATTACCAAAAAAGGCATTTAACACGTCAACAGTGTCATTTCTAAAGCAAATAAACTGTAACTTTGGTATTGGAAACACATTTTCACTATTGACTACACCTTTTAAGGCAGTATAATAAGTTTAGGTAGTTGTTTAAATAGGATTTAGGGTTATAGAATATGGTCATGCATTAATATGTGCTTTATAAGTGCTAATAAACAGCTAAAAAGCTAAAAGTGAGAACTGTTCCCCATAATACCTAACAAATACATAAAAAATACCATGGTAAAAAATGTAGTATATGTCCTAAATGACAACCCCAGGTAATATCATGTCAAAATTTGTTATGACACTGTATACAATATTAAAAAAGTAACTTAAATATAGCGAAATTATAGAGAATGTTTGTCTATTACACAAATAAACAACACTTTATCAGATGCGCTACTTTTACAACCACTTACATTAAACGCCCAGATGAATTTAAGCCCTCAAAAAGCTGCTGGCACGAACCTCGTACGAGGCTGTATAACCTATGATACATAATGTGTGTTTTAAATCATGTAGTTCATTCACGAACACACACATGCATGACTTTAGGTTGCTTTGCGGACATTGAGGGTCGCGTAATGTGCGTAATGGAACGTCACAACTATCCTATTTTTCAGAGGGGTGTTTTACTTATATTTTAGACGCCAACGTATTGAATGCGATTTTAAACTATTTTGTAATGTGTTAAATGGAATATAACTAATAACTGAAAAATAGTATTTTTTATATTCTTATTTGTAAATGCCGCCAAACGCTTGTTGTTTAAAATCTGTCCCCCCTATTTTTAAAAATGGTCACGTCCATTTCGCGACCGCCGCAAAGGACTGCGGGAACTCGTGTGGTCAACATGGCGGCGCCCTTCGCTAGAGTTTGTCGACCGTTATGGAGGATAATAACTACAACTACATCGAACGGAGGGGTGCGAAATGTTTCATACACTAGGCAACAGTGGTCTGCGCAAAATGTCAAAACCGCGGATGCTGCTGCCTCTCCGTGGGCGCTGCATGGAGCTGTTTGTGTGCAGAGGCTGCCTGTGGTCTCTCAGGACAGGAGCCCCATAGAGGAGGAGTTCATGGAGCTTATGCGGCAGGTAAGAAAGAATCAGTAATTCACATAAAATTATTATTATTGTTTTAAATACACTATGCTCATACCATAATGTTTTTGAACGTGGTACAGTGGTGACTGTGTATATGTATAGTTTGTTTTTATATATATATATATATATATATATATATATATATATATTGTTTGTTAGTTTTAATTTGTTTATATATTGTTTGTTTTTGTTTATATATATATATGTTTGTTTGTATATATATTGTTTGTTTGTTTTAATTTGTTTATATATATTGTTTGTTTTTGTTTATATATATTTGTTTGTATATATATATATATATTTATAGTTTGTTTATATATATATATTGTTTGTTTGTTTTAATTTGTTTATATATTGTTTGTTTTTGTTAATATATATATTTGTTTGTTTGTATATATATATATATATATATATATATATATATATATATATATATATATATATATATTGTTTTTTGTTTGTTTATATATATTTATGTATGCATATATATATACATATATATATATATATATATATATATATATTAGTTTGTTTTTTGCTTATATATATATATATATATTTGTTTGTTTATATATATATATTTGTTTTTGTTTGTTTATATATGTATATATAAATAATTTAATATATATATATATATAATTTTTTAATATATAGATTTATTTTTCTAAATGTTAGTGTGTGTGTATATATATATATATATTTATTTTATTTTTTTCTAATTTTAGTATGCTATATTTTGAGGCTGTGTGTCTATGTATTTTAGTATCCAATGCATTCATCCCCTTATAACGCTGCATATCCATTAATCTGTATGCCACAATCCACCTGTCAAGCACATCTCATATGATTGTTTATTCATTCAGATGGAGTTAGAGAGAAGTCTGCTTGCGGATCATGAGCTGAAGCTCCTGGATGATGCTGCGCGGATGAGTCGGAAACAAGAAGAAGATTATGATTCAGATGAGGAGGAGGATTACAAAGACAAAGAAATCGTTACAGCCCAAGATCTAGAGGATATTTGGGAACAGAAACTGAAGGAATTTCAACCAGCTCCGAGGACACAAGGTGAGCAATCGGCAAACATCAGTCTTTTTTTTTCACGGTTTCTCCATAGAGTCAGCTGGCGTGAAACAGAAGATGTGATCGTCTATTCTTCCCTAGTAAGATGTGTATCCGAGTGAAACGGCTTCTTGAACAAGAAAAAAATGTAGGAAGGGGCTTTATTTTGTCCATCGGGAATTGATTGGATGGTTGTGGTTTGGTTTCTCCGCCCTCAAGCCACACATCAGAGAAGAACAGAGATGTCGCTGCAAGAGGGAGTGGAAGCTGTTTTGATTTAAAGATTACGAGAGTACCTTGATTTTATAATAATGATGTGCACGGATAAATCATTTATGATAAATCCATGAAAAAAATGAACAAACAAGAATTATCAATTATGATGGTGACTTTAAATCGTTCCTTTGATATAAGTCTTGTTTTAAAGACGTTTCAGAGTAATTAAGCACATTGAATCACAACTCTACAGGTGTTGACCAGAAGGACGTGAGTTCTTCAGAGCGTTGTTTAGCAGACAGTCTCATCTTGCTGGTGAAGAAGGATGTTGGCAGTCAAAAGCTTTGGCTCCTGCCTCAGATACAGTGGCAGATGGGAGAGACGCTCCGACAGACGGCCGAACGTGCCCTTGCAAGTCTTCCAGGTACGATTTCTATGGTAATATCCATTTAGACAGCTTCTGGTAGGTCTGTTTTCCACTTACTCGTTGTTTTAAAGAAAAGCTCAGTTTAGTTTGTACTTTTATAAAGACTTTGGACTAAAAATCCTTTTTTACTCATCTCCGAAATCACATTAGGTATTATGCACTAAAATTGTAATGTCAGGGAAATTCAGTGATTGTGATGAAATAACACGATTCCACGAGTCCTTGAAAGTTTGTGAATCTGAAAAAAAAATTTCAAGGCCCTGGAAAGTTTTTGAAAATAAACATGTATAGATACAGATCCTTGAAATTTATTTTGTGTTAGTTTTCTGGAAAAAAATCCATATTATTCCCTCCGGTCCGTTAATGTGTTATTTCGCCAACGCTTCGTGGCCTATGTGTACTAGCTTGCTTGATTTACGTTAGTGTGTCCCACATGAGGTACTGTGTGCCATGACTTTCACATACGCACAAAACTACTACTACTCGCTTTGCTTGTTAAGATAATGCAAACCCATGAGGCAAGAAAAAATTAAAAGCATATTCATTTACCTTAAATCTTCTGGATACATGAGCCTATAAAGCTCTTTTCAATAAAATCCATGCAAAAGTTAATATCGGATCATTTTAGAATACAGTATAGGATGCACCGAATATTCTAAACAGAAATACGACAAATAGAATATCTGAGCTCTGTCATATAGCCAAAAATAAATGCCAAAAAAAATGTTTGACACATGAAATCTTACAAGGTAACATGATGTTGCTCTCAATTGAAATATGTCCCCACATTAAATCCTTGAATTTGAGGGTATTGAACATGGAAAGTCCTTGAAAGGTCCTTGAATTTAAGTTAACCAAGGTGTGGGAACCCTGTGTAATTTATAAATTGAATGTGCTGCAGGTTAAAAACTAACGATTATTTTGGTAATCAAGTAATCAGTTGATTATTTTGAAAATTAATCGAGTGATTGGATTGTGTTAATGAAAATAGACAGAAGGTAAAAAAAAAAAAAGCCTTTAAATAAATAAAACAAGGCTGCAAGATTAATCGCACGATACGATAAAATAACTGAACTTGAACGCGATTCTTAGTGCGATTTATGAAATCGCAAAGGCTGCGATTATTTTCTTCATGCGCAGCTTGTCAGTGAAGTACGGCTCCAAATGCTAATCCATCTGAAAGCACTGCGAGTTTTAGTCGCTTATGATGTACATTTGAAAAAGCAACGCGTGTCAAACATCTTTCCAGACATGAGAAGCATTTATTAACGTCTTGTCCAACACAAGACAACATTTAATAACATGTTTTTACTTCAAACTCACTTCATAGCGACAGTTGAGCTTCCTTCTGTGAAATGATGTGGCTTCTTACACAGAATAAGGCAGTCGTGTGTTTAATATTCATGTTTCAATCTTCTGTTTATTCAGCTACAGTGACACGACCCTTTATCATCTTCTACTGCAAGGCACATTTTGAGTTTCTGCGCAAGAGCGCCCTCTGGCTTTCAGATGGAGAAACATTTACTACTGAACACAGAGCCGTACAGCTCTGACAAGCTGTGCATTAAATAATCGCAGACTTTTCCAAATCACGTGATATAATCACGATAAATCATGCAGCACTACTTTAAAATGATTTAAATACATATATAGTGACAGAGGCAATAATATATTTTAAATAAAGTATCAAAAGCAATTATTCATATGATTTTATAGAACGACTGTTAAAATACATAATGCATAACATAAACAGTCAACTTATGTACTTTATGTATTAAAACAAATGCCTGTAGAGGGCGCCAATGGCCTGGTGATCAAATCCTTGTTTCATATTGACGCTTCTTCTGGTATTTTGCCGGTAACTTGAAACACGTTAATTGCAATCAAGTGTTTGTTTTTTTTTAAACGAGTACTCGAATTTAATCAAGGAATCGTGACAATATTAACCTTCTGTTTAATTTAACCTCTGTAGGTGCTGATCTGAAGGCTACTTTCCTTGGTAATGCACCCTGTGGATTTTACAAATACAGATACCCAAAGGACATTCAGAAAGAGGGCAGTGTTGGAGCCAAGGTGTTCTTCTTCAAAGCTGTGCTGTCCAGCCATAAGGACTTACCTCTGGAGAAGAATTCATTTGCCTGGGTAAAAAAGGATGAACTCCAAGACTTCCTGAAGCCAGAGTACCTGAAACAAGTCAGACGCTTCATTATGGCTCTGTAACATGGGAAAAAACTGACATAATGGAGAATGTGTTGGAAAATAGACCACAAGTTTGGATTTCTGGACTGAGTTTGGACCCTAGATTCAATCTGATGATGGCAACTAACATCATGAGCAATGTTCAGATTGTCTTATAACCCCTATAAGACAATCTGAACATTGCTCATATATATATATATATATATATTATACAGTATGTCTCATACACTTGTATGTTGTCATCTGCCCTGTATCTGTATATTTATTGATGTTGCTTGGTAAATGGAAACCTCTGTGACAGTGTATGCGATATTAAAAAGGGTCCGGTTTATAGCATATGATCTCATTGTTTTATGTATTTGCAAAATGTGGCATGAAATCATGTTTTCAGCAGGGTAAACATTAAATTGTGTGCCTTTCATTTCTTCATCAGTGCTCATATTGTCTTTTAAAATACTACCACTTGAGGGCAGTAAATGGACAAATAACAGTAGACACAGACCCTTTTCCCCTTTTCAAAAACACAAAGGATATCCAATTATGCTTTTGGCTGGGATATATCTGTCTTGTCAGATTTAAATTCCTTGTACTTGGGGTTTCTCTTATGCACTTTTATGTCTTTCTCTTGCTCAGCTGTCAAATAGTCATTGACTTTTGTGCTGCGCTGGTGGAAATGGGGATTAGTAATACTATGAATTATTTAGGCACCTTGATTATGTAGGTCTCTAAAAATTGGCTGTAGACTGTCATTTCTGCCAGTGTTTAGGGATTTGAGGAGAAATTACATTCAGAATTCGTCATTAAAAGTGCAGCTGTGGGCCGTGCTTTGGGTGACTTTAAAGAGCGCACACTTCAGAAAGGAACCAGTTTTTATATAAGACTAAGTAATATATGACTTCTTTAGAAAAACCTCAGTGGTCCTAAAACAGACTTACATTTCTTTATACAAAAATTATTTATTATTTTTGTTTTGGGGGAATATGACCCATATATTTCTTTCTTATTCAATTTTTGTGAGGCCAAGGAAGTGGTCTTTATACACCAAAGCTGTACATTCCCTATAAAAAGTACTTAATTCTGCTTTCCCTTTTTCCTTCATTGAAACTATTTCATGTCAAAGCGAAAATTTACAGTTAGTGAATCATTTGCATAAGTATTCACCCCCCTCAAATCAACATTATTCAGATGATGGTGAGTTTACGTGGATAGCGTTCACTGACCACTGCATTGCTTCTCTATTCTTTTTCCAAAACTGCAATCTGCTTCTTTCTGCAAAGCTGCTCCTTTCAAGTCTATCCATAAATTCCCAAGTGGACTGAGATTGATGTGGCTCACTCTTCAGGATATTAACATTGTCTTTCTTTAAGGGCTGTATGTGATTTATTGACTGTAGGCCTACTAAAGCATCAAAATACTATTATGAAATGTGCTTTACAGGTCGGAATGTCTGTTTTTGTTTTGGTCTGTGTGACTCCGCCCACTGCCAATATATCCAATACTATTTCGACACCTCAGTTGCTGGAAAACAGCGTTTTGCAGCCATGGAAGCCAGTAAAATTACTGGAAGAGAGCTCACAGATTCTACCTGACATAAAACGGATATTAAAACGAGGATGAATCAATGACTGGCCTTCTGAAGGGAGGATTTGGGTGGAAAATCAGAATGATGAACGGCGCAGCGGTTGGAGCAAAAAAACAAACAAACAAAAAAAAAAAAAACAGGTCACGAATTTAGAAGTCTAAAACTAGAAATTTTTAAAGGGATATGTCGGAGGATTTCAATATAAGAGAAGAGGAGCTTGAGTTTGTTGCCCTGATCTATTTCCAACATCCTGCGTCATGCGTCGTGTCACGGGTTACTCATTTGACGCAAGTCAGCTTGTGCATTCTGCGTCCAGTCGTCCACCGGAAGCTCGTTATTTTACTTTACGAAGTTTTAAATAAGGATATTTGTTTTACACATGCATCGATTCGCTTCAAAAGGCCTTTATTAACCCCCTGGAGTCATATGGATCCATATTCCATTTTTTTTTTTTTTTTCATGGATGGGTGCATTTTTTTTGTCTTCAAAATTTGACCAGCCATTCACAACCATTATAAACCTTGGAGGACTAAGGATATTTTTAAAAAATATCTCCGATTGTGTTCGTCTGTAAGAAGATAGTCATATACACTTAGGATGGCTTGAAGGTGAATAAATCATGGGATAATTTTAATTTTTGGCGATCTGTCCTACCTCTCAGAATGTATACCCACACATACCGTGCACGTGCAAAACGTTTTCTTGCTTGAATATGGCAGATCTAAAGACCCGCCCATAATTTTGAGCTACCTTGTCATGACAATTACGAATTTGGATGTGAAATGCAAAATCAATCTTGCTTGAATTAAATGCTAAAATGTTTTCTTAAATTAAAATACTTCATTCTAAAAACGAGTCTTTACGAATAATTGTCAAAAATCCTGGAATTGGAATTTCAGTTTATCCTTTAGGATCTTATTGGATTTTTAGAATCCTATTGGTTTATTTGAATGGAATTTCACTTTGTCCTTTAGGATCTTACTTAGAATCTTATTGGGCGATGTGTTTTTATTTGATGGAATCTTAGTTTTTCCTGTGAAATTTTTTTTTATTCTATTAATTAATTACTTTTTAGAGTAACTTTACTTTTTTAGAGTAAAGTGTGTGTGTGTGTGTGTGTGAGACAGAAATCATGCTGTAAACATCTAAATCTGTATTGTAAAATAATTGATCAAAGTTTTAAACATTTTTTTTTTTTAATTTAAAGTAATATACTGTGCTGACAATAAATTCTGATCGGTGTTTAGAGCTGGCAAGATGTGCTTCCCCTCTTTTCACATCCTTTATTGAGGTTTCGTGAAATGAGCACGTCAGACTTAAGATTCTAACATCAATATTTGACCAATGTTTTACAATAAAGATTTTTTACAGCAACAGTAATTTATTAATTCATGTCAGGAGTGCACATCAATCATGCTGAATCAAACTGATGTTTATATTCACATAAAAAGAGAACACATAATATTCAGTTGCACCTTCTTCCATTAATTTACGATCACAAGAATGCAAAAAACAACTCACATATTGCAAATGCTCACATATTTAGAGATATATTGATAAAATGTCATATGCTTACGTCACATTTCTGGGCATTTCTGTTCATTTTTTCCTCAAAGTTATTCGACGATATTAAAATGGTCTGGGAAAAGGGTCTATTTAGTAATAACAGCGGAAAAAAAAAAGATTTATAGATAGTTTCATCGAATGCAAGTTAACTCGCGGTCTGTGTTTGTTGAACGGGTCTGGTAGTAATTTGTCACATTTAAGTTTGGCCAAGTAATGGTTCTTTTCTTCTACTTCTAACCCCAAATAATACTGCTAGTTAATGTAATTTAATTGTTATTTATTTTACTTGTAGAAATAATCCCCTCTAGAGCGACTCTGTTGTTATTGATTCTTTGTGGAAGTCTACCAGAAGTTAAGTTTGGGCCACAAAACATTTGTTTATGTTGTTGCTGTTAATACAGTCAATGAGAAATTTGCTGTATGCCACTAATTTTTGTCTGGAAACACCAAATAGTACAAAAAAGAAGTTGTTATACCCTGTGTAGGCAAAGTCAGCGGGTTTTAATCCAATGCAATAACATGAACTAGCATTTTTGGAAAAAAAAAAAAAAAAATCCTCTCTGGGTCAGAATGACCTAAACACAATAAAGCATCCCAACAGCATACTTTCATGCCTTCAAACAGAAGTGGTGTATAGTGTTTGGATAACATGCATTTCGTTTGATGGCCTGAAAGCTCTTGGCGACCTTCCTCTTAACGTGGTCACATGGTTTTTGAGCACAGCCAGCTCTAGGTAGATTTACAGCAGTGCCGCGCTCTCTCCATTACTTAATTATTGATTTAACTGTACTCCAAGGGATATTCAATGACTTCTTGAAGTCTTATTGTAGCCATCCCCAGACTTGTGCCTTTCAATTACTTTCCCGCTAAATTGCTTGGAGTGTTTTTTGTCTTAATGATGCAAGTTCTGCCACAATATTGACTCGAAGTCGGATCTTCCCGGGTTGTCTTTATACAGTCAATTGAATCTCCCTGACTATACACAAGTGATTTAACTATTATCTTGATTAATGTAAAGTCCCTGGTTTTATTTTAAATCCCTTTTTCTGTTGATCAGTGTCAAAAAAGCCAAAAGAAGTCCACTGTGATTCATTCACAAAACATGAAAACAGTCTCCAATGCATCTCGAGTCTACTATTAATTCAGATATTGGCATATTGTTCTAGTTTTATTAGTTCACGTACACATACAGCGCTTTCCACACCTAAGCGTACTCAAGTGTCTAACCTAATAACGGTGAGAAAAAGAACATTATGCATGTTTGCTGTGAAGACATTTCAGCCCAAATCCCATTTCAAATTAAATTGGTCACATTTAGCTCATAAACGCGCTTTACCTCAACAGCCTAATTTATAATTGAAGGTTAAAACAGGGGCGCCGAGGTCTTAAGAGACATCTAAATGGAGCCGGTAAAGCAATAAATGGGTGCAAGTACGAAGCTTCCCTCCCTTTAAAGACCTGAAGCGCTGAGCTCAGCTGTATGAGATCAGGTGAGGTTATTGAGGGGATGTCAATTAGCTGATCAGCATGTTTTGTCCTCGCTCGTGTCTCGCACCTCTATCGCGGTGCTTTGTCATGTCAGAGAGGATTAAACATTCGTTGACGATATTAGAGTTGATATTAGAACTGCTTTTTTTCCTCTCCTCGGTTTGTTTGTTGTTAGACACCAAGTCCCAATTCAAATTAAAGTGAATGACTGCCCTGTAAAAACAAAGCCTAGAATCAATCGACCATTTATAATGTGCAGGGAACAATGCAAAATCTTTGCTTGTAAGGAATAAAGTCCCACAGGAGAAATTTAACCCCAGTTAACCTAACACTGTTTCCATTAGCTTTCTTTCTCTTTCTTTTTTTAATCCATGAAAGCCAATTTAATTGAACAGGCAAAGTGTCTATTGGTCTATTTACTGTGAAACCTCTTTGTGGGAGACTTTTAAGATGTGAAGACTCATTTATTACTGTTTGAGAAAGTGCAATATTGCACAGAAAACTCGTTTTCAAAATTAAATTATTAGATTTATATTGCCAAAAACAAATTAGATGTATAAACCTGATGAAAAAAAAACATTTTCCATGTTAAACTATTCTTGAATGTATACATCACAACGAAGGAGAGGTATCATTTTGAAAGAAATTGACACTTTTATTCAGTAAGGATGTATTAAATTGGTTCAAAAAGAATTTCATTTTCAAATAAATGCTGTTCTTTTGAACTATCTGTTCATCAAAGAATCCTATGAGTAATTATTAATTTCCACTAAATATGAAGCAGCTCAACTGTTTAACATTTCTGATAAATACGAATGTTTCTTGAGCAGCAAATCAGCCTATCAGAATGATTTCTGAAGGATCATGTGACGGAGTGATGATGCTGAAAATTCAGCTTTGATCACAGGAATAAATTATATTTTAAAATATATTAAAAAGGAAACAGTTATTTTAAAATAGAAATAATATTTCACAATATTAATGTTTTACTGTATTTTTGATCAAATAAATGCAGCCTTGGATGACTTCTTTCAAAAACATTAAAAAAAAAATCATACCAACCCCAAACCATTGAAAGGTACTGTATTATGTTAAACTTTCATTATTCATATCTTGATTCAATGTGTTAGATTTTATAGATTTAAAAATACATTTTAAAATCGTTTTTCCTATCATATTTTTTTTCGCAGATCTCTAGCACCCCTTGTGGCCAATGGACCCCATATACAGTTTTCTTTTCTTTTAAAAAATGTAAAAATCAATTCAACAATTTTCCTAGGTGGAGGGTGAACCAACTCCAGGGTAAGGCAGAGATGCGCTTTCCATTTAAAAACACATTGCTGCATAACGTACTATACATTCCAGCATAAACACTCCTGATAAATGATTTATTAAAGCGTTCACATTCACAAACCACCGTTTGAACAGAAAGCCAAGCCTTAATGCATGCGTGATTTGGCACAAAGAGCGCTCCCTTTATGATGACTATAAAGTTGTCACTCATCTTAGTTCATCACGAAGTTCCTTTAAAATCAATGAATCTGACTGCACAGTGAATATTGTCTACACTTTGCTTGTTATAATGAGAGGAACTGTGAGTGTGCAGAACTCAGAATCTTGTTCATGCTAATTTAAAGTGTTCAAAAAAAAATCAACAGATGTTTGTGATTGGCTACATTGCCCAATGCTGCAAAAACACATTGTAAATAGAAACCTTTGACGGTTTCAAACACAGTTAGCACTGGATCGTTTGCCACGTCTGTTTTGACAATATGCTATTATTACAGAGAAAAATTATTCTAACCAATTTATATTATAAAGCTTGTTTGAGGAAAATTGGGTTGCTGTAGCTTGTGTCTGCGTTACTATGATTGGTTTTTAAGCGCGTACAACTTGTTTTTGCTGTTCTTTAACCAGCAGATTGAGTGAATAGTTAGTGTAGCCGATCTAATCTAACAGTGGATTTAGCTGATGAAGTCAATATAGTGCAATTAAAAAAAATAAATAAAATAAGACAATGCCTTGTCTTTTCCACTGCAACTTCAAAGGAAGCAAGACAATGTTGTCGAAACTAGCTTTGGAAACCCGAGGTAATTTTATGTTATACTGTTTGCTAGCCTGGCATAATGATCTCATCGTTAATACTCCTCGCCATTTATTCTGAGGGTATGATTGTTTTCCATATCCATTTTTTTAAAAAGGTTTCCTTGTAAAGGGGATTCAGCTTGTCAAACAGTGGTAGCTTTTTCTGGATCTCGGCACTTAACTTCTCCGCAATGTCGTCTACCATTTTAAATCAAAGGATTCTGATTGGCTTTCAGTGTTTTATCATTGAACAGCACGAAAAAAACGTTCTGAAAGGGATCCCAATGATATCGTTCCTCTATCATTATCGTTATAGCTGTGGTGTGGACAGAGCTATTTTTTTGTATTTAGAAAGATTTTTAGAACTACATCTTTATATTTACAGTTCTTGGTGCGAATTTCTAGAACAGGCTCACGCTACTGTTTGCTGGGATCTTCTGGTAAAATCAAAAAATTAAAAGTGTGGTTTGATATTCCAGTGATGTAGTGACATATAAATAGGCTACCTTTGAGGGAAATTTGAGACTGGATAACCTTCACGGCAAAAAAAAAACAAAAAAAAAAAAACTGTGTCATTGAACATGGGTTCCTTGAGCACAAAGTAAAAGGTGCCACTTCGTGTCATTTCCAGTTATAGTCAGTGATTTGTTGCTTTTCCATACCTAGCCTTAGGTCAGCTCTCCAACACTGTGCTGCGGATGCACTTTTGTGGGTGCACTCCATTGAAAAGTCATTACATTGGTGAGAAAGCATGGGTATGACCCGCTTGGCAAAAAAGAGCTTCTGGAAATTACCCCATCCATCATAATTACACCTATTGGGCAGCACTAAGGAAGACAGGAGGATCGAGCCCCTTCCCTGACCTGGTACGGATCAAGAGAATGGGGAGATTGAAATTGAACTGATATCCCTTTGGGTGAAATAACAGGATTAGAAGAAGTCCCAGTTAGGACGAGAACAAGATTTTACAATGGCTTCTGGAACGTTTCCTTTTGTCTGGATATTATCTATCTCTATAGCATCCATCCGACGCGAAGCCCTTGATTTGTTTTTGATTCGTCACCCTATACCAACCATTTACAGCTTCACAGTGTCCGTCTCAAGCTTTCTTCATGACAATCTAGTGATGATGTGTTAATGGCAGAAGCTATTTTGAGAGAGTGTTGGTTTAACCCCTCCACCCGGGTCCTACTCGGCCCGCTCTGCGCAAGCCTCGAACCCGGGTCTTCTGGCATGAGAGTTGGACGCTCTAACAAGGAGGTTAAAGGCTGCAACCTATAGCGACTGTCGCTAGAGCGTCTCTTGAGGTCAGAGGAGTCAGGTTTACTTGCACGGCAACTACTTCCTAGCCTCCATTACACTCATCCCCCAAACGGTCCGGGTCACGGCACCAATATAACCCTCTGCCCGGGTCCTACTCGGCTCGCTCTGAGTGGGCCTCGACATTGGAGTCGGATGCTCTAACAAGGAGGCTAAAGGCTGCATCTCTTGAGGTCAGAGGAGTGAGGTTTACTCAATAACTACTAGCTGGCCTCCACTACATTGGGATATTTAAAATGTTTGCATCTGAAATAGCTGAAGTAGTGTCAGTGAACTGCAGGAATTAGCTTCGTCAGAGCACTTTGAATCACAACAGATGCACATTTTTGAAAGCAGTTGCTCCACACCGGCCTGCCAAATGAAGCAATTACTGTTTGCACTTGTTTGTTATGTTTAAATTAAGCCATAGAAGCCGGGAGAAAACGAGGGTCATCAATCAATCAACAATTCCCATTAACATTCAAAAACTGTGGTGCAACACAAAATGCATAATTAGCGACAAACATGTGGCTACATCATGCATGACTTTGTTTGGCTGAGCTTATCGTATTCAATCCCTCCACCAAAAAAATACATGAAATGTTAATGCACACTTTATTCTGAAGCCAAACACATTAAACTAAAATAGGACAGCATGTAACGTGAGAAAGCATTTTGGGCAATGTGGATTTTTAGTAATTAGACCCAATAGACCCAACAATAAATTTCACTTCATTTGAATTTAACATCTTGCTTTTTGTTACTAGTTTGGAAGTGCACTGGTCTGCGATTTCAGAAGAAGAAAACAACTGAAACAAATTACCGCCAGCTACATCATTGGTCACTTAAACTTGAGACTTAAGTTACATCATAGTGGTAAGATTCATTATTTGTGACCCTGGACAACAAAACCGGTCTTAAGTCGCACGGGTATATTTGTAGCAATAGCTAACAATACATTGTCTGGGTCAATATTATCTATTTTTCTTCTATGCCAAAAATCATTAGGATATTAAGTAACGATCATGTTGTCAGGATCTGTCTGTTTATCTGTCTGTGTGCTTGTTCCCCAGCCCTGTTTTTAGTCTTCTGTCACATGTTCCTTGTTTTGATTTCCAGTTCTGTTTTGTCATGTGATCTTTGTTTTGCCTTCCCATGTGCTTGTCTAATTATTAGTCCATTGTCATCAGCTGTGTCTTGTTTGTAATCATGTCTTTCACCTGTGCGTTACTCGTTATCCTCTTGTTCTCTGGTGTATTTATTCCCTCTGTGTCAGTCCAGTCCTTGTCCGTTATTAACGTTATCGTGTTGGATTGCTTCTGTCTTGTATCTTTGTAAAGATTAAACGACTTAAAGTGAATTCCTGTCTTCGTGCCTGTTCCTGTATGCCAGCACGACATACATGTTCCATGAAGATAAATTTCCTACCATAAATGTTTCGAAAAATTATTTTTTCAAGTGGACATGCGTTGCTAAGGACTTCATTTGGACATCTTTAAAGACTATTTTCTCTGTATTTAGATTTTTTTGTACCCTCAGATTTTCGAATAGTTGTATCTCTGCCAAATATTGTCATATTCCAACAAACTATACATCAACGTAAATCGTATTTATTAAAATTTCAGATGATGGATAAATCTCATCTTCAAAAAAATTGACTCTTAAGGTCCAGGGTCACATTTGAGCTCCATATTGAACAGTATAGACTTAGCTTTTGGATTGTTCGTTTTTCAAGTGTTGCTCAGAAAGTTGATATAACTACAGCTTCCCCCCAAAAAAGAGTGAACTATTAGTATACTTCTTTTAAACTAAAGAATAAGATACTATACTTTCAGTCTACTTTATGTACTTTTCAGAATTATAGTTAAAATTACACTATATAATGCTATACATAATGCTTTTTACAATGCAAATTGTGTCAAAGCAGCTTTACAGTAATAATTGGTGAATAATTTTTGGCTGCACAGCAGCTCCTAAAGAAAATGGTGTCATTGTCCAGCTTATTCTACAGCTCTGGAAAAAATTAAGAGATCACTGCATATTTTTTGTTATTTTGACCAGTTGTTGGTTTTGGCAAATAAATGCTCTAAATTACAATATTTTTATTTGGAATTTGGGAAAAATGTCAGTAGTTTATAGAATAAAACAAAAATGTTAATTTTACCCAAACACATATCTATAAATAGTAAACCCAGAGAAACTGATAATTTTGCAGTGGTCTCAATTTTTTCCAGAGCTGTATATATTCTATATATGAACAACAAAACAGTAATCTGTAATACATTCAGTGCATGCTGGGAATGCAACTACAGTAGAAATTATAGGTAAATCCTTTACACTTAATCCAACCACTTTGAACTGACTTGTGACTAAAATCAAGCTGAAACTATAAAAATAATAGAGTGGAGTAGAAACACCATAAATGATTGCGACACGTAAAATGAGCTTAATCGTGTCTCGTACAGTTCGATAACATGTCGCCAACATTTCCTGACAAAGCTAATACATGTGCTCTTCTTCTAATTGTAGATGCGTGAAAAAGAGTAAACATCTATTGACCCTTATTTGCAATAACATGAAAAGCTATATTTAATTTAAACTAACTTCCTTATATCCTCCCACACACCCAGAGGACTTGCAAATAAAGAAGCAAACACATTTCCATTGTAAATAAGGCTGTTTTGCTATATTGTGTTGTTTCACTAAGATTAAAAAACACTTACAATCCATTGGATAAAAGAAGTTGCCAAAAAAGAAACCTTCTCACCTTAGATGGAATTGAAGTATCACATCATGCCTCGAGCCCATCATAATTCGACAGCCCACGTGGATTAATGAAAGTAAATGGCCTTTCTGTTTAAACCCTCCTCATATGCTCTTTCGAATGTTAATGCGTTTTGATGGTCAGGCTGATATTATGAATACTCAGTATGGACCATTAGACATCAAAGCACACGAGGTGTCTGACCTATGCAACATTTCCAGCTGTGGGAAATGGTTTGTTATAATAAATCAGCACTGAAACTAAATCGAATCACGTGCACCCTCCTTTGAAGGTGTGATTACCAAACTACTGCTGTTGGAGTTGTTGTCATAGGTCAGTAAATACTGGAACATGAAACAGCCAAAGCAATTTCACGGGTTAATTGAAAGTTTATTGACATCGCCCTGTCTGTAATTTTACGTCCAGTTCTGGTTTTTAATCACCTTAAAAATCTACAGTGATAACACTAATAACTGCTTTCCACTCCAATATCATCATTTCCCTCAGGATTATCGGAGTCCTTGAGAAATCCACTCGCACTAGAAGGAGATCACATAATTAGATCTGTCTGTCTTAATGCATTCACGATATAGATGGCATGAGGTGTTAAACCCATGTGCACGTCATCACCCACTGTGCTCCTTTCCGCCTTTTTAAATGGTTTATTTTCTTTTGTGGTCTTGTTTTCCGCATTTCCCCATATGGCGTTATTGATTAGGTGGCGTTTGTCAGTCACTAGATTGCTATAGATTTGAATGATTGCTGTGTGGTTCTGTTAGCTAGCCGCTGCTCCATCATGTTGTCTGAAACCGCTGGGTCTTGTTTCTAGGTGACATGGAATCAATGCACTTCACACTTGAGCTTTCCAGAGCAGTCTGTATGTCATCAGTTAGTTTGGTTGGCGTGTGAAAGCAAACTAGAGTGTGGAACAGGAAAACTGGAACTGGTGGGCTGGTTGGAACAGTCCATTCTAGGGAAATAGTTGGTCAATTTAAACCCCGGGTTAACTGGGTTATCTTGCATCACGTTTCACACTGCGGGGTTAACAATTAATCTTGGGTATTCGTAAGCTGACGTTTCTCTCTGTACATTCCTAAATGAAAATTCAGTTATTAATTCCTCACCATCATGTCGTTTCCGTAAGACCTTCATTCATCTTCAGAACACAAATTAAGATATTTTTGATGAAATCTGAGAGGTTTATGACTCGTACGTAGACAGCAATGTTATAATGTATATAATAATTAAGGACTGAATTTTCATTTTTGGGTGAACTAACCCTTTAATGTTCTTATTTGCATATTTGCAGTGTCATTGATTGGATGAACGCAGCATGCGACCTGTTTACATAAAAGCTCTAGCATGGCACATCCTCATATTGCCGACTGTACTATACTAAATGAACATTTTGGACTATAAAGAATGAAACAGTCTCTTCTTCACTCAAATTGTCATAATTTCTGTCAGCATTTGACATTTTTCTTCTCAAACGCTGAATTTACCATTTATATACAATGGGCAATGCAATTCCACAAATATTAGTACACAATTGACCGTTTGCAAAGTCCCGCCCCCTTTAGTTACTGTTGCTATGTCTGACAAGCCATGCACTCTCACACCACACATCATGTTCTCACGCAGTGAAAAATACATCTTGGAGCAAACAGTTTCATATTTAATATATCGTAATTTTTTTTAAAGAAGTTTAAACAATAAATAGCGTCTAGTGTGTCTTTAATGTGTCGTGACAGATCGCTGTAGCTCCTCGTGAACCGATCATCTCTTCATACTAGTTTATAGCATCAAATAAACATGGATGAACATCAGAAGGAATCTTGTTTCAAGCGTAGAAAGACGTGAGACACACAATTATTCAAAGTTCACCAACGTTAATCTACTAACTCCCCTGACTGCTTTGTCGGACAAAATGGCGGATTCGGGGTTATGATTGGTTAGATCGCCTGTCAATCAAACTGTTTGCGAAGGGTCAATTGGTTGGCTTTTGCTCGCTGTAACATTCCAACACTGTATCATTTTACACTGTACAAGTTTGGCACAAGCAAGCACCACTCATATTTGTAACAGTCCAGTTGCTTCCTAGCAAAGGAGATCACTGGTAAAGATTCATAATTTGCCTTTGTGATACTTTTATTCAAGGGAATAATTCTAAATATGTCATGTGAATGGATTTTGTTTTAGTTCAGTTAGCCTAACTGACATTTAAAACGAATTAAAGCGGTGGTTCACTTTAAAATGACAATTATCCCATGATTTACTCACCCTCAAGCCATCCAAGGTGTGTATGATCTTCTTTCAGACGAACACAATTGGAGATAAATTTAAAAATATCCTTGCTGTCCAAAGATTTATAATGAGGGGCCTGTTTTGAAGCCAAAAAATAAATGCATCCATCCACCATAAATATAATCCATACGGATCCAATGGGTTAATAAAGGCCTTCTGAAGTGGATTTAAAATATCCATATTTAAAAATTTATAATCTAAAATAACTAGCTTCCACTAGATGACCGTACGCATACTGCGCAAGTCAGCTTGCACCAAATGAATAACCTCTCACGCGATATATGATGTCGGAATATTATAAGCTTAGACGTCTCTCTCGGTTTAAACAAATAGGGCTGGGTAACAAACTCAAGCTCCTCTTCTCTTATATCAAAATCCTCCAATATTTCCCTTTAAAATTTCTCGTTTTTGTTATGAATTCGGTCCATCTTTACACCCACTCACCACTAAAGGTCACCCACTCGCACCATGCTTCCCCCTCACCACACTACACTTCCCAGAATCCCTCACACGGTCACTAATTATCCGCCAGCTGATCCTCGTCATCACATTCATTAGCTTCTTCCCTGCACTATAAATAGATCACTCACCCACTTGCACTCTGCGAAGTATTGTTTTCCCTGTGATTCAATTCCAAGCGTATTTTCCCTGTCTGGTTTTCCCTGTTTCCGATCCTGCCCGTTCCTTGTCCGTTTGATGTTTATCTGCCTGCCACTGACCTCCCGCCTGGATATCACCACGAGCTTGTCTTCCCTCTGCCATTGTTGTTCGCTGTTGTTGACCTCTGCCTGTCTGACTACGTTTTCCAATAAAAGCTGCATTTGGATTTTACTCGCTGACTGCTGATCATTACAGTTTTAGACTTCTAAATCATGACCAGTGTTTTTTGTTTATCCTCTGTCCTTCCGCGTTCGTCAATGCATCATGCGTCGGATCAGAGTCACTCTTCCGCCGCATGTGTACGGCCGTCCGCCGGAAGCTATATTTGCTTTATAAAGTTTAAAAATGGATATTTTTCTCACAAAAACCCATTACTTCATTTCAGAAGGTCTTTATCGACCCCCTGTAGCCATTTGGATTATGGCTTTAATAATTTTTAATATATCTCCAATTGTGTGAAAGAAGATAGTCATATACACCTAGGATGACTTGAGGGTGAGTAAATCATGGGATAATTTTCATTTTTGGGTGAACTATCCCTTTAACCAAGACTTTCCACTTTAGTGAGATGAAGTAAAAACGATACAAATTGACTTAATATGGAACCAGCATCAACGAACACAAATACCCCAATGGTCTGGATGAGTGGCTGCTTGGCATCCCCCTCCGTCTGTTTAAGAGGATTGAGGGATACTCTACAGTCAGTGGAAATTATGCAAATGTCACATATATTCCCATAAGTTTAACTTGTCATATCTATATGTCACTGCTTATGCATACCAAAGAATTTGAACATAATCATGCTATGAATCCAGATGGTACATGTTTTATTGTTGTTTACTGAACTTTCATGGTTTATGGATTATACTTAAATCTCAATGTCATGGCATCCTAAATCCTGCAGTGATATCTTTACATGATCCACTCTCACTTCAGCCGAGAGGCATTTTTTTTAACATTCAGGCCAGTCTATAATATCCTTCAATCTTCTCCTTTAGAGAGCGTTCATAGCATCCTATAGATAATGTGGGTCACATTCATGTCACAAATAAATGATGTCTCAATTTTAACTCTAGTAATGTGTTGTGTATTGCTATTAATAAGTCAGGCTCTGTAAAAACGATACTGTCACACTTACATAAATATGGAGAATTCTGAATGACTAACAAACGAAGTTATGCCGCAAGCGGTTGTATACACGACTCCCATTTCATCTAGTAATACAATGCACTAATGGCATTTACATCTGTTCATTTAGTACAGCTTTTGTGCAGAGTGATTTGTAAACTAGTATTGCTGCAATACACAGGATTCATCCTTTGAACTACAGTTTTATTTGGGTATATTTGTTACATCATGTTGCGTGTATAAAGATCTCTACGGGGTGCGTGTCTGCAGATAACTGAGAACAGCGACCCCGGAAGGACTCGAACCTGCAATCTTCTACAGGAACAAAGTTGGACTTGGCCATTTGCAAAGACTCGCCTCCTGTAGTTACGGTTGCTATGTCCGACAAGCCATGCCGCTCTCAAAATTGGGCTATACTATGCCATAGTTGGACTATTATTATACTATAGTTGGACTATTGGACTATACCATTGCTCCGCGGTGTATAAAATACATCGCGGAGCAATGGATACTGACAATGTATCGACAGACAAGACAGAGCAGGTTACTTTTTCATATATAAAATATTGAAATTTTTAAAGAAGTTTAAACAATAAATACAGTATAGTGGCACTTTAATGTTTCGTGAACCGATCATCTCTTCATACACAATTTTTCAAGTTCAAGTTCACCAACGTTAATCTACTAACTCTCCTGACTGCTTTGTCGGACAAAATGGTGGATTCAGGGTTTTGATTGGTCAGATCGCCTGTCAATCAAACAGATTTGAAGGGTCAATTGTCTTAAGATGCCCAAAGGCAGCAACAGCAACATTATTATAAAGTATATTATAATTATAAAGTATTTAAAACTTAATCTAAACATTAAACAATCCTGATTTTTTTTTTCATTTAAATATTGAAAACATTTATCAATACCTCGTCTATCAAGTCCTCTGTGCACTTCAAATAGTCTTATTGTGCTCTCAAGAACTCGAGACTCGAATACTGCTCTAACCGATTCAGTCCCATTCCTAGGTGAATCACTTGTGTTGATTTGAAAAGATTTGTGGCCTATTGGATGAGGCGTCTGACTTTGGATCATAAGGTAGTAGGTTCGAGTCCTGCCAGGGTTACAGTTTTGGAAGGATTAATTGATCCATTCACCAACCACCCACCGGCTCCCCTTTCAAAATCAGCTATTGTTGTTCCCTGCTCACATTTATCTTCCTTTCCAACAACCATTTTGTTCGAGTATCACCCGCTTAGTGCAAATTCCTGGGTTTCAGGACAGCGATACGATAAAAATAGTATGATACTGTCCTCAAAGCGCATTGCATTTTCTTTAGGAAAAGCCAGACCCATAGAAAAGCATGGCTCTGGGAAAACGATCCGCTGCTCAGGATGTGTGTGCGCATGCGCAGTGTGTTTTGTTTAGCGCGGGGAAACGCCATCTCTGATGTCACGCCCACAAAGAAACAAAGTTAGTACATACTAATAGGCCTTTCTACCATTCATTCTCAGTATCTACTATCCATATTTAAACTTATTTATTATGGTGATCATGATGCGTTACTCACGCTGTAATCTTTAGTTCTGAATGGAACGCCCTTCATATCAAGTCAAGTCAAGTCAAGTCATCTTTATTTATATAGCGCTTTTTACAATGCAAATTGTGGCAAAGCAGATTTACATTAATAAGAAAATGGTGTCATTGTGCAGCTTATTCTATATATTATTGATTCATTCCGTTGCAAAGATCAGTAGTTATTAGTCTAGGTAATTTAGGTATAGCAGCACTGGAGAAAACAGTGACGTAATCGTCCGGCTCAGATCAGTTCGCATACAACGGCGCCAATGCAGGCATATCAAAAACACTGATGAATATCAAGCAAGTGTCCCCAACTTAAGCAAGCCAAAGGCAACAGCGGCAAGGAACCAAAACTCCAACAAATGGAGTATGTCATATGACATACACTATTTAATATTTCTATATAGTATGTTCCACAAACATTATTAACATATCTTCACTTGGTTGTTGTTCAGAACAACATCTACTTTGGACTCCGGCTCTGCCATAAATCTAAACATCTACCATAAATATCCTTGTCTCCTCACCGCTAATTGAAGTTGTGGCGACACAACTTAGTTGTAATCAATTTAATGCCTCTCTTTAAAGTAGAAAACAGCAACTCAGCACTTTAGCGAACATTAGACTTACCAAAAACACATTAGAGAGGGGAAGATTAACTTACTACAAATATTTTTCACCTAACGTAACCTAATAAACTCACAGACTTACTGATGCAGTAAATAGCATGCAAAACACTCACATTAATGGTTTTGATCAGATTGAAAAATGCTGATAAAGGCGGTTTTGGTTGCTGGAAACCATTTGTCTGTAGAGTATAATTTGAGAGCTACTAGCATTAGTGTGAAAATGCGTCTCATAATTGTATTAAAAATGACGGCTTACAAATAAAGGCTTCCACTCCTGTGTATGACAAAGAATAGATTTATTGCCCTGTGAGGTGTTTTTATGGCCTCTGCTGGTAAACCGGACCCCAGCAAAGAGATGTTCTGAAAAGAACAACTCAGCACTACTTCTTTCTTGTTTTTTCTTTTAAAGATTTTATGAGACAACTGTGGTTTACATGAGAACAGTTAAACAGACTGAGGTCTATAGTAGAGAATGTAGATTTCCTACACCATAAATGACGGTTAAAAAAAAAAAGTTGCTGCACATTGTAGTTTGTTATTTTTGTCCACTATGATAGTTTGAAAAAGTTCAGTAGCCTTGGAAAAACTGGGTGTTTTTTTATGCATTCATGAAAAATGCCTACAAGACAGTTTTGTACTTAATCTGTCACTTTTACTATTGCCCTGTGTGCCATGGACAAGATACATAAATGGACATGGTGATTAATTGTGCGGCTTGTTGAGGAAAGGTGTGATATTGCAGCAGTCTGACATGATTTTCACCTGGTGTGAACAAGAACACTTAGAGTGAAGGAAGAGACAGATCTAGAGACCAGAACATCACAAAAGCATGGAGGTGTGATGGGAAAAAAAAATGTTATGTCTTAGTAAAAGTGCATAGGGAACATTTTGTCCTCAAAGATGATTTGTTAGAAGCAGGAAAAATGGGCAAGCGTAAGGATTTGAGAGAGTTTGACAAGAGCCAAATTGTGATGGATACACGACTGGGTCAGAGCTTCTCCAAAACTGCAGCCGGTGTTCCCGGTCTGCAGTGGTCAGTATCTATCAAAAGTTGTTCAAGGAAGAAACGGTGGTGAAAGGTCACGTTTTCTTTTACATCACGTGGATGGCCGGGTGTGTGTGCGTCGCTTACCTGAGGAACACACGGCACCAGGATGCATTATGGGAAGAAGGCAAGCCGTGTGATGCTTTGGACAATGTTCTGCTGGGAAATCTTGTGTCCTGGCATTCATGTGGATGTTATTGTGACACGTACCACCTACCTAAGCGTTGTTGCAGTAGATCCTTTCATGGAAACGGTATTCCCTGGTAGCTGTGGCTCTTTCAGCCGGATAATGCGTCCTGACTCAAAGCAAACATGGTTCAGGAATGGTTTGAGGAGAGTTTGAGGTGTTGACTTGGCCTCCAAATTTCCCAGATCTCAGTCCAGTCGAGCGTCTGTGGGATGTGCTGAACAAACGAGTCCGATCCATGGAGGATCCACCTCACAACTTACATCTTGGTGTCAGATCCCACAGCACACCTTCAGGGATCTAGAAGAGTCCACGCCTCGACGGGTCAGGGCTGTTTTGGCAGCAAAAAGGGGACCAACACAATATTAGGAAGGTGTAATGCTATAATGTTATGCCTGAAAAAGGCCTACATGCAAGTCTACCCAGCTAACAGGGAACATTCTCAAAACGTTCTGGCAAGGTTCTCTCAAAGTTACGAACAAATGTTCTTCCAGTAACAAAGAATATTCGTTCAAATTTATGTGGTCTTTAATCATTTTCTCAAAACATTAGCACAAACGTGTTATTTAGCCTTCTATGAATTATTTTATTTGGAGATTTGTCTGACATTTTTCAAATGTTTCTACTTGTTTCCGAACATTCCGAGAACATTCAACAGTAATATTCCCATAATGTTCGCAAAATAATAAAACAGAATGTTCCCTTAACGTAATAAGACGTTTATGAAAAACTGGAGGTAGCGGGTAACATTCAGAAATAAAATAAAGGGATAGTTCACCCAAAAATGAAAATTCTGTCATAATTTACTCATCATTTATGAACCTCTAGGATTTTCTTTCTTCAGTTGAACACAAAAGAAGATATTTTGAAGAATGATGGTAAGTAATGCTTGTCTTTTGACTTTGCCGTTAATAAAGCACCCAGAGCATCTTCAGAAAATTAAATCTGCATATGATAACGTCTAAAATCATTAATAAGGTGCCATTCTGGAGTATCGAGCTGTAAATGTCTCAGCTTCTGAAAGTACTCGCTGTAGATTTGCAGTTTACCATCTATCTGCCTCAAGACTTTGCTATGAGCAAACAGTTTATACCGTCATCTTACTGTACCGTCATCTATCATCTCATGTCTTAATGTTGCAGACCGGCACAACTCAACCTTCACTGTCTCTTACATAATGACATGGCCATGAATTTTCTTGCTAGAGAAGGTTTTGATAAAAGACAGCCCAGGGAAAGTACATTTTGCTGAAAAGTCTGTTCTTAATTCCCCCTCCCCTCCAAGATTCATTATTACTTCATCACGAGGCAGACGCAGGACACTTTGTTGTTTTATAAATTCATTTTAAGGAGTATATTTAAGATCATAATAATGCCCTCATCTCTACTCTTTGTGGTTTAGTTAGCTAATAAAATGTCATATAAAATGAAAGCCCTTTGAACAACCATAATGACCTCACTAATAGGTACGCAGCTCTTTACAAGCATAATCCACGGAGCTAATTGGTTGGTAACGCTAATAGCTTGCCGTAGCCTTTTAATTAAACACTAGACGAGCACAAGAATGGATCGCTTTGCCTATCTATCGGTTCCTTCATCTTCAATAATTTGCATTTAATCATGTCTTTTCTGCATGTGCACTGTAAATAATGGCAACCTCGATGGATATGCACACAATCTTGAGATTAGGAGAGAATTAAAGTCAGGTCTATATAATCATGCTTAATGCTTTGTGACCTCGTACCTATGAAATGTCATGGTCTGATGCATGTGTGTAGATAAAAGTATAGGTGGTAAAATCGAAGTTCGAAGTTCTGCTCCATAGTCTAGCATGAATACATTGTGGGTTGTGTTGTTGTTGCGTGTGTTTGCAGGATCAATTCATGAGAAGTTTTGTATTAGCCTCTATTGAATCATTACTTCAAATGCAACCAGCCTTTCTCAAGGCAGCTGTAACGCCATCCTGCCGTCATTTTATGAAATAAACAGAGAATTACAGATTCTAGGCATTGCCTGTGGATCAGCGCTAATGAGTGAATTGAATAGAGAGAATTGGATTTTGCTGAGTCATAATTGTATCACAGCTCTGCAATGATCTCGATGTCCTTAAAGGGGACCTATAATGCAAAATTCACTTTCATAAAGTGTTTGAACAAAGGGTGTGAGAACAACCAGCCTATAATGGTAAAAATACTCGAAATACTCGAAATTTTGTGCTCTGCATTTATCCCATCCAAGTGCACACACACAGCAGTGAGTAGTGAACACACACACACACAGTGAACACACACCCGGAGCAGTGGGCAGCTATTGCTACAGCGCCTGGGGAGCAATTAGGGGTTAGGTGTCTTGCTCAAGGGCACTTAGTCATGGTATCGAAGGTGGAGAGAGTGCTGTTTATTCACAATCCCCACCTTCAATTCCTGCCGGCGTGGGAATCGAACCAGCAACCTTCAGGTTACAAGACCAACTCCCTCACCACTCGGCTTCGATGAGTAAAATCCACTTAATCATTTTTTTCTCATTAATTCCCATAAATCAGAAGCAGAGCTGATTCATATTCCCCTACAATGATGTCATCGTAGCTAGGGAGAAGCCCCGCCCACGACCGATCTGCACTATTAGCATAAACACAGCCCTGAGTGAGAATCACAGAGTCCGCCATTTCTGTTGGCTCGCTGTAGCAGCTGCAATTGTACAATATCTGTGTACAATGTTGTTAAATTTCATTTATGAACGAAATGTCTCACATAAAGTAGATAAAATCTTGTACGTTTGAGCCAATCATTTTAAAAGGGTGTTCTGAAGAATTTCTGCTCTCACATGCAATTGGAATAATTGTAAACGAGTTAAAAATCGTAACACAAACGCCCTTTCTGACATTTTCAGTGCGTGAGTTTGTCCTGTTTTGTTGTTGCCGGTGTGCCTTGAATCTCCGCCCTCTTCTGGGAGCAGCAGCTCATTTGCATTTAAAGGGACTCTCTAAAAAACTGTGTTTTTGCTCACACTCAAAAAGTGGCAATTTTAACATGCTATAATAAATTATCTGTTGGGTATTTTGAGCAGAAACTTCACATACACACTCAGACACTTATATTACATCTTGTAAAAGGGACATAATAGGTCCCCTTTAAATAATCTGCACTTTAAAGAAACAATTAATCAAAAAAAGTCAAATATGAAATGTCTAACATGATCACAAAACGTCTTTTTTAAAATGTATATCTATTTTATGTCTACATTAAAAGTTGACATATAACAGAAGATTACTTGATTTGTATTGAGACTAAATGAATCATATTTGTTCACATTAACTGAGCAGCAGATATCTAGTTCCCAGCATGCTTTGCCTATGAGTGGATGGGAGAATGAAATGAATTGGAAAATTGAAGTGTTGATGAAAAAAAGGGCGCGGGGGGTGATGTTGGCATTTAGAGCAGACATTGCAACGGTTACCTTTATCCTGAAGAATGGAAAAAATTCTAAATGTTATGATTCTTTATTATTGTTCATTATAGTTGTGTTAGAACTGCACGATTCTGAATACATTGCGAATCACCATTTTTTCAAATAAAGATTGCGATTCTCCCAACATTCTGAACGGAGAACAAAATAACATGACATTTACAAGCATTTCTGGCAAAATGTTAATTGCTTGAATGTTTAAGTAATCTGAATGAATTGTTTTAAAAAATTAGTTTGAGTGAATGATTCAATGACTTTCACTTGCTTCATTACGGAATGATTCCGCTTTTATTTTTTTTCTCTTAAATGAATGATTCATATTTTTGAAGTCACTTGTAATTGATACAATTGTTTTTTGAAGCACAAAGTTACTCTCTAAAGGATTTGCTCTATTTTGTTCGATTCTGTAGACATCAGTGTTTATATCCGAACTATAAAGCTTTATCCCAGTACTTCTGTGAATATTTGAATACTTAAGACTCAGAAATAACAATACTGTTCAATCAAAATTGCAAATATTTTTTGTGAAATCAGTGTTTCATATGATAACTGCTTTCAGCGGCAGCATCGACACTGGTTTGAATGTTCTACATTGCGAACCTTTAACGATTAATCGTGCAACTCTTATAAGTTGCGTTCTTTTGCACTTACATGATCCAATTTTGAGTATCGTTTTATTGTTAAAGGTCCATTTTGTCATTGACAAAACTTGTTATTAAGAACCTAAGAGGACAACACTGTATATCATTTATATATCTCTTCAACCAGACTTCATAGTATAATATAATACTGTGATAAAAGCTTCAGCAGTTGTAGTGATATGAAAATTTGATACTGTCATATGCATGTTTTCCGCAGCACAAAGCATTTGAGTTGAGTTAACATGGCAGTTTTATGTTAAGAAAGTGCTTTTACTTGATGAACAGTGGGTTAGCATTTTTTTTCATACATTAATTGGTTACAGTCGCCCCCACACTGACATCTTGTATTAAATTCAATACAATGATATCAAAATATTACAGTTATTATTACTATTGCATGGTACACGTTTCATATAAACTGAAAGATAACACTAATAAAAGTTGCAAAATGGGGTTTTCGCAGCAATCCCATAGAACCATTTTAGGTTCTTTTTTTTTTTCCTCAGTGTGAAGAACATCTAAAGAATCTTTTTATTCTATAAAGAACCTTTTGTGTAAGGAAAGGTTCTATGGATGTTAAAGGTTCTTTATGGAACCATTATGAGAATGATGCAGAAAAAATGTATATATATATTACGTTTTCCCTCGGCTTCCGCAGCTGGTCATAAGATATGTCGTTGAGTAAGGCGTACCTGTGAATACAAAGATATGGTAATCTCCTCTTGGGCCGCATGGCACATAAGGTATTCATTTTTTTTTCCCTGCACAAAATGTGCTGCTTCTTTGACCGTACAGTGACAGAGGATGACTTCTGTCTGCTCAGCACTTCAATAACATTTCCATTCAGTGCTTGACACTTAAGAACTGCAGTTTGCCTTCAATCAGGCGTCTCCACCATGGATGTGACCTTAACCTGCATAAAGTAATGCTTTATGCTCGGCAGACTCTGCCTGGTGATACTTGCCCTGTGTCAGACGTTACCTCTACATTTCTGTGTAAAACCAATGCTTAAGCAAATATATATATATATATATATATATATATATATATACCCTCTTAATAAAAGGCACCAGATAATCAGGGTTCATAAATGGTCAAATAGTCACGTATTTCTCAGAGCGTGAATCAAAATGTTAGATGACTCACTTCTAGAGACATCAAAAATGGACTGGAGTGGCTGCTTCCTCTCTTTCATGTCAACTGATTGTATCTTCACAGAAAATAGAGTGACAATATTTCCCTTTCATCGCCTTGGCCCAAGCGACAGGAAGTTGCTCAATACACGGCTTTGCTGGGTGACGCATTTTCACTGTAACGCAGCAGAACTGAATGGTGTCCTTGGAGGTGTCTTGAAGACAGTTCGTGAGTGTCAGGGGGAAAGTCAGCAGCGCTCTGTGACTATACTTGTTGACTGTCAAGGCCTCTGATACACCTGTGAAATTAAACACAAGCCTGGGTCTCTGACTCATCCACACGAACAAGACACAGCATTCACTCGTATAATGAATGACCAAAGAGGAGTTCAGAATATATTTGTCATACAAAGCCGTGAGTCCTTGATGAGGATTTATATTTAAAATTTCTTTCAAAGCTGTAATGCCGTAGTTTTGTTTCCGGGGCTTCATTAACTCTGTATTTATTTTTTTAGAGGCCACCAGTGCTAGTCTTTGTTAATTTTGCACCCTGGGAAAAAGAACTTTTTTTGGTTAAAAATGATCCAAAATCAATTTTTGAGCAAGTACATAACTAGCCAGTGTTCAAAGCCTTAGCCCGATTCACAACGGTAAGTTTGTAATAATGTTTTATAATAAAATCAGCACTGGTGGGTTTTCGCTGTAACTTCGATCATGCAGCCGTTCGTCTTTGCGTCATTACGTCACATCTGTGTACGTAAAGAAGGAGCCCCAGCTAGTAGTGTAACGATGAGCGAGTCAGCGGGTAGAAATCCAAATGCAGCTTTATTCTTAAAACGTGGTCAGACAGGCTATGGTCAACTCAACAGCAAAACAGAAGTAGCGGGAAAAAGACAGTCTCGTAGTAATACTCCAAGCAAAGGTCAACAAGGCAGGCAGATAAACATCAAAAAACAGGCAGGAACTGAAAACAGGCAAACAAGACTAGGATAATGCTCAGAATGTTACAGGGATAACAATACTTCGCAAAGTGGGGGTGTGTGAGTGGTGCTTTTATAGGGGTGAGATGTGAATCAGATGTGATGGTAATGCGGAACAGCTGGTAGGGTGATCAGTGACTGGGTGAGGGGCTTATGGGAAATGTAGTCCGTAAATATGATGAGGAAGGACGACCTCTGGTGGCAAGTGGGTGGAGGACAATGGGACGGATTCATAACAAGTAGGCTATATGGCATGTGAGGATGGGGTAGATGGAGAGGATGGGGAGGATGGGGTAGATGGGGAAGATGGAGAAGACGGGGAGGATGGGGTAGATGGGGAAGATGGAGAAGACGGGGAGGATGGGGTAGTCGTGGCCTAATGGTGAGGGAGTCGGGTTTGTAACCTGAAGGTTGCTGGTTTGATTCCCATGCTGGCAGGAATTGAAGGTGAGGATTGTGAATGAACAGCACTCTCTCCACCTTTGATACCATGGCTAAAGTGCTCTTGAGCAAGGCACCTAACCCCTAATTGCTCCCCTTGTAAGTCACTTTGGATAAAAGCGTCTGCCAAATGAATAAATGTAAGGATGCTGCAGGTATGCTTTGACGTGATTGTTAGATTTAATCACCATTGGTGGCAAGATTTATTGTTAATGCTTTTTTTCTCAGTTGGTCAAAAGTGGAAAACATGTTACTTGCTTGTTCAGATGATATTTTATGGTGAAAATTATTATTTTGGTCATACTTCCAAAACTACAATCTGTGATTCCGAAGTACAATGTCCAAACCGATGCGGTGACTGACAGCAAACATTTGATTAATCCGCGCTGAGGAGCCGTGCCGATGCACCGTGGAATTAGATCTCTGCCAAATTTTTGCACGCACAAGATCATATTTTGAGGCATTTCGCGCTCGCGTGAAGTGAGTTGGGGAGAAAATCTTTGTCTCGCAAATAAGAAAATATTTTGAGCGAACGAAATCAGTTTTGCATTTCAAAGAAGTGTCAAAGACTTTCTATACAGTCTTAAAGAAACTTTGATAGTGTTCAAGCTATTGAACAAACGTCTCCTGAAGCATGTATTTTTCCTGTAATGCAGGGAGTCTTGTGAATGGTTGTCAAGCCAGCCAATTAGAATTTAGCAGCCTCATTTCTGATTAGCTGGAATTTTGGCACATTGTAACGCTGGTTTGTGTTGAGCAGGCGAGCGGTCGGCGCTTAGCGAGCGCGCAGGGCGGGTATCAGGAGCTCGAGCAACTGAAACCTTGAAAGTGCGAAAGAGAACGTCCGCGCACATCCAAATAAACTTCTTTGAAATACAAAACGTTCACTCGAAATATTTTCTTTTTTGCAAGACGAAGATTTTCTCCTCAACTCAGTTCACGTGTGCGCAAAATGCCCTTTTGCGTGCTAAAAAATATGATCTTGCGCGCGCAAAAATTTGGCAGAGATCCAATTCCATAATGCACAACCCATATAATTCCACAAATAACTGCAATTGCAGGTTTCAGACAGAGATGGCGACAAAGAGGCAAAACTTACAGACTGCAGCTTTAATGTAAGGGGCCATTTGCACACCATTTTCAACTAAAAACGTAAAACTTTTTTTGCATTTTGAATCTTCATTTACTCGACAATGGGGTTTTGTTGGCCTGAAAATGCAAACTTTGAAAACGAGTTTCAAAGTGCAAGTTTAAAACTATAGGGTACAACGGTGCTAAAGGCACACCGGGGTAAAAGGCGCATTTGACTTTATTCTGTTTTAAACCACTACATGGCACAAAAATTCAGCTCAGGATTTTTCTTAACAGATTTTGACAAGCGATTTTTGGCTGGTCCTTCACACGATCACAGACTGCAAGGCAAAGTTGATTCTGTGCTTATTTGATCTAATATTTGATGCTTGTAGAAACGTTTTAGATTTATGTAGAAAAAAAGAATCCTTAAAATTATTGACTATATTTTGAGGCAAAAGTCTTGTTAATGATTTTCAGTTTTGTTCAAGGTAATTAAAGCAACAGTTTTTCAATAACGGAAGAACAAGTAAAAGTATGGTATTTAGGGTTAAACGGCAAACGGCAAAATAAAACAATGTTTCGCAAAAAAAAAATAATAATTGCAAAAAAAATTATATGTTTTGCAAATAAAAATAGAGTATTGAGAAAAAAAATGCTTTTTTGCAAGTAAAAAAAAATAATTGCAAAAGAAAAGTTAACCACTGAGAGAAAAAATAAAGTTTAGCAAAGTAAAACTTCAGCAGCATTGACTTTGCAACATATATTTCCCTTTGCGCCGCTCCTTTAAATCCGCGTTTCAGTCATCCGTGCCTCTGCGGCGCACGCTTTCCTTTGCGTTTCCTTTTTCTTTGCGCCTCGCTTTGTGTCCCTGATTTGACGTGGGGGGTGTGGTCAAGAGGTTGGGGTGTGTACAAGGGACGAAGGCGCGTCCCTCTCGCTTACGTCATCAGCGCGAGCCCCAGACCGAGTGGATCGATCATAAGCAAAAGCCTTGATACACATAGTTACATATAGTTATCGGTCTATCTAGCGAACTTGAAGAAAGCTATCAATAATACATACCTGTGATCCATCACCCGCATGTCTCTGCTCCGCCATTTCGATCGATCCCCTATGATCGATCCACTCGGTCTGGGGCTCGCGCTGATGACGTAAGCGAGAGGGACGCGCCTTCGTCCCTTGTACACACCCCAACCTCTTGACCACACCCCCCACGTCAAATCAGGGACACAAAGCGAGGCGCAAAGAAAAAGGAAACGCAAAGGAAAGCGTGCGCCGCAGAGGCACGGATGACTGAAACGCGGATTTAAAGGAGCGGCGCAAAGGGAAATATATGTTGCAAAGTCAATGCTGCTGAAGTTTTACTTTGCTAAACTTTATTTTTTCTCTCAGTGGTTAACTTTTCTTTTGCAATTATTTTTTTTTACTTGCAAAAAAGCATTTTTTTTCTCAATACTCTATTTTTATTTGCAAAACATATAATTTTTTTTGCAATTATTATTTTTTTTTTGCGAAACATTGTTTTATTTTGCAGATATATATGGCCCTATCTTGACTCCATACACAACTACCCAGATTCAGATGGCAAACATCATATATTAATTTGGGTGTCCACCATATTTATAACGAAACCATGATATTACTCATATAATATAATAAAACATCATATTTATAGTTACTACTATAAAGCCATATATGTTGGAATCTCATTTAGTGCTTTCAGAATCTTTACTTTTAAATTAATTTTGTTTCTGTATATTTAAAATGAACATATTTTCAAGTTTATTTATTGAACAAAAAATAAATTCATTTATCAAAATAAACAGAAAATACAAACTTTGCTAAAGTTATTGTATTCAACAAGTATTAACTTAGAAATTATTCAAAAAATATAATTTTAAGCTAAAGAATTTGCATAAATACTTTGTGTCTTTTGCCCCATGCTGGTTTTACCCCACGCGTGGGATAAAATTATAACATTTATAAGATTTTTAAACATACAAACCACCTTTATGACTTATTTTCAAACAAAATCTGTTGCTCTATCAGTGTTCAATAAAAACATAAAAACATCTGCAATCATGGGAGTAGAGAAAACCACATTTTTCTTAAGTTGTGCCTTTTACCATTATCATCTCTGTGTATAAACTACAAAAGCCAGAATTTGTGAAAACAACATTACGTGTTCATGAATAATACAGCGCTTTTAGTCATTTTCAAGGACCATTTTGACAATGGTCCATATTATATATATATATATATATATATATATATATATATATATATATATATATATAAAATGCATAAGGTAACCTGGGTTCAAATCCTGACCTCTTGAAAACAAATAAACCGAGCAAAACTGGGTGGGTGGATGTTGGCAACATTTTCATTTTAAAGCCAGTGATTAAACCAATTGGACTGTCTAAATTTAGACTTTTAAATATGGGGGATTTCTGCCTACACTTGCTTGCAATAATTGTGAAATTATCCTAGATATTATATAATCAGAGTTGCATTTAAAATCCATATGACTCCAAAAATAGCACCAGTTTTTATTTATTTGTTTATTTTAATCATTGTTCATCTTTGTTTCTCTCTTCAATGTTTGCTGTTGGAAAAAAGCACAGTATTTTTGTATTTTGGAACAATGTAGAGTTAGTAACCAGCAAAGCTACATTATTGTGGCTGTAAATATGCTTTCAGTGATTGTTTGCAGCTCCAATGTTTGACAATGGCAAACATTTCAGATGCTCATTTATGCAGAACCACGAGTAAAATATTTTCTACCTGAATGAAAAAATGTGAGGAATGAGAAATATTTGGAAGCTTTACTGCCAATGTTTATTTACTTTTTATTTAAACATCTGCACAGTAGAATCATACCTCACACGTGAACAAGACTGATCAATGTTATTGTGATTGTAGAGTATATGTGGTTATTAACATCTAAGCACATGAAAAATACTACATTTAGTCTAATTCAAGTTGAAAAAAAAAACTATTACATCATAATGACTTAAAGCATATTAGAATGATTTCTGAAGGATCATGTGACACTGAAGACTAAATGATTCTGAAAATGTAGCTTTGATCACAGAAATAAATGACATTTTTAAATGTATTAAAATAGAAAACAATTATTGTCTTTGGCCAAAAGAATGGTTTGAAATGTGTGTGACGACACCCTTTTTGCGGTTTAAAGAGGCCTTATCATTTTTCAAAGCCTTGATTTTGTTTAGAATAGGTTTTCATGCTTGAATGTTCACAAAAACACATTATTTTTCACATATTTGAAGCTCTTCTGCAATTCATCGACTGGCCGCTAGAGAGCAGAATCTCATCGAGCCCCATGTTAAAATGCTAAACTTTACAGCAGAAAAAAACATGTTTACAACCTGGTACAAATTGTGGTTTTGGTCTATATAGCAAATTTTGTCCTTCATGAAAACTGTGAGGGGGTGATTTTTTTTTATAACTCATCCATTTAAATTATATTAAGCTTTAAAATTCTGCAAAATTAAGGGTGTGGCCACTTGAGTGACAGGTGGATTGCCGCTGTTGTCGCATCTAGCCGTTTGTCTGCTGTCGTCAGGTCACCTCAACTCCACCCACGTCCCACCTCTTTCCCCATTTTCTGTTATCCGGGAGTGCCAAGCCGGCTTTAGGTTTGAAAAATGCTCTTCAGAAACCCATGGGTGACGTCATGGACACTACGTCCATATTTTTTACAGTCTATGGCTTCAACACACTACCAACTAACTCAACCAGGCCCTGCCCCTTTATTTTGCATATGTCTTGGGCGGGAAATACTTAAATGAAGAATATTGTCATGAGTTCATTCCCAGAAGAAAACCGACAACAACTGAGGCGTTTCATGCGCACTGTTATCAAGAATAACTCCATTCGGACTCCCTTTCGTGCTCAAACAGCAACATTACGCACTAATAAGAAAGTTGAGAATGTAAAAGCATAATAGGTTCTATTTAATGTTTTGTACTTCATAGCGGTTTGTTTACACTTTGATGAAGATCCAATAAAAAGACTGTAAATTCTATTCATTATAAGTTTCCCGCTGTGACGACCCGTATTGTGTGACAGTGTGTTCTGCTGTCGAGGAGTCATTATGTTTAATGAACTGTAACTTTTTACCTGGGCAACATGGTGGAAATGGCTATTTGCGCCAATACTCCCCATGTCAATTATTATGCATAGTAATGCGTAAATATGTTTTGCAACTTAATGTTCCAGCTAAGTTCATGGTAGGTAATGTGGTTATGTATAATTGAAATAAAAAGTCCTAGTGTATATAATGCATAATGCAGAAATGGAAGACTTTTCCTCCTTGTCTTTACCTTTTCTAAAGTGCAAGAGTTGAGAAAGGTGACAGAAAACATCATTCACACATGGTCTCCAAACTTTATCACCTCGCTCATACACTTCTCTCCTCTCACATATCTCTCCTCCTTGTTTTAATGCTGTTGATCAGCCCCATCTTCACCGACACCAGTCGCGCTGCTGTTGTGTGACACAATAGCTGAGACAACACTTTCATCCCACATTATTTCCTCTTACTGACAAAAAAAAAACACCTGTACTTGATGTTCTTGAGGATGTTTTTTTCATTTCAAAATGTGTTCAGAACATGAAATAGAACTACAATTATTCTACTCTTTTTATATGCTTTTCACACCATCTTCACTGGCAACAGCAAAATTGTTGTTGTAATTTTAATAGGCATAATTTGAAAGATGAATGTTACTTAAAGGAACTAGATTTACTTAAAGAATGATTTTTTGCACATTGACCACAATGACCTCCCAGTGTCCAGTTGCATTGCATTTTTCCTTATATATGAGACTTAAAGGGATAGATAGGGTTTTAGTTCACCCTAAAATGAATATTACTCACTGTTGTTGTTCTAATAAGCCATATTCCCTTCTTTCCTTTATGGACCACAAAAGGAGATTTAAAAAAAATAAATAAAAAAATGTCCCACTTGCATTTGTCCATATAATGGTAGTGAAGTGACCAGTATCAAGCTTTTTAAAAAAGACACAAAAGTAGCGCAGAATGATCCCATGCGACACGGCGTAACAGAATAAAACAATAACATTACAATGCCCAGAAATCAATTTAAAAAGTACATTGAGTTTAATTTATTTACAAGCAGGGCTGGGTAGGTTACTTTTAAAATGTATTTCACTACAGATTACAAAATACATGCTTCAAAAAGTCATTTGTAATGTATTTCGTTACATTACTCAAGTTTAGTAACTTAATCTAAATACTTTAGAATACTTTGGAAAACTAATAAGTGTGGAACAAACAGAAAAAAGGTCATTGCAAGTTTTTATCTCACAATTTTGACTTTTTCCCACAGAATTGCGTGATATAAAGTTGCAATTGCGAGTTATAAAGTCAGAATTGAGGTATAAACTCACAATATTGAGAAAAGTCAAAATTATGAGATGCCATTTGAGATGTTATTGAGATGCAAAATTATGAGATGCCATTTGAGATGTTATTGAGATGCAAAATTATGAGATGAATTACGAGTGAATTATAAAATGACTCACAAACAACTATCACAAAACATGAAAACAGTCGTGGATCATCAGGTCATGACAGGACAGTTCAGTTGACAGTTCGGCAATTTTTTTTAATAAATTCAGTCATTTTGTCTTGTTCAGGACAGAACTAAATAAAAATAACAACATTTTTATGATCCTCTTAAAAGTATTAAAATGTTGTTGAAACTTAACTCCGCTTTTTCAGACGGTCAGAGTCAGAGAATCACCAATCGCTGTTTAAATGACATTAAAATTCAAAGTAATCACTTTGGTAATCTAAAACACTTTTCAGATGTAACTGTAATCTGATTACCACCCATTTAAAATGTAACTGTAATGAAATACAGTTACTCAAATTTTGTATTTTAAATACGTAACTAAGTTACTTGTATTTCGTTACTCCCCAACCCTGTTTACAAGTCATGTTTAATGTAAAAGTTTAATCCTTACATCAACTATAATTTAATATATTGTTAGTCATCTGTGAATAAATACTTAGATTCGAAAAATACTAAGTGTTTTCAACAAGTTAGTATCTAGTTTTCTTCCTCCGCAGACAGATTCTATTGGGATCTTCAGTGACTATTAGTGCTCCCAGAAAAAGCACTCAAGTTGTGAGAAATAACGATTAACAAAAACGCTACACAAAATACAATCCATGTACCTTAACGCTAGTAGAATGGTAGTTTAAGTGTCATGACCAAACGCCACACTTCTGAACAAGCTGCACATTTTGAGGAATTTTAGGTTTGGAAAAACTCTATAAAGCAACATATGTCATGTGTGATAATAGCACCAATTAAGAAAATTTGCTAAATGGCAAGGCCACAAAACTTTAATTAGTGTTAACGGTCTGCATCTCTCTCCAGCTTTAAACTGCAGTTGGGTCGGTGAGCTGGAAGCCTTCCCTCTTGGCTAACTGCCTAGATTGTCCATCTCAAATTCTGAGGCCCAAAGTTCAAATCCACCTTGGAGCTACAACACGATCCACCCCATTAATTATTCTAAATTAATTATGGCATAGGCTAATGATCACAAAATCGTCCTGGCTTATGACTGAAAACTGGGTTACATTGTTGTTTTATTTCTCAGGGGAATCTTAAAGGAATATGCCATGCCATTTTTCTATCTGACTAATTCTCATTGCATTGCATTTTCAAACTGCACAGCCTCCAGCTTCACTGCTCACATTTAGAACTTAACTTTATCAGCTGTTATAAGAGACGCTAGTGATGTCAGAGGACGACATCGGGGTCCAAAAACAACACAAGACCCTTTTATTTTCTTTGTAATGACCAAAATTTCTTTCTTTGTTCCATAGAAAAAAATGACATACTGGAATGACAGGGTTCTAACAAAGACTTTATAAATAGAAAGACGGTGGACTGAATGTGAGAAAGTGCAACTTACAATATGGTGGAATAAGCCCCGCCTTCTAAATAAGAGCCAATTGCTGATTGGAAAAGTCATCGCGTCGCTGCAGCAGCCGTTAGAAGCTTCTGTCCCTTTAGAAACAGTCAGACGTGCTTCCTATATGCACATTAGCTTGGTCCAGCCTGAAAAATGCATTTTTTTTGGCATAATTTAGGGCATTTAGAAACAATTTATGAGACAGTTGTTGTCAGATTTCATTGGTGATTTCAAATATGAAATTTAATCGTAAGCTATGGAGAATTTGATTGCCTTTGGCTCTAAATGAAAGCAGTTTTCATTTTTGTATGCTTTAAATGTAATGTTTAGCAAGTGAACATCCATTTTTCATACTGTCTATAATTTGTTGCAAAGCCTAAATTCACTTTTTAAGCATTTAAAATGATTGACATGAGTTTTTAGAGTTTATTTTTTATGCTTACCAGGCATAAAATAAATTGTTTGCTGACGGATTGATTGCTAAATTGTATGCTGATAATTTTTTTTTACCAATAAACCATATCTGTCATGAATTCTCTGTGTCTCTGTGTGCATGGACTTTTATTTTGATATTCTTTTGTCTTACTTTGCGCTTGTTCGGCATAGATATTTATATGAGTATGTCACATTCGAACGCTCCAGACACGTCGATATGCCCTCCATCTTCTAACAGTCAACGTATCGTGACTCACAGTAAGAATCAATGATGCCAAAACATTGATTTAAATTCCTCTAGAAATTGCACAACCTATTGCAACAACTATTTTGACCTATGTCTATGGTGTTCAGTTCCAGTGTGATTAGTTCCTGTTTCATTAGTTATTCATTGTTTAACTGATTAGTCTCACCTGTCCCTCATTGCCACTGTGTATTTAGACCCTCAGTTAGCCTCTGTTCTTTGTCTTGTGTTAACGTTACTTGCTGGAATGCATCTTTGGTTGATTCTTGGTTTCTATTAAATGTTATTTAACTGTTGATCTTCAAGCCTCTTTACTCTGGATCATCTTGCCAAGCCAGCACCTGACAGTACCGGCAAGAATTTCAATATCATTTCATTCTCATTTATTCATTTATAAAGCACAATTTATACAACAGCCACTGCCCGATGTGCTGTACAAAATATAAATGAATAAAAACAAATAAAACACAAAAGTAAAATCAAAGTGGATTCAGTGTAAGACAAGCTTCAATACCCAGTAGAATTAAAATCCTGAGATAGTAAATGAGTTTTTAACCGAGTTTTAAAACTGGATATTGTAGGGGCCGCTCTAACATGCAAGGCTAAAAGATTCCATAGTTTGGGGGCTGCTACCGAAAAGGCCCGGTGACCCCTGAGTTTTAATATTGACCTAGGAACAGTCAAAAGCAGCTGATCAGAGGACCTAAGAGATCTAGAGGATGTGTGCCGCTTTAAAAGGTCTGCAAGGTAAGGTGGAGCCAAACCATTTAAAGATTTAAAAACGTACAACAGAACCTGCAAAAATGAGTCAAGCCTTAATGTTCTTTTAGCTCAGCAGTGGTTTCTGCGGGCCATTTTTGCCCAGTCTCTTTCTTATGGTGGAGTCATGAACACTGACCTTAACTGAGGGAAGTGAGGCCTGCAGTTCTTTGGGTGTTGTTGTGGGGTCTTTTGTGACCTCTTGGGTGAGTCGTCGCTGCGCTCTTGGGGTAATTTTGGTCGGCCGGCCACTCCTGGGAAGGTTCACCACTGTTCCATGTTTTCTCCATTTGTGGATAATGGCTCTCACTGTGGTTCGCTGGAGTCCCAAAGCTTTGGGAATGGCTTTATAACCTTTTCCAGACTGATAGATTACTTTCTTTCTCATTTGTTTCTGAATTTCTTTGGCATGATGTGTAGCTTTGAAGATCTTTTGGTCTACTTCACTTTGTCAGGCAGGTCCTATTTAAGTGATTTCTTGACTGAGAACAGGTGTGGCAGTGATCAGGCCTGCGTGTGGCTAGAGAAACTGAACTCAGGTGTGATAAACCACAGTTAAGTTATTTTTTAACATACAAACACTTTTTCACACAGGGCCATGTAGGTTTCCCTTAATAATAACAACCTTCGTTTAAAAACTGCATTCTGTGTTTACTTGTGTTATCTTTGTCTAATATTTAAATTTGTTTGATGATCTGAAACATTTAAGTGTGACAAACGTGCAAAAAAATAAGAAATCAGGAAGGGGGCAAACACTTTTTCACACCACTGCTGGTCATTCACTTGAAAGAAAATCAAACTGCATCCCATTGCACTGTCGTGTCTGTCACTAATAATGAACGTATAGGGCTGAACTGAACTCATATGATGCAATTAAATGTCTGAATTGCTGATGATGTATGAAATACCTGAATTTCTGAAGATATGTAATAATGTCTAATGTGCAGTTGTCGGACAGCTTTTGAAGCTTGGAGAGTTTTCCTACCTTTCAACTCACTTTTTCTAACTTGTCCTTGAACTGTATTTTCAGACAAGATCAAACAACCATCAGGATCCAGGATAAAGGTTCGTCTTGAGTGTCTTTGATGTGAGAAGAAATAATGAAACTAATGGCACCTTTCTTTGTGTAAGCATATTAAAAAGAATATTACTTACCTGCATAGTAAATGTACGAAAAAAATTACCTCAGGATGATTCAGTTCTGCTTTGTTTATTTATTTATTTCGGAAGAAATGTAATCATAATTTCATTAAAAAAAAAGAATATTAATTTGTTATTTGTCTTTAGCTTTTTGATAATTTGGGGCAAAATGTTCCATCTGGGATTCTCCAGTTTATTTTTGTAAGGAAAGAAATATAGACATGAACAAGTGGTGTCATTTCTGAGTGAAACTGTATTCGCAACAGTTCATGTTCAATTAACTTCAGATTGTCTTAAATGACACATATCTGAAATCATTTGAAAACTGACACAGATGCTGTTTTCAAATGCCATTTGCCTCCTGCTGGGGATTCAACATATTGTGTTTCTCTCTTGACATCCTCACTGTGAGAAGGGCAACAAATTAAGTCTAACTTTTTCATTGTGACAAACCTTGTCGGTGACCTTTAGTTGACATGAATGTTGTCAAGCGCTGATCCACTGCAGTTCTGTTGTTTGTGGTTCTGGGAAGTACCCACAGCTTTCTATTTATTACCTTTGCCCGACCCTCCTTTTAATTAACAGTTTGAAGACAGACAGAATCTAATTGGTGGTTTAAGAAGATGGGAAAACTCACAAATTATGTATGTTATTCACAACAATTATAGAAAGTTTGGTGTTGGTAAGATTTTTGAAAGAAGACTACATTTATTTGATCAACAGTAAAAAAGGTAATATTACGACATATCACAATGTAAAATAATTTTTTTCAATTTGAATATATTTTAAAATGCTAATTTGCTGCTTAAAGGGAACCTATAATGCCACTTTTCACAAGATGTAATGTAAGTCTCTGGTGTCCCAAAATGTGTCTGAAGTTTCATCTCTAAATCATCCACAGATCATTTATTATAGCTTGTCAAATTTGCCCCTATTTGGGTTTTAGCAAAAACACGTCTTTTTGTGTGTGTCTCTTTAAATGCAAATGAGCTGCTGCTCCCGGCCCCCTTTCCAGAAAAGAGCGGAGCTTTAACAGCTCAACAACAACAAAGCTGGAGAATCTCACGCAGACAAAATGAGGTAATGGTGTTCATCCTTACATTGTTCAAACCGGAGTCGACACTGATGGAGAGACTCAGGAAGAAGTTCCAACTTTTAGACGTTTCTGAACGGTTAGTGGATAAATTGATGAAGTTGCTGTGGAGTTGATCAACTCATCACTAGCATGTGTCGTCATGTTAATCTCTTGTGCAAATCCAGAGTTTAATTGACCCTTTTTTGTGCGTAAAATGACGGCATGGCAACAACACACTACTACAACTCTTCCTCTTTTCTAAAGCAGCCCAACATGGCTCCGCCCCCTTTGTTTGCGTGTGACACAACCCTTTTATGTGGTCTACTACAAGAATTAATAATTAAACAAATACTTTCAGGCAAGCATCACAAGTTCTACTGCTGCGGCGGTTTCACATAACCAAAACTATAATCGAATTTTTACATTAAACAGGACCTATTATGCTATTATGCTATTTTTTTTAACTTTCTTCAGTGTGTAATGTTGCTGTTTGAGCATGAAAAAGGCCTGTAAGTTCCACAACACAAAGTCCCTCTAGTGGGAGTTATTCTCTACATCGCCATTTCTGAACCCCCTGAAACATTGAAGTCTTGAGTTTTCTTCCAGGATTGAACACATCACAATATTCCTCATTTAAATAATTCCACCCAAGGTATACACGAATAAAGAGGCATGTGAGTTACCTGGGTGAATTGCGGTAAGGGGCGTGAATCTTTTGAAACCACTTGAAGTGGTTAACCAATCACAACACACTGGTACAGCCGACCAATCAGAGCACATTTCACTTTTTTCTTGCACAAATTTCTTGACAAACCAAAATCTGTACATGACATTTGTATATATAAAAATATAAAATATATACATTATACTTAAAGGTTCACTATGTAGTTTTTCGTCCACTACAGGTCGCCTATTCAAAACAAAGGTGTAGCTTGATGACTCCAAGTTTGAGCGAGGAATCTTGGGACATGTGGTCTTCACCTCACAGCCGGTGGAAAAGAATCGGGATGAGACTCGAACAGAAATCATGTTCCTGGATGCGATTATTAAGGTTACTGTAGTGTGAAGCAGAGCAGGAGCGAGTGTTGTGGAGCTGAACGAGACGCTGGAGTGATTGATAATGAGAGACGAATGACACACGAGAGCAGCGGGATTTTTATTATGACACAGTCGCCGGCGCCACTTCCGCTTTTCCGGTCATGAGTGTGAGGAAACACAGCTCTGTTTATCATATTAGATACATTTAAAATGTATTGTATGATGAAGAAATTCTGTATTACTTTTACGAAAAATAAAGCTGCATCTGATTGTTATGTTAGCTAATGTTACTTGACAAAATATTGTATGGTAATAGGCATGGTACTCGCAAAAAATCAAGAAAATTAGATTTAAACAATAATTAGTTTTCTGTCTATAAATGTATCAAAACAGATGTTCCCTTGTCTGTGTTCCCACATGTAATATATATTTAAGCGTCTTTGGTGTTTCCATGGTTTCCGAGGGTAATGAGGATATGACGCCATCTACAGGCGACTCCCTCACACGTCCCGGATCCTTGGTTAAAATTACAATTTTCTGACGATTTACAAAGAGTTGGAAACGTTTTGGATATTGTAAGTACTCACCTGAACAAAATATATAACACTGGCCCAGTGGTTTTTTGGATATTTTAAAAGTTTATACTTTGCAGCTTTAATGTTTGCTTATTTTTCCGCATGTCATTAAAAACACGAAACTGTGCTTCTAACCACAACTGGAGAGCGGTCGTTCCAACCACAGTTTGCGAATGTTCATTTTGAACCAAACCAAATTGTTGAACTATGTCAGCAACGACAGAACTTGCGATGCTCATTGGCTAATGATGCTTTTGAGAGAGAGAGAGACAGAGAGAGAGAGAGAGAGAGAGAGAGAGAGAGAGAGAGAGAGAGAAGAGAGAGAGAGAGAGAGAAAGAAGAGAGAGAGAGAGAAAGAAGAGAGAGAGAGAGAGAAAGAAGAGAGAGAGAGAGAGAGAAAGAAGAGAGAGAGAGAGAGAGAGAGAGAAAGAAGAGAGAGAGAGAGAGAGAGAGAGAAAGAAGAGAGAGAGAGAGAGAGAGAGAAAGAAGAGAGAGAGAGAGAGAGAGAGAGAAAGAAGAGAGAGAGAGAGAGAGAGAGAGAAAGAAGAGAGAGAGAGAGAGAGAGAGAAAGAAGAGAGAGAGAGAGAAGAGAGAGAGAGAGAGAAGAGAGAGAGAGAAGAGAGAGAGAGGTGCTGCAACAATGTAAAGCATGTGAAAAATAACAAGTGTAACATTGCATTTGCATCGCCGCTCAAAATTCATCTTGTGCCAACTGCACTGAACAAAAGGGTTGTTATATAATTTCTTTTCACAGGCACTGGTACGGTGACCTGAAAATCTCTGTCGATGTCTCTCTCGTCACTTCTGATGAATCCATTTTTAATTAAGGGTGACAGAGTAAAGGTCCCCTGATACTGTCTTTCCCTCACTCACACTTTGTCGCTCTTTGCCTCCGACAGCAATATGAGCGTAAATGTAGAGAGCAGCGACGGTTGTTTTATTAAACTGATGGGGGGCGTCAAGCCCCCTTCGGTATTGCCTCGCTTGACCATCTGATGTATTCTGAGGCTGCGAGTCATTGATTGTACAGTGCAGTATCTCGCAGTGTGACCGAGACTCATCTCCCAGGGGCAACCTACTGGGAAAAAGATTGTTTGATGAAGTTCCTGGTAGAGAACTTCATAACGGCATCTATAATCCCTCAAAAGTTGTCTGACTCATGGGGATTTTGGATTCTTTAGAACAACACCTCCCTCCAAACCAATCCAAGCTTTTGATGTAACACACGTCAAAGCGCTACTCATAGATGTTTGATGAAAGTGGGTTTTGCTCCCAATAAATGAAGTTTTTTTTTTTTTTCAGAGAATAAAATGTGTCGCACACTCTACGTTTATTTGGCACCTGTGAAAGAGAGAGATCAAGAAAAGCTGATCAAAGTTCTTAGGGCAAACTAAAGCTCACCTCAATCAAACCAACACTGTACACGCTGATATCTTCAACACCTCAGCGTCCACAATGATCTTGTAATAGAGAACAACAAAGCCAATTTGATTCCCATTAGCAAATCACATACTCACCTTGAGCACCTTGACACTTCACATTAATGGGGTACAAAATCTGGCTTATTTTTCATATAAGGATGAAAGAAGGTGATAAGCATATTTCAGAACGTTTAGTTTGTCCGTGCTCTGTATATTTTCTCTTTACTTGGTACTATTATATGGTTGATCCTTTTTCTTTTAGTGACCTCGGTTACAGGCTTGAAAAAAAAATAGGCCTACGTATAAGATTTATGAATTTAATTGCTTTTAAAATTTCCCTCCATTTGAATGACACAGTTGTTACATAAACAAAGTAATAAATTGATGCGTATTTGTCCGTTTTGCATAAATTGAACAGGTACAGTAAGATTTTCGAAATGCATGTATTCAAATTGCTTATAATCAGCATCAATCTGTTCATTTTGAAACCATTAGGCCTACATTTATATCAGTTAAAAAGTATGAACATTGTTAAACAAGCATTATTCAGTTCTATTCAGTTAAAGTGGATTTAATTATCATAAATATGCAAACCCGGCATTGTGTATTTAACCCAAACTGAGTTTATTACTACAGAAATTCAGTTTCATGTATATATAGCTGACAAATATACATCACATTATTTTTACACGGCAACGAAAATTTCATCGCGGAAAACATTGAAAAATAAGGTTCATAGACTAAATACGTACAGATTTACATGGAAATGACAACAGTAGCGTTTACAAAAACTTGTATTTTGAAAGACGTTTTCAAAAATTTGCGTTTTCAGGCCTCCAAAGCGCAGCTGTCGTGTAAATAAATGGCTAATACGCATAAAAAGAAAGCGGTGTCGTGTAAACAGCCCCTGAGTTAAAACTGCATAATCCAAATGGATAGACATTTTGGTTGCAATTCACATAAATAAATCTTAAAATTGTGTCACGGTGCAGGTCAGAAGACGAAGGGATTCATTCAAAAAGTCTTTATTAATCTAAAATGATTCAAAACATAGCAATGCCAAAGAAATAACACAAACCGTACTTTACATTAACAAGAATCGACATCGACAAAGCAACAGAATGAAACGCGGGGCTTAAATACATAGAGGGCGTAATCGAAGAGTTCAGATATCTTTTAATTAACAGTTTGAAGACAGACAGAATCTAATTGGTGGTTTAAGAAGATGGGAAAACTCACATATTATATATGTTATTCACAACAATTATGGAAAGTTTGGTATTGGTAACATTTTTGAAAGAAGACTACATTTATTTGATCAACAGTAAAAACAACAGTACTTTACATTAACAAGAATCGACATCGACAAAGCAACAGAATGAAACGCGGGGCTTAAATACATAGAGAGCGTAATCGAAGAGAAACAGAACAGGTGCGTGGAATTAGGAAGTATGGAAACTAGGAACTGTCGTCTTCTGTCCAAACATACGGCAGCGCCATCTTTAAAGAATGATTGACTTTTACATACGCCAGGTGACCATTGCAGTTTTGCGAAATATTCCTTTTTTGAATTGCCTGAAAACCTCATGCGAGTGTTTTTTGCGATATATGGCATGGGTGTCGGAATACTTGTATGTGGGTGGGACAAGACCCACCCACTTTTTAAGACCAATGGCATTGGACTGACTCACTTTTACAGCGTTTGTCTGTTCATTTTCAGAGCGCGTCAGTCAAATCCATTCCACTCAGGGCTGTATCCACCACTGTATATAAGAAATATAAGAAATGTTGTGAAATAATTGCCTAATATTAACTCTTCTTTGGTGCCTATACGGAATCAAAGGTAGCCAAGCTCATCATAGAACAAAATTACCATCCAGTCACAATTTGTTATATATATATATATATATATATATATATATATATAACAAAATTACTATCCAGTCACAATTTGTATATATATAACAAATTATGACTGGTTGGTAATTTTGTTCTACGATGAGCTTGGCTACCTTTGATTCCGTATATATATATATATATATATATATATATATATATATATATATATATATATATATATATATATATATATATATAACAAAATTACCATCCAGTCACAATTTGATGTATATAAACATTTAATTGTACTTTTTTTGTAATGTTTATAGTAAAAATCTTTGGAGGGATTTATTTTTGCCTCTGATACCCATGATAAATGGGAAATTTTTGTGAAAGTGACGTATTTTGAATTATCGCAATTCCAATTTATGCAATTTGAAGAGTGATGGAACACAGCTATTGTTTTATATCCTATTATTTGTGGAAAGCGCTACATATATAGCCAATATTTGCAGCACGTTGTAGACTGCTTGTTGAATCAGCATTTGAGCAGTTCAACCAACATAAGATCAATAAATGTCTCAATTATTAAAAGGTCAAGTCTTTGTGCTCTAAGTCATGTAATTGTCCAAATCCATTACATGTTGATAAAGGAACATATTGCTGCCTTTTTACCTGAGGCTTAAAATCTGGCGCTATTACAGATGGAGATGGTCCAAAAGATTGATTAGATAACCTCTCAGTCTGGAGAGAATGGCAGTTTATAATGACAGGCAGTCCTCAAACAGGTGATTAGGAGGATAATGTGTAAGCCGTAAGAGTGCCACATTAAAAGCAGAGGCAATAATATATGGCAGCATTTATGTTCAGAGAAGGACAAAGGCTGTATGTGTCTTGATGGAAAGTAAAAGGCAGGAGGAGAAATATCTTTCTTTGATGATGTTATAAGCAATTAACATTCAGTTGTGAAAAAGTTCTTAAATCTTTGAGAATGTTGTGCTTTGAAATTCTTGAATATGTTTCATTGAATACACTGCATGTACAGGGCTGGGTAGGTTACTTTTAAAATGTATTTCACTACAGATTACAAAATACATGCTTTAAAAAAATAATTTGTAACGTATTTCGTAATACGTAGTAACTTAATCGAAATACTTTAGAATACTTTGGAATACTAATAAGTGTGGAACAAACACAAAAAAGGTCATTGCAAGTTTTTATCTCACAATTCTGACTTTTTCCCTCAGAATTGCGTGATATAAAGTTGCAATTGTGAGTTATAAAGTCAGAATTATGAGATATAAACTGACAATATTGAGAAAAGTCAAAATTATGAGATATAAACTCACAATATTGAGAAAAGTCAAAATTATGAGATATAAACTCACATACTAAATTCACAATTGAAATAAAAAAAGTCAGTATTGCAAGTTTATATCTCCCAATTCTGACTTTATAACTTGCAATTTTGAGTTTAAATCTCGCAATTCTGAGAAAAAGAAGTCAGAATTGTGAAATGCAAACTCACAATTGCGAAGGAAAAAACAAATTGTGAGAAAAAGTTGCAGTGACGAGTGAATTATAAAATGACTCACAAACAACTATCACAAAACATGACTTTATAACTCGCAATTGCGCCTTCTTATCTCACAATTCTGACATTTTTTTCTCTCGCAATTGTGAGTTTACATCACGCAATTGTGACTTTATAACTCATGCAATACACAGGGATGAGATGTCAGTCGCATGATGGAAACGTCTTTTTCCTTAAACTGACTCTTATTTGTTATAAATCTGAATATTTTTAATTTGGATGTTAAAACATGTTCTCAGAACTCTGTACTGTTTGTTTATATGCGGGTTATAAGAAGCCTTTGGTTAACGAGTGACGCAGAGCAGCGGTCTGAAGTTCGCAGCTCCCCCGCCGAACAACGGCCCATCACCGCTTACGACAGGAATACATGTGAAAATAGAAGATAAATAATTGAAGAGGATAGGAGAGAGAACTCGGAAAACTGGCTGCAGCGAGATTTGGACATAGAGCTTTTTAGCTTTTAGTGTGAGAAAAATAAGCGAATTATGGTCAAATTTGTTTTCTCGCAAGTTATTAAATGTAAATCTTATTAAAAAGCAATTTCGTTTAACCTGCACTTTTTCCCCAGTTTTAACTCGCCTATATTTTTGTGCATGCTTATTAATAATTGTTAATTTTTGGTTATACTGTTACTCAAGTAATTCTTGATGTGATCATATAATTTTCAGTTTATTTTGGGTTCATTTTAAGCCAGCAATATGTTCATTTTTAATTAATATTTGAGTTCAATAAAACAAACCAATGATGATTTTGTCCAATTTTGACCCAGTGCTGGGTTGCGAAACAACCCAAATTGAGTTGGTTTCAACCCAGCCCTTTTTTAGAGTGCATAATGTTAATTTTTGAGGGTTTTCTTTGAACAGGACTCTCTGGTTCTTTAGCAACACTAAAATATTTTCACAAATGACTGTTTAAAACTGTAAAATATCCAAATTTGGACTGAATTCTGGGCTGAAATTTGTTATCAGCTCTATGGTTCATTATTGACTACATTCACACCTCGAACCAAAGTGGATAATTTATTGATGAATTGATTTATCAATTGATTCTGAGGTTGTTCACAGGACAAGTTGCTCATATTGGAGAGATACTGATCTAAATAGGGCAACACTTATAAACCGACATACATAAAACACCCTCGTCTGGCATGTTTATCACATCAACAGATTTCACGATGCTCTTATTGTTATAATATTATAATTTCCTTTTTTTTTGTTGCACCATTTATATTGTCATTTTCTACCGTCACTAACTATTCAGTGCAAGTGTCAACTTAATGTACAATCAATAAGAACAATTACACGCTTGCGTTTTTCTCTTTTATATAAGCAGCTCATCAGTATTTTATGATCCATACCGAGGACAAATCAAGCACGCAGTACTTGTTACTAATTCAGTGTGATCTTCACACTGTCGTTCAAAAACACTTCATCAGAGGTGTGATCTTTAAATAATTAGTCTGTATAAAATGTATAAAAATACATAAAGACATACTTTAAATGACATATTGTGGTGCTTTGTCAAAACCTGAATGTAGGTAAACTTGACATGCAACTAATTCTCTTTCTTTTAATGTTGTTGTGTTGTCTGTCTCAGCCTGTTTTGACGTCTATACGATGCTGTGCTGACAGGCTTTAAGGCTGAACTGAATGTGAGCCCTGCTCTTGTTTCAGCAGTCGGTTTGACAGCTTCTCATAATTACCCTCGGGCATTCTGTCGCCTCAGGTATGGCTCTAAAAAACGAACGTACTTACACTACACAGTCTCCTATTTATTTCTCATCAACACTGATATTGAGCACCATGCAGTGTCTTAAAAACCTCTGTCGTTCGCTGTCATCCCATGTTGATAAGGTAATCATAATATTGCATTTACCACTATAAACCACAGTAATTAATTTAATTTTTGAAATTCCAAATGGTCACGTCTCAGTTTAAATTGTTCGCACTGAATCATACCCTTTGAATGATCAGGATTTGTGCATGAATGGTTCAAAATGATGTAAGATGTTTGTTATCAGGTATCTGTGCTCTTGTTTTGTAATCCTGTGTTTTCCTCATTCTAGGGCTGCGTCCAAAAGCTTGTTGCCCTATCAGGGAATTACTTCATAGGTGGTGTTCGCCTATTCCAGAAGCCCCGCCCATGACCGGTGACGATCTGCCATATTAGCATAGATCCTGCCTTGAGTGTCCTGCCTTTTCTGTTTCCTTGCTGTAACAGCTGGACCAAAAAACAAAAATGTTCTGTCATTGGATGTACCAAAAAACATAAGAGTCTCGATTGAGCCACTGAGGACACTGTGATAGAATTTTATTTATGAAGGAAATGTGCTGAAGAAAGTCGGTAAAGTATTTGCTCATATCATTTTACGCCGGAGTGCTTCACACAAAGATGCACAAAAGATTAACATGACGATGAATGCTATAGTCGATGAGTTGAATCCGCAACAACTACATAAATTTATCCACTAACCGTTCAGAAACGTCCAGTTTCATTCTAAAAGTTGTAACTTCTTCCTGAGTCTCTCTATCAGAGGTTACGTTTTTACAATGTAAGGCTGTAAATTTCGGACATTTTGATGGTGTGAGATTCTCCAGCTTTGTTGTTGTTGAGCTGTTAAAGCTCAACCCTTTTCTGGAAAGGGGGCAGGGAGCAGCAGCTCATTTGCATTTAAAGAGAAACACACAAAAACTGTGTGTTTTTGCTCACACCCAAATAGGGGAAAATTTGACAAGCTATAATAAATGATCTGTGGGAGATTTTGAGCTGAAACTTCACAGACACATTCTGGAGACACCGGAGACTGATATTACATCTTGTGAAAAGGGGCACAATAGGTCCTCTTTCAGGTAACAGAAACAGAATTCCTGTTTTCCTCATGAGGACCAAAAAAGAAAAAAAATGAAAAATGCCAACAAGGTAAAAATTACAGATGCTGCAGAAGTCCATTTTCCAGAACATCAATGTCTTTGTGCATTTCAAGTGCTTGTGAGAGCTATTTTTGAACCTACTTGTTTTTGCATTGATTGCTCTGAATTACTTCTTGGAAGGCAGTGCTTAAAAGATGTAATGATCACGGTGAACCGGTCACTGATTGTTTTGACTGTCCTCTTCCTGGATTTTAACATGAAAAGGTTCGGGAAGAGCAGGCCACATCCAGTGTCCTGCTGATCAGATGATGTGCTTCAGTCAAGCTGTGGTTTTCAGACCAGAACCAGTCAGGGGTGTGAATGGATTCAAAGATGGAGGTCTAAAACTTGACATATTGAATATTGAGTTTCTCTGTCTTTGCTTGATGACAAAACTATAGTTTTGGCTGTGAATTGGTTGTAAATTAAGGTGTTTAATGTTAGTTTTATTTGTATCACAGTTTTTCTTTGAAACACAATGCAATGAAGTGCCAAATTCTAAATACAGATAAAACTGTAAAAAATAAACATGGAAAATTTTGTTAAATTAATGCAGTGCATTGTTGTGCCCTACTTTTACACTTTTTTTTTTAGATATTTTTTATTATGTACAGCTCTTTTTTACGCTGTAGCTCAAGAATAATTTCCCTAACTTGGTCTGTAAAACCTCTGGTGTTACATTGTTTAATGCAGACTTAAGATCTACCAAAACGTGTCCTGAATCTGGAATTTCAAGATGTTGTATGTTGAAATGCAAGACAATACTGACCACACGATTCAATTAATGAGCTCTAAGCTGTGAAAGAAAATTTTAGTGGATCAAGTATTCAAATACTCAGAGGGGAACCCAGAATCCATTTGCCAGAATCCATACCTGCTTATTTGAAAATGTGCATGAAGGGTAGATTTTAAACTTGGATTTCACTGAAGTCATTATGCATTAAAAAACGCCTCTTTGGGATTTAAAATGTATTAAAATATGCATTTTCCTTATTGATTTGTTTGTCATGCTTGCTCTATGTTTGCAGATATTCTGAGCATTCCCTGTTCTCCTCTCCTCTCTGCTCATAGAAAACAATTAGCACTCATCCGATAGGCTCAACATTTCACAGGATGAGTTCCATGCAGGAGGTAGCCGAGATATAAAATAGGGTCACTATAAGACAGTAGTAAGCTATTTATATCTGATCTGACCATTAAAGGATTAGTTCACTTTAAATTAAAAATTACCCCATGAGTTACTCACCCTTACGCTATCCTAGGTGTATATGATGTTCTTTTTTCTGATGAACACTATTAATATTTATATTAATAAACATCTGAGCTTTATAATGGGAGTGAACGGGACCAATGAGTATGAAGCTCAAGAAAGAGCATCCATCCATCATACATGTACTCCACACAGCTAATACAGGGTTAATAAAGGCCTTCTGAAGCATTTGTGTAAGAAAAATATCCATATTTAATTAGTTATTTCCCATTCACTGCCATTATAAAGCTTGGATGCATTAGAGTATTTATTAATATTTCTACGATTGTGTTCTTGAGAAAGAAGAAAGTCATATTCATGAGTAAACCTTGGAGTAATTTTCAGTTTAAAGTGAACTAAAGTACTTTTATGCAACGCAATAGTCACATTCATTTCAATAAAAACTGTTCATTTCTGTATGGAAGCCCGTTTCCGCCACTGTTGAGAAAAAAAAATATTCCGTAAGTCATAATAATGAGAATTTTTCTCATAATAATGACTTAGTATCTCATAATAATGACTTAGTATCTCATAATAATGAGAAACTTTCTCCTAATAATGACTTAGTATCTCATAATAATGACTTAGTATCTCATAATAATGAGAAACCTGCTCATAATAATGACTTAGTATCTCATAATAATGACTTAGTATCTCATAATAATGAGAAACTTTCTCATAATAATGACTTAGTATCTCACAATAACGACTTAGTATCTCATAATAATGACTTAGTATCTCACAATAATGACTTAGTATCTTTAACTTAATAAAAAATGTTGTTTTTTTGTTTTTTTATTAAGTTAAAGATACTAAGTCATTATTATGAGATACTAAGTCATTATTGTGAGATACTAAGTCATTATTATGAGAAAGTTTCATTATTATGAGAAAAGTTTCTCATTATTATGAGATACTAAGTCATTATTATGAGAAAGTTTCTCATTATTATGAGATACTAAGTCATTATTATGAGAAAGTTTCTCATTATTATGAGATACTAAGTCATTATTATGAGATACTAAGTCATTATTATGAGATACTAAGTCATTATTATGAGAAAGTTTCTCATTATTATGAGATACTAAGTCATTATTATGAGAAAGTTTCTCATTATTATGAGATACTAAGTCATTATTATGAGAAAGTTTCTCATTATTATGAGATACTAAGTCATTATTATGAGATACTAAGTCATTATTATGAGAAAGTTTCTCATTATTATGAGATACTAAGTCATTATTATGAGATACTAAGTCATTATTATGAGAAAGTTTCTCATTATTATGAGATACTAAGTCATTATTATGAGATACTAAGTCATTATTATGAGAAGGTTTCTCATTATTATGACTTACGGAATATTTTTTTTGCTCAACAGTGGCGGAAATGGGCTTCCGTATTTCTATATGGTAGCTACTATAAAGTACATTTTTTATGTCAAAGGAGTATTCTGGGTTAAATAAAGTTCAACTCTATATGTGTGGCATGCTGTCAATGACTAAAGACAACAATTTGCACCCTTAATTTACAAAAACGTTCTTGCAATGAAATGGCGACATCCACTAGAATAAATCTTTAACAGTACACATGCTCTTAAAAGCAGCTGCTGGTTGTTTTGAGATCATTTTTACTTTTTGAAACTCAATTTTATTGTAGACAGACATGTTAAAGGTCAAAGTCATCATCTCATGTGAGTATACATTATTTTTAGAAATATAAATAAAATGGTAACACTTTACAATAAGGTTAAACATTATTTAATGTATTAACTAACATGAACTAATCATGAGCAATACATTTGTTACTGTATTTACTAATCTTCATTGATGTTAGTACAGTCAATGTTTGTTCGTGTTAGTTCACAGTGCATTAACTAACGTTAACAAGATTTTAATAATGTATTAGTAAATGTTTAAATTAACATTAACAAAGATTAATAAATGCTGTGTAAGTGCAGTTCATTATTAGTTTATGTTCACTAATTAACCTTACTGTAAAGTGTTTCTAAATGTGTAATGCTTTTCGGTTACACAGTCCTTGTTACAGTGTAAATATACATTTATGTACTGAGTAATATCAATTAACAACATGTGCATATAAGTTAAGTTAGGAATAGAGTTATGTATAGGAATATAATTATGCATAGTTACAAGTACATGTAACAAGGACAGTAAAATAAAGGGTTAAACTTTATTTTACAGTGCCGTAGTTACATTTTAATTACTCATATAAGTACTGAGTACTATTAACTAACTACATGTACTATACTATAGAGTTAGGGTTAGGTTTAGTTACTTGTAATTATGCATAATTTACTGTTTTTACTATAGTAAGTACATGTAGTAATGTGTAACTACGGTACTGTAAAATAAAGTGTTACCAACTATTCGGTTACACTTTATTTTAAGGTTTTTACACTGTAATTATATATTTAAGTACTGAGTAATGACAATTAACTACATGTACTTAATATAGGGTTAGGGTTAATTGCATGTAATTATGCATAATTTCTAGTTATTACTACAGGAAATATATGCAACGTATGTAACAATGACACTGTAAAATAAAGTGTTACCAACTATTCTAATGAGTGAAGTATTACCAAAGACTATCCATACAGAAAGACGGTTCTTATGACTGGGAGAAACTGCAATGCGGAATATGGCGGAATACGTCCCGCCTTCTAAGTAAACGAGCCAATCGCTGATTGGTAAAATCATTACGTCACTACAGCTGCCGTTAAAAGATCCGGTTCCCATAGAAATCTGAGAATTGCACTTATAACTGCACATCCACACATCAGGCTCGTCTAGCCTGAAAAATAAGTCTATTTGAGCATAAGAAACACATTAATTTTAAGTTCACCAAGCAGTGAATCAAATAGATAGGACTTGGTGGTTAGACTTTATTTTAGTCTTTTTTAAACTGTAATTATACATTTAATACTGAGTAATATTAAGTAACTACATGTACTTACGACAGGTTTAGGGTTTGGTTTAGTTTAGGCTTAGTTCCATGTAATTATGCATCATTTTTAGTTATTACTGCAATGACACTATAAAATAAAGTGTTACTGACTTGGTTTGGTAGTGTATAGGGTATATGTCGAATGTCACATGACCAAACCTGGTCATGGTCTCATTCTCAGGGAAAGTGTTAACAGTATGAATTGACGGGCTATCTATGGGATTTTATAAGGTACCTTGCAACGAATCTAGCTTGCTCACATTGTTAGGTGTTTTATTCTATTAAATATCTAAATGAACTATCTAAACGTTAGTGTGAAGAAGAAAAATGAAAAAAGCTTTTAGATATATATGAGGGACATCAGTATTTACTCACTCCTTTTAAGTTATCTTGAATAAAACGGCTCAATTTTTCACAAGGCGCATAAAAGACCGAAACCGGAAGCGATCCGATCTGTTTTATAGAATACGTAAGTTAAATCGACCCTTCGCAAAGACCCGCCCCCCTTTAGTTACTGTTGCTATGTGCGACACGCCATGCGCTCTCACGCCACACATCATGTTCTCACGCAGTGAAAAATACATCAAAGAGGACACTGACAACACTTCGACAGATATATGAAACATTTTCAAATTTAATATCATAATTTTTCAAAGAAGTTTAATCAATAAATAGCGTCTAGTGTGTGTTTAATGTGTGGTGACAGATCGCTGTAGCTCCTCGTGAACCGATCATCTCTTCATACTAGTTCATTTATAGCATCAAATAAACATGAATGAACATCAGAAGGAATGTTGTTTCAAGCGTGGAAAGACGTGAGGACACAATTTATCAAGTTCAAGTTCACCAACGTTAATCTACTAACTCCCCTGACTGCTTTGTCGGACAAAATGGCGGATTCGGGGTTATGATTGGTCAGATCGCCTGTCAATCAAACTGCCAGCGAAGGGTCAATTGCTCATAACCCATATTACTGAGTGAACCTTTAACAAATATTTTAATTTTTCTATTTCTACAACATATTAAACACAACGTCCTGACATTTATGAAAATATTATTTTATTGAGATCTTCCAGTCAAAATCAAGGTTGAATGTACGTCAGAGTGGTTTAACGGGTTATACATATATAAAATATGTCGATATTTAAATTTAAGTTGGGAGGTTACGTTTTCTTAAACCAAAATAGGCTGCAAAATCCCCTCTAAAGAAAACAAGCATTTGTGTAACTGGACTTTAATGACAACGTCCTCATGTGACAACTAGCCCCGGTGTTCTGACAAATCAGGTATTGATTTTTTTTTTTTTTTTTTTTTTTTTTAAAAAGAGAGAAAAAGTCTGCGACAGAAAAACAACGACAAGAAAGGGGAAACCAAACCCATCACTAATAAAATAAATATTTTTATATTAATTCAATTTTATTATTATTATTATTATTAATATTACTATTATTATTTTCCTGGTCAACAGTCTTACATAAAAAGCCTTTGTTGTTCGCGAATCTGATTCCTCCGGTGTCAGTCTTAATTCTGTCCAGTAGGTGGGACTTTATACTCGTCATTCGGAGCATCGCCTCTTTCAGCGGTACTTTCCTCCAGCTTGGCCACTGAGAGCATCTCTATGATGGACTGTGGAACGGAAAGTCGCGGCGAGTTGTGGCATCTGCTCTCGTTCTTTTGATAAGGCGATTAGATCACGAGCCCAGCCTCATATGATGTTCCCAGGCGCGCGCACTCTTATGTAGCAAACGCAATTGGACATTTAACACTCATATCTTCATCAGCGATCTCCACCATCACCATCCTCACCAGCCCTGGAAGACGTCGAGTCGCTTCGGACCCAAAAGTCATGGATGTATGGTTCTGTTCAGCGGTGCCGGCGTTCACCTGGAGGCTTTTCTTTCTCTCAAGCATCTTCCAGGGTTACTGGAGCTCCATGCTCGATTGTCCACCAACATGCGGCTGTTCGCCCACTGAGATCTATTGCAATAAGTCCGACAGTGGAAATTTCTTCCCTTTACTTGCTCTGCAAGATCCGGCGGGCAATGGCAGTAACAATAATGACATTGAAGAGCTCTTCAGGAACATCACGTCCATGTAAGTGGGCTTCTGTCCCTCTCCTACTGCGCAAAATTTAGATATAGGCTATATGTATATATATCATATAGGAGCCAAACTTGCCTTGCATATCAAATATGCGTTAGTATATCAACTTTTATTTTGTATAATGCTTTTTTGAAATCATTTAACAGCGTTTTAATATCAAACACTGTGAAATTCGATGATGCTATTGCTGTTTCACTGGTGCCAATTTTATGTCGTGCTTCTGCATTCATTAATAATCATAACCTGTTTGCTTTCTCGTTGATTTAATCAATGCAGCCGAGTGTTATTGAATGACATGACTGTGATGATCAGCCTTAGACTTTACCCTTGAAACGGATTGTTTGTGGGTGCACATTAATATTCATATGCATCGTTGTGACATTTATATTGTAGAAGTGATTGATAATCTAAGACTAGTGAGCAGCAATGCACCAACAGGTTACAGAGATTTCTTTCATTCAGAACTCTGGACAGCTCCTACAATCTGCTGGATGATTGAATGCACAACATTGATGTGTTATGAACTTCTATATTCATGTGGAACATGAGTGAGATGGCGATCTGATTCTCTTGTCCTTTTCGTGGCTGGCTGTACTGTGATAAAAAAATGTTTCAGTGAAGACATGATTTATTTAGTTGCTCGCTCAGAAAATGGAGGGGATCCTTCAAAGTTTCAGTTTTTCAATCAAAAGTGTCTGTTCTTTAATTTTATCATTGAGGTTAAATTTATGCATGAAGTTTTTGAAGCAAAAATACAGTAATATTGTAAAATATTATTACCATTAATTTTTCTATGACAATATATGTTAAAATGTAATTTATTCCTGTGGTCAAAGCATCAGTACTCCAGTCTTCAGTGTCACATGATCCTTCAGAAATCATAATAATATTTGCTGCTCAAGAAACATTTATTATTATCATCAATGTTTTTTTTTTTTTACTGGTACATTTTTTTCAGGATTCCTTGATGAATAGAAAGTTCAAAAGAACAGCGTTTATTTGAAATAGAATCATTTGTAACATTATGAATGTCTAAAAGTATTAATTTATTTAATTTCTTTCCCTCCAAAAAAATCTTAGTGACCCCAAACTTCTAAAAATTCAATTTCAAATAAATGCTGTTCTATTTATCAAAAAAATAAATAAATAAATAAATGCTGAAAATTAAGCTTTGATCATGGGAATAAATTATATTTTAACACATATTCACATAGAAAAGAGTTATTTTAAACTGTAATAATATTTTGTAATATTACAGTTTTTACTGTATTTTTGATCAAATAAATGCAGCATTGGTGAGACTTTTGACACATTAAAAAAACCTTAATCTTTTCAAACTTTTGACCAGAACTGTACATAAAAATCAATATATTTCAAATACAACTATTTCAATTAATTATCTAATACATTATATATATAAAAACAGTCGTGGATCATCCAGTGATGACAGGACAGTAAAGATTCAATATGTAAATTTTTGAATATATATAGACACTTTTGTGTCTTTTGTGATGTTGTTGCAATCACATTTGAAACTCATCGTATGACTTACAAGCACATCATCAAGTTTTTATGAGGCCTTTTTTTTTGCGTTAAGTAGGTCAGGAGTGCCATTTGAGAATTAAGAAGCACGTCAGGGTTTTGCTCTTTCATGCGAAGAAGCGTTACTATAGAACGGGACTGACCCTGTCTCTCCCTCTACAGCCCCTGCAGTATTGGTTGAAGTTGTCCTTTAAAGGAAATTTGTGCTCAAATTTTGTTTGTCACTCTTAATGGTTATAATAGGGATTTTTGTTGGGGGAAGCTGATCGTAGATCAGTGTAAGCAGGCTACTCGGAGACATCTGCGGGGGCTCCACTTTTACTGAGGAATATAAATGAAGCACCTTCTGAGGCAACAATCAAAAGACGCATTGATAACCTGTGGGAGCAAAGGAGGTTCAAAAAGGAAGTGCTTGAGATCTGGAAACGAGGCTCGGGTTGAGCTGTTCGAGCTTTTGAAGTTTGTTTCTAAGGTGATTGTATTTTAATTAGCTTATGATGAATCACGGAGACAAACAATAGTCGTGTTAGACATACTGTATAGAATTGTTGGTAGCCGTTGTTTGTTTGGTTCAATATTTCACAACAATCTGTCAAATAACATGTAACTTATAAAAGTCTTGGGATTTCCAAAGAAATTCATAGTGTATAGAATAATATAGTGATTAAATGTCAATGTCAAATTAGGGGAATCTCATGAGACAGCTCATATACATACATAAACATATATATATATATGTATATGTTTGTTTGTTTTATATATATATATATATATATATATATATATATATATATATATATATATATATATATATATAAAACATACAAACATATACTTATACATACATTTATAAACATATTTATATATATATATTTATATATATATATATATATATATATATATATATATATATAATTAGTTTTATTTATTTTTAGCATCATTTTCTGACAATTCTCATTATCGCAAAAAATTTGAATTATTACTTTAATGTGAATTTGTATATCAATATGTATTTATCAATACATTGTATTTATTCAATATGGTAAAAACAATTAGAAAGTAAACTACAGCAGTACCATTACAGTAATGAGAAACTAATGAGAATTACCGCTGAGAATAATAATTACAACAACAACAAAAAACACTCAAAAGTAAAACATCCAGATGCATTATGGTATGATAATTTTGGGGGGAAATGTGCTCAATTCTTCTGAAAATAATGAAATAATGGCACTGCAAAAAAATCATAATGGTTTTAAAAACTGGCTTCATTTGCTTAATGCAAAATATTATTTATTTTCCCTTTTCTTTTAATATTACAGTGAAAAGTGACTGCCCAAATTTTTACTTGGACACTAGAAGGGTCACGGCTCCTTGTTTAAAAAGCGATAATACACGCACAGTCGCATGGGATATTATGTTCATATCAAATTAATGTAAATGAATGAATAACTTGAGCTCCTCTAGTCTCACTAAATGGGTGATGGGAGTTCAGGAGAAGAGGAGAAAGCATTGGCGCTCTACAGAAACAGTGAGGATTTGTTTTGAACAGAGCTTTCTGTTTAAAGCCTGCTTTTTCACTATCAGTAAATGTATCCCACAATGTAATGTAATAAAGCGTTGATTTACCCTGCTGCTTCTTTAATTGGAAATGTGGCCATGTCAAGCTCTGTCTGCGTGTTAACGGTGAGGTTTCTAGGTCAAAACGAGCACTATTCTTTATAATTAGAGAGCCTTCAGATAGCTAAAGTTCATCTGAGGGAGCTGCAGTGTGTAATGCATAATTATGTTGTATGATATGTATAAAGAGAAGCACAAAGAATCTAGATCTTCTGTTCAAATCGAGGTTAAATATTATTACTTAAAGCAAAACACTTGAGGCAGAGCATGACAGGATTTTACTTGAAAATAGCAACATTTGAAATTAATTAGAGACGATTTATAGAATGTTCTGAACACAAATTTTCTGTAAAGACATTTTTAAAGGGGTCATGAACTGCATTTAAAAATAAAAAGTATGTTCTTTGACTTCCAATTAGAATGATTTTTACATCAAAAAACGTCCTAATTTAGAAGTAATAGGCTATTTTCTCTACCCTCTCTTTGAAACACTCCATTTTGTTAGGCATGCCGTATTCAAGTTTTGGAAGTTAACACCCACTGCTGTGATTGGGCAACAGTTTTGCATATTAAAATCAATTTCAACGTGTGGAATTGTTTTGAAAATGCTAGGATCAGCAATGCAAAGAATTTGGCGCTTCTAGAGACTGTTTTTGTGTCTGTCTTGTATTCATGCGTGAATCGGTGGGTGTGGCTAAAGAGGCAATAGGCGTGTTCGGCTTCATGCAGCGCTGCACAGGCCGATCAGCGTCTGACCTGAAGCAGCGCATGCCGGTTAGACATTTTGTCCGACTTGAAACCGCGCCGACGCCGTGTGACTGTGACGTACAGCTTCAAAGTACCGCGAGAGCGATTCGAGAGCAGCCGGCTGAGTCAACCGGCACTTTCTCAAGAGCGGCTGCACGAGCTCAGCTGTTCCACGATTGGCCGGATTCACCGCATGACTACGATCACGTGTTTATTCTCACACCTTAAGTTCCACTAATGCTCACAAATCTGCATTTTCATGTAGTCACAATGTTATATTGTGTCATGTTAATTAGTACCGTACCCATTCTTACGGTAAACCGATTTCAATATCGAGACCGATATGTATTTTTCAAAAACCGCCATATGGGTGTGAACGTGAAACAGCTGCTGTATCTAATCCATGAAGCCCTCTGTAGAGATTTCTATTAACTGTATACCATTCTTACACTAATGGAAACAACTTTAGAACACAACAATAAATAACTCCCAACACTAACTCGCTTTAATACCATGTAGAGCCGTATGATTTCCGCGATACAGAAAACACGGAATCCAGTCACAAGAACTTACTGTATAAAGCGAAACGTCACAGAATTTGGCAATTTTTGGAGGAATAAATCAAAAGTAGGGCTGTACAATGAATCAGATATCGATACGGACTAGTGTCTGTGAATATTTAGCTAAAAAAGACTGTTATTGAAATCTGAAATCTGTGTGAATGGTACAACTCTCGACATTTTTTGTATCATACACACAGGAAGCCAAAGGTATTCATGACCCTTTCAAAATAAACGTTTGGTATAACTTGAAATAACCGAAATATTTTACAATAGAGCGTGCTTCGATTAATAGAGATAATAATAACACCGTTCATTAAAACACACAAATTCAAAAAGGTCTTCTTTGAAATTGCACAGTAAAAATGTAGCCTACTTATTATTATTGTTAATTTAATTTAATAATATTAAAGTCATTTGATTAGATTAAATTTGTATAATACATTTTTATATGCCCTTACAATGTTTATTTAATATATATTCCCTGTACTCCTGTCAGTAAAAAGTGCCAAAATAAAGGTCCAGTGAAACAAAAAAAAGAGAAAAAAACGTGATGAAACCACCAGAATTTAAAAAAAAAAAAAAACATGATACAGATTTTTAATCAAAATTAAAACTCATAAAAACGTAGGCCCCACTTGTAAAGAATCCGCTCTGTCTTTCGTCCACTTGCCACTAGATGTCGCCCTCCCATTTCATGGACTCTATCCACAACACTACATTTCCCATAAGTCCCTTACCTTTATGTTGATTACTGCCCAGCTGTAGGCGATCTAGCTCACTATTTAAGTTTACTCTGTAGCCCATGTTATTTGCAAAGTCTTGTTAATCCTAGCATTGCAATTCCGACCGTTATATCCCTGTCTTGTTTGCCTGTTTCTCTGTTTTTGATGTTTATCTGCCCGCCTTTTGACCTATCGCCTGGATACTCACTACGAGCCTGCCTGTTCCCTGCCACTTCTGTTTGCTGTCTGATTGACCATTGCCTGTTTGACCACGTTTTGTTAATAAAGCTCGCACTTGGATCCTACCCCGCTGACTCATCATTACACCATTTCATTGATATTTAAATAGTATATGCTTATATTGAACTTTATTCTTGTACAAACAGACGTCGTTTTAAGCAGTAAAGTATTGAACGAAAACGTCTGTGTATTTGGCAAATATTGCATTTATTTCACTTCATCCGTAACAAAGCATGCAAACAGCAGATGAAACTTACAGGATATTTTTCCGGTACAGAGAGTGAAAAAGATGTGACATTTCAAATTGAGCAAAATATCTCATTAAATAGATCACATCATGAAATAATCACCTGGTTGCTGTAGTGGCTGAGAGAGAGCCACACTTCTCACTTTTGTGATTTTTACCCTTTGTGTCTGTTTCTCGAGGCGGTAAAAAACAAAGCTACATAATCGCAGCAGCACCAGAATGACAGCAGCGCGATGCCTCGACGTCACTCTTTTTGACACCGCACAGACTTCGTCTGCCACCACAAGACTACTTTCAAGGCGGCATTATTCCACCATGAAATACTGAACACTTTGAATCCATGAACAAAATTCCTTTGATCCTCCTTTTCTAGGTCACATAAAATCCTACATGCCACAAATTCCTTACCAACACAACTATATTTAGATCCAATTTAATGAATATTTTCTCTCTTTGAAAGCGTAATTTGTGCACACAAATCAAGCTAACAGTGCGCAAAGTTTTGAATGCGGTCCACGAGACTGTGCATTACAGAATGCATCATGGTCCTACCTGCTGCATAACATACTTGAATAGAGTTCAGCTGCAGTTCGGCAGAACCTCAGATATAGGTTCATATAATATCGTGAAATGGAATCTGTCAGACATTCACGCTTTTTTCTTTTTTCCCTAGACTATGAGCCGAGTAGATATGGAGATTGAAATTGAAATACAGCAGAAAGATTTTAAATGGAAAATGTCCTATCCTATTAAAAGTGTGTACGGTTCTTGTCATATGCGAGATTCTCCAAGGGCTTAGAATATGTGAAAAAGAGATGTATGAAAGTGTCTCAGAATCCGATTTGACATATATGACATGAAAAGACTGCTGTCACTGTCACTGTATTTTTAATTCATATAAAATGATTTCTTAGATTCCTTATTTCAGTTATGTGTCTGTATTCATACTGACAGGTTTCAAAAACCTGCCCGCTGCAAACTTTTAAGGCAGCAACCTAACTATAATGGAACATTGTGAGTAAATAATTTGAAATGCAACTCTTACAAATAGTTTTCCTCACACAAAGTGCACAGGAGACTCACAGATGGTTTAATGTATCACTGCGCTACTCTAATAAGCATTATATATATATAATTTTTTATTTTTTCACGCTTGGGGAGTAACGAAATACAAGTAACTTAGTTACATATTTAAAATACAAAATTTGATTCACTGTATTTCATTACAGTTACATTTTAAATGGGTGGTAATCAGATTACAGTTACATCTGAAAAGTGTTTTAGATTACCAAAGTGATTACTTTGAATTTTACTGTCATTTAAACATTCATGTAAACTGTGACAGAATAAGAGGGATGTGTTTCACATAACAGAGTTTTACATATACTTAATGACCTAATTTATTAAAAGTTGCCCCATTTAAAAATGTACATATTGAATCTTTACTGTCCTGTCATGACCTGATGATCCACGACTGTTTTTATGTTTTGTGATGGTTGTTAGTGAGTGCCTTTGTAATTGTAAAAAAGGTAATTGTGACTTTTTATCTCACAATTCGATTTTTTTTCCTCACGGTTTGCATTTCACAAGTGTGTTTTTTCTCAGAATTGAGAGACTATATTGCACATGCTGACTTTTTTCTAGTAATTCTGAATTTATATCTCAACTTCTTTTCTTGCAATTCTGACTTTTCTCAATATTGTGAGTTTATATCTCATAATTCTGACTTTTCTTGATATAGTGAGTTTATATCTCAGAATGTTGACTTTATAACTCATAATTGCAACTTTATATCATGCAATTCTGAGAAAAGTCAGAATTATCAGATTAAAACTTGTAATTACCTTTTTTGTGTTTGTTACATATTATTGATATTCCAAAGTATTCTAAAGTATTTAGATTAAGTTACAAAACTTGGGTAATCTAATGAAATACGCTACAAATTACTTTTTAAAGCATGTATTTTGTAATCTGTAGTGAAATACATTTTAAAAGTAACCTACCCAGCCCTGTATATATATATATATATATATATATATATATATATATATATAGTGGCTGGTCTGTGTGTGCAATTCCACAAACCTGGAAGAGCTTCTGAATGAAGTATTTCAAAATGAATACCTTTGAAATAAGTAATTTAGTTGTTGATTGCAGTAGCTTTGTATGTGTTTGCTCAAAAGGATCAGTGTAAGCAGGAATAATAATAATAAAAAAAAAGAATAAAATCTTTCAGAAAGGTGCTTTTATGAGTCCCACAGCGAGCACAATGGAAACGCAACACTTCCTAACCACTACTTCACAGTTGGGCTGCAAAATTTCTCACAATGAATATCCGTCCTTACTTTATTTGAATCAGAATATAGTTAGTTAACACTTGTTGTAAGCGTGGGGAACTAGAGGAAGTCAGTGTACACACACACTACGTTTGCCGTCCCAGCCGGTGGCTTGCAAATTATGATCAACAGCATGTATCTACCAGGACCCCAGATGGGATGTGCTTTAAACACTTTATTTTCACAGCCCAAAGTCTTCCAGATTTGCATGCTGTATGTCATTTTGGGCTTCTTGCCAGTACAAAAGAGAACAGTGATCCACTATTTTATTCAAAAGCTTCTCATACAACTATGGGCTGCGAGAAAACTCATCAGGGGATATGTCATGTATATATTGCTCAACTCAAGACAAGACATATTTAATGCACAAAAGAAAGCTCTCTACATGATATAGTACTAGGAGACTTGTTGATAGACACACCTGCTGAAGTTTTGCACCATGAAATCAACAGCAAGCCAAAATATTTTCTTGTTTTTTATTATTAACGCGGTGGCCAGTGACAATCTGGAACACCCGATAAAGACTCCGGCAGCGGTGGTAAGCTTAAAGCAGTATTTACATGTAATCGTTGTATAACGCTAAATTATTTTAAAATTATGGTTTAGATATGTTTAACTATGCTTTCCCTATAGACTATATTAAAGTAAGTCACTTTTTTTTAGTATAATTTTTGGGCTGCCAAGGAGAACATTCAATGACTCATGAAAACAGTCATTTGTTTTACTCAGAGTTTTAAATAAATCGTTCTACTGAACCACTTAAAGATGGTCACTTGTCTGAAAAATCTGTTGTGCAACTTTTAATTTAGAAGTGATGTGCTGCATTTACAGTTAAAATGATCTGTTTTATAAAAACAAAATTATATTATAATTCGTCATAGCGTTGATAACCCTATTCCTCAAAATATTCTCTTATGTGTTCTGCAGAAGAAAGTCATTTAGTTTTGGAACACGATAACAGAAATTTTATTTTTGAGTGGATTTTCAATTTAAAGCCTTTTATTCTATAAAAGTACAGCGTGCTCTCATGCTTGTACTCTATGTTAAATTAGTTGGGCATGTTTTTACAATTAAAGCTTTGTACTAGCGCCTAGATTTGTAGGCTGTAGGGTCCCTAGGAAATTGTTTGCGTCCTCTGTTGAGGATTGGATCTGGTGAAACATGAAGCAATATTATTAATGTAATTCAGTGCAATAAAGCAATGCTCATTACACATATTACTGCCCCATACAACACACACTCACAGACTTCAAAACAAATAGGGTTAGTTCACCCAAAAATGAAAATCCTGTCATTAATTCCTCACCCTCATGTCGTTCTACACCTTCGTTCATCTTCAGAACACAAATTAAGATATTTTTGATGAAATCTGATGGTTCAGTGAGTCTCTATTGACAGCAAGATAATGAACACTTTCAGATGCCCAGAAGATACTTATTAAAACGAACCCTGGTGCGACTGCTCAGTTAGTGCGGTTCACACCGCACATATGTGAACGCTGCCATCCGAACCCTGCTGCGCACCAAACAAGCATCTTTTTAGCGGTCTCGGTCCACTTCCAAACGAACTCTGGTGCAGTTCGATTGATAAATGAACGCAACACGGACCAAAGACGCGTAAACGAACCAAAAACAGGACGTGATGTCACAAGATGCGACGCTACAAGTCAGCTGATTTGACGACGCGGGAAGATCGGCGTATCCAAAATGAGTCGAGGGCAAACGTGGAGCAACGAGGAGGTGAAGTTTCTGTTTCTGCACTCAACGGAGGAAATCCTGCTGCTGTTTTGAATGTTTTGAACATTTTATGCGCTCTTCGTGAGTTCTCAGCTGGTAAAAATAAAGCATATGTACACGCATAAAATGATGGCATTTAATCCAGCACACAGCATTATTTTGAATGTTCGGTAAGCGAGCTCCGTCGCGAAATATACGTCATAAAAGCCGACCAATCAGGTTGTGACCGTATCCCTGTGCCTTTGGTTCGATAACTTTAGGTTCGCTGTTAAAAATGCCAGTGTGAACGCTAAGCGGACCAGGACTATATGTTTTGTTTTTGTTTTTTGGTCCGGATCAAATGAACCAAACCAACCGAACTACAAGTGTGAACGCACCCTCAAACATATTTAAAACAGTTCATGTGAGTACAGTGGTTCAACTTGAGGCCACAACTGGAGGCCATATGACTGTAGTAAACTCAATGTAATGTTCAAGAAACCAGTTTGAGATGATTTGAGCTTTGTGATAAGGTGCCATCAGAAGATGGTAGACTGTGGTCATAAAGGGATAGACATGGTCAGCAGCAATTCTCAGGCAGATTGTAGCATTTAAACAATGCTCAATTGGTGTGCCCAAAGTCTGCCAAGAAAATATCCACCACACCATTACACCACCGGCAGCCTGAGCCATTGATACAAAGCACGATGCTTTCATGTTGTTTACACCAAATTCTGACCCTACCATCTGAATGTTGCAGCATTCAGATCAGGCAACATCTTCTGTCGTCCAGTTTTGGTGTCCTGTGTGAATTGTAGCCTCAGTTTGCTCTTCTTATCTGACAGGACCGGCACCGGTATGTCTTCTGCTGCTGTAGCTCATCTGATTCAAGGTTGGACATGCTGTGTGTTCAGAGATGCTCTTCTCCAGACCTCCAGAGTTTGAGTTGTTGTTTCCGTTCTAGTAGCTGGAACCTGGTCATTCTCCTCTAACATCAACAAGGCATTTTATCCCAAAGAACGGACCCTCACTGGATATTTTCTCTTCTCTGTAAACCATAGAGATGGTTGTGCATGAAAATCCCAGTAGATCAGCAGTTTCTGAAATAGACAGACCAGCCCATATGGCACCAACAACCATGCCATCTTAAAAGTAACTCAAATCACCTTTCTTCTCCATTGCGTACAAAAGATTTCTATTTCAAATAAATGCTGTGCTTTTGAACTTTCCATTCATGATTCAAAACGAATCATGGTTTCCCCCAAAATAAGAAGCTTTTTCTTAATCATCAAATCAGCATATTAGAATGATTTCTGAAGGATCATGTGACGCAGAAGACTGGAGTAATTCAGATCACAGCGATAAATTACATTTTGAAATATATTAAAATAGAAAACCGTTATTTTAAATGAAATGAAGTTGAAGCAGGATCTAATTGCAGCAGTTTTCAAAACAGAACAGAACACAATGTAAAATGCAACAATAACGGGCAACTGAACCAAACGCAGGCCTTAAATACACAGTGAACTAATAAAAAAAGTAACAAGACACAGCTGACATGACTAATTAAACAATGAGTAACCTAGGAGACTAACTAGAAGTGGGAACAAAAGAGAAAAAAAGTGCAAAGCTAAATTATTTATATCCCTGGCAGTCACCATATTGTTGTTTTTACTGTATTTTGATCAAATAACTACAGCTTTGAGACATTTCTTTTAAAAACTTACCGGTTACACTTATTTTAAGGTGTCAGTGTTACAGTGTAATTATAAATTTAGGTACTCAGTAATAATAATTAACTACATGTACTTACTATAGGTCTAGGGATAGGAGGAAGGTTTGGTTTAGGGTTAATTGCATGTAATTATGCTTAATTGCTAGTTATTATTACAGTAAATACATGTAACGTGTAACAGTTACACTGTAAAATAAAGTGTTACCAAAATACCTTACCATTCCCCAACTTTTGAATGGTTGTATAAATGCTCTAAACAACATGCAAAAAACATAATAGCAGATTTTATATTTATATGACCATCTCTGTGTTTTCTTGATATATTCTCCCCACCAGAGAGCAAAATCTGAGTCTATTTTCTCCTGAAATTGCCCATTGTTCTGTGTTAAGGAAGTCATCTCGTGCAGGTTTTCCAAACAAGTGCTCTCTGCAGCCTTTGGCATGGCAAGTGACATTGGCGTCCCAAAACCAGGAAGTTATTGGCGTCCGTACCATTATTGCTGCTCTGTCTAATGCTCTCTGCCTCATGGGACCTAATTATGCTCATTTTCATTTTGGCTAAAGCTCAGGAGTGGATGAGGGTAGAGATGTGCAGAATGTAGATACAGCACAGAAGGGGTTTTGTTGTGCCTATATTTAGACTGCCAGGTCTGGACATGGATCATGGAGTTGCGATGCATTGCACACAGTTAATCTGAGGCACATTGATACATGGCCTAAAAACGCACGCCTGCCTAGACACGGTTAGTTTGGGAAGGTTAAGTCTTACGCACTTTAGCTTCGATAATATTCCAGCAGCACTTTGGATCAGAAATACTTAACGTGGAGGAGATCTCCTTTGAGAATATGTAATTGCTCTGTTGCTGGTCAGAGTCAGATGTTTTAGAATGAACACTTTTGGATGTTTTACCTTTATGTCGTTTTTTCCATGCAACACAAAAGGATAAAGTATTTTTTCTCAATACAATTACAAAAATCCTGACGAAAGCAATCAAAAAGGATGCAAAAGCATGATATAAGGAGTCCAAATAATGTTGTGTGAGGAGCAGATCAGAATGTATGTCCAGTCATATGGGATTGAAATGACATAATGAGTGTGAACTAACTGTTAAATGATGGTGCTAGCAATGTGATTTATGTTTTCTTTTAAAAAGAGAGCTCATTTCTAGGTCTGTTCTACATATATTCCATAAACACATTTTTATAAGTGATAAAATGACAATATAGGAAGATGTCAAGAATGTCAAAAGGCATTGCTGATAGTTGTATTGAATAGGGAAAATGACATTTGCACATTTTTAAAGGTCACCGCTAAATGGGGACGCTTTAATTGCCCTGTGTATACTAGAGGTGAAACATTATCGTGATTTTACCTCAATCGAACACCTTTTCCTAAGCAAGTCAGACAAATTGATCAGTGAGCTCAATATTTGAATACTTTTAAGTCTATTAGTGAGCAAAGAAGTCAATACAGATTTCAATCATTTCCAGTTCTCAAGCTTTTTCCACAATATCTGCTACGATCCTAAATTGAAGTACTTATCTACAGCCATGTCAAGTTTTAAAGTTGTTTTATCAATAAATATATAACTGTCCAATGATATAAGCCTACTAAGTGCAACAAAATTCCATCGTTTTTTAATGAGTCATTCCCAAATGTGAATGAGTCATCTACTTCGGGTAAAATAAGTATTGAAAACGTCAGCATTTAAAAAAAAAAAATATTAGTACACATGGTTCCAATGCAGCATTTCACATAAAATTTGAAATTTCGAACAGACATCGATATTTACTTAAGAAATCTACACAGATGAAGAAATCATAATTTTGACGTCTATTAAAAATCTATGTGTAAATGACTCAGGACTAACTGAAATTGTATTTAATAGTCTTTTTTTTTGCAATTACAGCTTCAAGGTGCATCCTGTATGACCAAACTTTAAATGTTGAATACTCTGGGGGTCTGTCTTGTGAATTTTGATCTTCAGTTCCTTTCACAAATATTCTGTTGGGTTTAGGTTTGGTGATTGACTGGGACATTCTAACAACTTTATATTCTTCTTCTGGAACCAATTCAAACTCTCCTGAGCCGTGTGTTTTGGATTTGTTGTCCTGGTGGAAGGTCCATCAAAGTCTCATCTTCATCATCCTGGTGAATGGCAACAAATTCATCTCAAGAATTCCCAGTTCCCATGCTCCATTCATCTTCCCTTCAATAACATTGATTCTGCCAGTACAATGAGAAGAGAAACAGCCCCATACCATGATGCTTCCACCTCGAAAATATCTCTGTTGGTATGGTATTTTTAGGGTCATATGCAAAGCCATTTCCCCTTCAAACATGGCATGTGGTATTGTTGCAAAAAGTTCAAATGTCTTCAAATGAGCTTCAAAATGCCCTTTCTTCAATAATGGAGCTTTCTGTGGTGAGTGTGCATGGAGGCCGTGGCGGTGGAATGCATTTCCTATTATTTTCTCTGTGACAACTGTTGCCTCCAAGTCTTTCTGGACCTCTTTCCGAGAGCTCCATGGTTCTTGGACTAGTCTTCTGACTAACCTGACTCCCTGATCAGAAATCTTACGAGGAGCTGCTTTGCATGGCCAGTTGATGGTGGAATGATGTTCTGTTCAGTTGTAGAAAATGGCCTCAATGGTGCTAAAAAGGAACATTTAGGATTTGGAAAATCCTTCTGTAACCAGTAACGTTGTTATATACAGCAAAAATCTTGTTGTGAAAGTCTTGGGAGAGCTCTTTGCCTAAGCCTTTTTCTAACCTAACAACATCCATTAACATAAACTGATTCTAATTTGCACAGGTGAAATCTGTTGCTTTCTTGACTTGCCTTGCCTTAGTGTACTACTTTTTCTTAGAGTGTTCCATACTTTTTTCCTATGTCATTTCACTTTATTGCACATGACTTTTTTTATGGATAGTAGAATTATGATTTCCTTGTTTGTATTGATTTCTTGAGCTAATACCAATATCTGGTCAAAATTTGATGTGAATTGCTGCATTGGAACTTTAAGTATTCAACACTTATTTTACCTGCTGTTCATTACAGAATCGAAAATATATTACATAATATAGAGAGTTGAATCATTGAATCATTTTTGCGAAACTGTTCATTTACATGAACCATCCGAACAAACTGATTCAGTAGAATGAATCGGACTTTCCAAAACTATGAGAGAACGGCACTTTTAGGACGAATCGATTCACTAAATGAGTCAGGCTTTCTTATCCAAGCTCTGTCCCAAATGGAATGGAATCCCAAATGGAAATCAATCCCATACAGACTTAAACTGAGGGAGGAACTTTGCTCTGTGGAACACCATTCACTCTTAAAAATAAAGCTGCCATTTGCCATTTTTGTTCCCCAAAGAACTTTACAGCGAATAGTTCCATCATTAGAACCATTATTTTAATAATCTAAAGAGCTTTTTTCCACTATAAATGGAAAGTGGAATGGAAAGGTTCAATGGATGTTAAAGGTTCTTTATGAAACCTGTATTAAAGATTATAATTTCTTTTATTTTTGTCATTGTTTACAATTCTTTTACAATTCTTAGTAAGATGCCCGATTTAATTGGCTCAGTCCTAGTTTCTCTTCAGTTAGCCGCTTATTGATGTGTATCTTTTGCTTGTGCAATTTAAATAACACAAGTGTTTGTATTTCTGTTCTTGTCTAGAAAGCACGCATTATGTACTCACTGCTCATCTGCTTTGCTCTAGCTGCTTCAATGGATTAATAAAGTGGTCAAATGGAATTGTATACTGGACTCTGGTGTTCTTACAGACACCCCTGCTGGAATCAAGCCAGACATTTCCTCCTTAAGCCTTACTCCCCTTCCAGAACCACTAATGCTAATAAAGAACCGTTACTTTTAGGCGTGTACATTAGCATATCAAGTGTTCAGAACACCCTAGCAACATGCTGACCAATCAGGAACCTTAGGAACTATAGTAGTGGTCTGGCTTTAGCACTAGTACAGACAAACACCACTCATTTCGTCATAAAATATAAATGTAACAGGCTGTCATTGAAGCTGTCTTCATTTAGAAAAACATACCAGCCGGTTGCACCAGCTGGACGTAAAAAAGTTAGATGTAAGCTCTACGCTGGACTTAGTTACGTCCAGCTCTGAATATTTACACCTGTTGAACCATCTAAAACTCGACTTGGCGCAGCCGCTCTTAGCGTAGATGATGCGCGTACACGCTGATATGTTCTACCGCAGTGTCAGTTGAGACACCGTTCGCATTACTATGGTTACAAATGTGGATTTATTGGCTCCAACGAATAGATGAAAAATGACTGTTGAGGCAAAAAAAAAAGAAAATTCAATTACTTTGATTGTAAAACAAGAAACATTATTGAGAAATTCAGTGAGTATATGCATATTTTGGTATGGTAGCAAAATAATTCAGTAAGGAATAAAAAAACAAGACATCTGGCAAAAGAAAACAGCTGTTTACAATTTTATGGAGCAAGTTTACTCTCCAGAACATTCTCGTTCACTGCTCCCTGCTGGTGGAATGATCTCCCTACTTTCATCAGGAACGCAAAATCCCTGGCAATATTCAAGAGACAGCTGAAAACTCATCTCTTCCGTGAACACTCAATCCCTTCATAAAAAAAAATAAAAATTCCAATCCTTTCCTTTTTCCCCATCCTACTCTAGCTTATGGTACTGAGCAATGTATGAAACTTGCATTGTGAGCACTTCCTGTGTCTATTTGCCAATTCATGATGAATTGCTTGTTTGTTTCCTCACTTGTAAGTCGCTTTGGATAAAAGCATCTGCTAATTGATTAAATGTAATGTAAATGTAAATGTAAAGTTGTACCGAGGACAGCTTTGAAAAACACAATGACGCACCATGATCTCAATGTTTTTATTTGTCTTTATTTTCATCATGGAAACAAGTCAAGACTTCTCACTTTACACGTACCTTTGACTAGGCGTAAGATTTAGTCTCAGACGTGCGCCACGCTCAGATGGTGCAACAGGTATTAATTCAACGTAGGACTTAAAACGCTTAATCTTACGTTAAGCTTAGTCTTACGACCAGTTGTACGTCCAGCTGCTGCAACCGGCCCCAGAAGTGCTGCCTCACATAATGCTACATATATTTCCTCCGTTTAAAATGCAAATCAGCATCCAGGCACCTACGAATGATTCATAGCTCGTTAGTGCTAAAGGTGAGGCATGTGGAATTTATACATCAGATATGTAAATCCTGGACTGAAACCTGAAATCAGCAACAGATGGAGTCCAGCTGTAATTTCATCAACTAGATCCATTAGAAATAAGGCATGTTGTACACCTGTCTCAGAGTAATTACATTTATTCAGATGTTATGTGGGTGTAGTAAGGAATCAGTGAAGCGTAAAACAGTTTGTTTACTGACTCAAGCAGTCATGCTGAAAAGTATTGTAGATGTGGTTTCTCTAATTGCTTTTATAGTGTTCGAAATAATTTCATTGGTTGAATTCATCAACGGTCTTTATTCTTTGAATAGAAGGGCAAGATAATAGTAAGACTTGGCTTTCGGCTTTTCGGGGTTCTGTACTCAAAGCCTGTCTCTGAGAAGAAAAAGAAAGGTGTCAATCAATGCCTGGAGAGCACACCTGAGACAAACCGCTCTATTAAATATCTTCCATTAAGCTCGTTCTGTAGATCATTTAAACAAAGTCATTAATCATGCCCAGGCTTGGGTGTTGGGAACAATGGAGAGACTAGAGAGGAGATTATAGCGAAAACCGTCATGAACTTGCACACAGGCTTTTCATCGCATGCTGAAATGAAATAGGCGCAGAGCCTTTGATATTTGAATGATTCACACGGTTTAGGTTGTGCATCTGTATAAACACTGTTGATCCAATGCATCTGGATCACAACAATGCCATCCGGACTCAGTTCTATATCTCTTTGCATCCAGCAAGGAAGGTCTGATTAACAAACAAAACGTTCTTTTTTTCTCCAATGAGTCAGGATTGCTGATTCATTTATGTAAATGCAGGGTTGGGGAGTAACGAAATACAAGTAACTTTGTTACGTATTTAAAATACAAAATGTGAGTAACTGTGTTTCATTACAGTTACATTTTAAATGGGTGGTAATCAGATTACAGTTACATCTGAAAAGTGTTTTAGATTACCAAAGTGATTACTTTGAATTTTAATGTCATTTAAACAGCAATTGGTGATTCTCTGACTCTGAAAAAGCGGAGTTAAGTATCATGTTTTCCACTGTTTTCATGTTTTGTGATAGTTGTTTGTGAGTCATTTTATAATTCACTCGTCACTGCAACTTTTTCTCACAATTTGTTTTTTTCCCCTCACAATTGTGATTTTGCATTTCACAATTCTGACTTCTTTTTCTCAGAATTGCGAGATTTAAACTCACAATTGCAAGTTATAAAGTCAGAATTGGGAGATATAAACTTGCAATACTAACTTTTTTTCTTGCAATTGTGAATTTATTATATTTATATCTCATATTTTTGACTTTTCTCAATATTGCGAGTTTATATCTCATAATTCTGACTTTATAACTTGCAATTGCAACTTTATATCACGCAATTCTGAGGGAAAAAGTCAGAATTATGAGATAAAAACTTGCTTGTAAATGTACACAAAAGGGATCAATTTATTTCCCAGTAAAAATGAGGAGGGAACAATATTGTTATCAATATTGGGAATTAATATTATTTATGTCATGACATCTCTCGGAGAGATTGGCATGTTAATGTATAAGTCAACGTTTATGTATTTGGTCTTAGCAAAATAGATCTGCTACGCTGCTGCAGATCAAGTAGCGAGACTTGCTACCTCCAATACATTGACAGATTCTGCACACTGCTAACAGCATCACTACTGGTATTTGAATGTTGAGCCACAGCTCATTGGCCGCTGATGCAACAGCAACCAATCAGCTCTGCTAAATAGATGACGATGCGTCTGCTACCAAATTGAGTTACCTATCAGTCTGCGCCATCTAGAGTTTCATGCCAGAACTTGGCATTTATGTACACACTGCCCAACCAAAAAAAAGTCACTGTTTGGATTTAAATAGGCAAATGCTTAAGAATTTATGTCTGGATCATTATTGCTGTGATTATTATATTTATGTTTAGGCTGGGTCAATACATCGACTCTCAATTCACGATACAATGATTCTGGATCGATTCTGAGCTTAGTTTTAACAGTAGATGGCACTCCAGGCTAATTTTTAACCGCACACTCAAATGTTCATGAAGAAGAGTACTGGAGAGCGCTCGTGCATTCGTCATGTAAGTGGTTTAGTATACTTGAACCTCGGCTCAGAATGCTTTTATGATGCAAGATTAATGTAAAGAGCCCACTGCGAACACCCTTGCAATTCGTTTAAACCTTTTCGAACTATGAATCATTATTTTAGGCTTCAGTGATGTGTGTAAAGGAACTGGAAACAAGCAGAGTATGGGTGTTTCTAAACACGTAGTTCCATCTGCTGTTTAAAAAATAAGCTCAGAATCGATGAGTTAAGCATCCTTTTTTTGGGGCGATAAATAATGGCGCAAATACCAGTAAATTGAGTAGCACAAACATTAGTAAATCACGTTCATTTAAATACTCTCCTCCCATAAATTTTGTGTCTGAAAGGGAAACTCCTACAAATGCATATGCAATCAGGTCAGCCTCAAAGACAACTCAGTCAGTCCACGTCTAATTTCAACGCTAATTTCACACTGCGTGTCTTTAGTAAATATAGATAGTATTTTTTTAACGTCAAAAGAGGGTTTGCACTGGGGCAAGCTGTTCGTGAATGTGGCCTATATATTCTTTACATAAGCAATTGTCTTTTCAAATCCAAACGGTGACTTTTTGTTTGGCCAGGCTGTGTATATATATTAATTTAAAACTTGTATCAATGTCAAAAGCATTCATTTTGGTCATTAGTTAATCTGCTTTACTAAATCTCCTAGACTAAACTGACTAGTTTTAAAGGATATCTGTGTAAAAACAGGTTCACTTCCAGCAAGGATAAACTATATTTACGACCAATGTAAAATCAGGGTCCTGAAGCAAAACCAGTGATTCGGAACTGGTTTTAGGCATCGTTCAGAAGCCCATCCTCAGTCAAAGCTCTTTGGGGAAATTAGTGACCTGAAGATGCTGTGTAAAACCAATGGGCAGTAAAGTAGCTGGGCCTCTGCTGTATTACATTAACTGCAGTGCGACTCATTTGTAAAGTGTCACTCTCTCCACTGCTGTAAACAGAAACATTAAATCTACCTGATGTACTGTGCTGGACTGTGCTTGTGGCATTGTCAGGGTGTGTGTGGATCTAGAAGCGTGTATCCTTGTTTGCTTTTGTGTGGCTGTGCTCTGTCAGCGGCACATCAGTGATTTCTCCTCCTTAGAACACCTTTCACTTCTGTCCAGATTGTGTTTGTTTTAGCTAGCAGATAAGAAGCTTGCGGAATAGGATATTATTGCGCTGCTTTCCCTGGCAATTGCTGAATTTAAATGCAAGCATGTTTTCAAGCAGATTCTGACACTGATAATGGTGTTTCAGTGACATGGTAGGGGAGGCGAGGGATCATTAACACCTTTTGATTTTTTTTTCACTTGGATTTTAAGATTTATTTAGAAAAGGTTTAAAGCCTGAACTTGATTGAACCCGGTTGACACCATTTTTTTTAACGCAAATTCATTTTGCATGTAAATGCCTATTTTAAACATTGTTTATTTATTCAGTGTCTATTTATATTTTGACTTCAGGACAGAAAAAAAACCCCCTAAGATTATAAACATGTTTTTCCTGCATTGCTGAGTTTTTATAACGTGTCCATTTAGGATCATTATCATTGTATGAAAACACATTCACCATTGCTAATACTTAGGGTTAGTTGTTTGAAACCCTAAGTATTAAAATTCACCACATAACTCCTCCAGCACTATTTGTGCTACGGAAAGGACTGCTACCTCAAATCATGTGGCTTGTTAAGGAGAGGTGTTCTATTACTTTTCCCAGAAATCAGACAGCAATTTTTTCCCTTGTGGACAATAAATGGGGGGAGAAAATCAGTCTTTGAAGGAGGAACTTTGTCACTTGAATTTTTGGATTTTGCCTGCATCAGTTTTAGCTGTCATTACAGTTACTGTAAGTTTAGATGTCAATTAAGCATGTATATATGTATGAATTGAAGTAGTTTGTCAACAAGATCAGTATGTTTCACTAGAAACGGTCCTCGAAACAGAAAGGGCTTTGGCTTGCACTCGAAAAAAAGAGCCTCACCATCACGCCACACAGATGCCAGGGTCTCCGTACGAGTTTTTGTTTTTAATATTTAAAAACAAGGATATAGCTAGTTAAAGGGTTGGTTCACCCAAAAATGAAAATTCTGTCTTTAATTCCTCACCCTCATGTCGTTCTACACCCGTAAGACCTTCGTTCATCTTCAGAACACAAATAAAGATATTTTTGATGAAATCCGATGGTTCAGTGAGTCTCTATTGACATCAAGATAACGAACACTTTCAGATGCCCAGAAGATACTAAAACATATTTAAAACCATTCATGTGAGTATTGTGGTTCGACCGTAATATTATAAAGTGACGAGAATACTTTTTGTGCACCAAAAAAGCAAAATAAGGACTTTTCAACAAATTCTAGTGATGGACGATTTCAAAACACTGCTTTACGAATCTTTTGTTTCAAATCATTGGTTTCGGAGCGCCAAAGTCACGTGATTTCAGTGAGTAGTAAATGATAGAATTTTCATTTGTTGGGTGAACTATCCCTTTAAACAATATAATACAAGCAAGAGTGTTGTTTTCCCGAATATCAGCACGTTTGCAAATGTCATATTGATTTTATGCAAGTTCAATAAACAAGAAGTTAATATTAGGTGACTTACATTTTAAACTTAGAATTTTGTCTGTTTTTCCTCTAGCAGAGCCATTGTGCATCTCCGAGCAACACAGTAATGTTTCGTTACTGATTGAATCTGTGTTTTTGAGCAAATCATTTTAATAAATGACTCAATGATTCACACCTGGATTACTCAGCGGTTTTGAATGAATCATCTGAGTGAATGATTCAATGACTCACTCGTCAGGACAATGAGTTGCTGCCACGTACTGGCGGTTTAGTTTCATATTTCGTTATATTTAAAGAGATAGAATGTGTAAATAGACTATTACGAGTGAAATATGAGAAAACATTGTTGAATAATAAAGTAATTGCAGTTGCATTGCATGCAAGGCTTGTCTTTTTTTTTTTTGCTTGTCTGAAATGCTCGTCTGTTTTTTTTAAAATTATTATTATTTCATAAGGTGACCTTTTACTGTTTGTTTGAAACGTGCCTCTAAACTGCAACGGCCGCCTCTGAACAAGACCTCTTTGTTTGAATTATTTTGGGAAGAGAGGATTTAATTGTGCTTGCTCATAACTGATATGACTATAATGAGTTATTGTGAGTTTTATTACTGACATCACATTTATTTAGTGTTCCAATGATCCCAGCTCTCCCATATACAAGTTAACTTGTGTCTCTGGTTGTTCTACATGGTATACATGATAATTATCTTTGTATTTCCCACATGTTCTATGCATTTGACCTTATAGTCTAGGGTAAAACAAATTGTTTTGCTAATTATTTCACAGTGTGGTTTGCAAGTAATCACACCCTTAGGCATTCTGCGTAACCAGCACACGAATGCCTCTGAGAGAAATGTTACACGAGCGCTCACTGAACTATGATACATTTTTCAAAACTCCAGGGACCTTCCGTTGGGTTCCTGCCCCAGCCATCAAGCGGAAAAACACATATCCCCTGGTTGAATAAATTGGCGGTAATGGTGCTGTTTTCAATATTTTCTCTCTTTCTTTTGTAGACACATAGAGAATTGGACTGGATTGCAGATTCTTAAGGATGTTGACATGGAACTGTACACAGGACTCCAGAGACTGTGAGTATTCAAAAACAGATTCCATTGGTTATATGCGTTTTACACTGAAGTCTGGTGCAATCTGGTACGATTTGGGTCGTCTGAGATTTCTTTAATCAAAGGGCAGAACATTGCTAACGTTAACTCAAGGGCTTGTGCGATATAATGTCTTGTTTGTCAATGAGGATGTCAAAATGTGAGAAGATTGATACAAAGTCAACACTGTCAATCATGACCAGTCTTGAGATGTATATCATACAAGCAGACAGCTGATGTCACACAGTCTGCCTTGACTTTTACCCAGGAGACGCAGTGGTGGACAGTAACAAAGTATTTTTACATTGTTACGGTACTTAAGTACAATTTTCAAGAGTATTTTTTATTTTGAGCAACTTTTACTTCGCTACCTTCCAAAGCATAAGATTGTACTTTTTACTCCACTACATTTCATAAAACAGGTTAATCAGAGCTGGATTGGTTCTTTCATGAAATCATGCAGTAAAAAGTAAATATATATTTCTGTCATGACAACTTTCAAAATGTTTGGCATGGTAATATTTGGTCTTGGTGAAATAGATCTGCTACACTGCTGTTGCAGAGCAAGTACAGGACTTGCCATTGTCAATACATACACAGACATACTGCTGTGAGCAAGTAAGACATGCTGCTGCTGCACAATATAGCGTACATGAATTACCCGCGGCAGATTTATACAGGTGGAGCTGGGGAAGAGGGAGGGCTTCTGAAAGCATGCTGCAAATGCTGACCAGGTTGAGCGTGCAAGCTCTTCGGCTACTGATACAGCATTAACCAATCAGCTGTGCTCTATAGAGAATGATGTTACTGCAGGCAGATTGAATTCAGAAAGCTATCAACCTGCGCCATCTAGAGTTTCATGACAGACCTTTGTATATATATATACTTTTTCTATAAGATGAAAAGGTCTGGTGGGATGAAACTGACTAGACGATCTGCTGCAGATCCAGACCTCCCACAGTGTTTCATCACTCCCACTTCTGAGCTTCCTTTCACCTCGTCCAAGCGCTCTCATCTTTCTCACCTCAATCCTCTCTTCATCGTAACCTCAAGACAGTTTTCCCCTCCACTCCTCTTGATCTTTCAGTATGGAAGCCAAGTGGACTATTCCCAGCTTCCCATTTGCATTTTTCTCATTAACATTGCTCTCTCTCTCTCTTCTGCTGATGGTGGGCTCTCCTGGTCCCACCCACGCCTGGGAACAGCACTGACCTCCAGGCCTCTAAATTACCCTCTGAGGTTTCACTAAAGGTCATTCAGCTTTAAGCACAAACATCGTAGACAGCATTGTTACATAAGCAAACACGTGAATGCAAGACCTGTCTGTGGAGGTTCGGTGTGAAATAGATTAGTTGAGTCATACAACATCTCAGCCCACCTGTGGGCAAGCGGATAGTTTGTGCACTGATATTATGTTGACTTAACAATGATGACTTGTTGTACTAACTTTTTTTTTCAAAAGTTTTTTTGTCTGTCTGTCTGTCTGTCTGTCTGTCTATCTATCTATCTGTCTATCTCTGATGTTATCCATCAATCCATCCATCCATCCATCCATCCATCAATCCATCCATCCAAAGTTCTATCTATCTGATTTTATCTATCTATCCATCCATCCATCCATCCTTCCAAAGCTTGCTTGCTCTATCTATCTATCTATCTATCTATCTATCTATCTATCTATCTATCTATCTATCTATCTATCTATCTATCTATCTATCTATCTATCTATCTATCTCTGATGTTATCCATCCATCCATCCATCCATCCATCAATCCATCCATCCATCCAAAGCTCGCTCTATCTATCTATCTATCTATCTATCTATGATGTTATCCATCAATCCATCCATCCATCCATCCATCCATCTATCTATCTCTGATGTTATCCATCAATCCATCCATCCATCCATCCATCCATCTATCTATCTCTGATGTTATCCATCAATCCATCCATCCATCCATCCATCCATCTATCTATCTCTGATGTTATCCATCAATCCATCCATCCATCCATCCATCCATCCATCCATCCATCCATCCATCCATCATCCATCCATCCATCATCCATCCATCCATCCAAAGCTCGCTCTATCCATCCATCCATCCATCTCTGATGTTATCCATCCATCCATCCATCCATCCATCCATCCATCCATCTGATTTTTTCCACCCATCTAAATTTTGATCTATTTATCTGATTTTATCCATCCATCCATCTTAATTTCAATCTCTCTGATTTTGTGCATCCATCCATCCATCCATCCATCCATCCATCCATCCATCCATCCATCCATCCATCCATCCATCCATCCATCCATCCATCCATCCATCCATCCATCCATCCATCCATCCATCCATCCATCTGAAAGAGATAGTTAAAAAAAAACCGGAAAAATCTGTCACCCTTTAATTGTTTCAAACCTGTTTGAAAACGAGACACAAAACTTACTTTCCAAATATCTCTGTGTTCCACATGCAGGTTTGAAACGACACGATGGTAAGCAAACGATGACAGAATCTTATTTCCGCGTGAACTGTCCCTTTACTGACGTATAGTTCTTAACGTGTTTAAAGTACATAAGGCCTAATCAACATTTGAAGTGCAAGGCTTTTAAAACATTTGTAAAAAATTCATCCAAAATTTTCTAGTTCAAACATTGGTAGGGACCACTGACCTGCTCGTAGTTCACTAGCACCATCGCAGCAGAGCCGAAATGAAATATCTGCCTACACTCGTAATCCCACCCCCACAGGTTCACGCATGTCACGTGAAGGACCATCATGAGGGTTTCGTAATAAGGCCCCTTGCATTTGTTTTTAGGCTTTTAAGAGCTGAATGGTTAAGAAGAAAAACGGTGTAAACACAGCCAACATCCTCCTTATATCTTTCACATAATAGGGACAGATAATTGTATTCCTAGAAATAGTTTACTATAGAGCCATCATCATAATAAAACTAATTCTGTACTGATTACTGTTCACCGGATAAGGGTGTTGTGAGTGTAATCACTTTTTGCATTAAATTCCTGTAATGAAAAGGATGCAGTCATTACCAATTAATGCCACCGAGACTGTGCACAGAGTCTTTAGGATGCACAATTCATTCCAGCTGCCGCTGCGGCTCAGCGCTGTGAAATTGGGGACCCTGATGATACCATTATTCTAATGACACTCTCTGAAGAGATGGGGAAGATGGCAAACTGAGATTGCTTCTGCAGTTTATCATCATAAACGATGTATATCAAGCTGCAAGGCTCTAATGAACTGTTGGCTTTCTCAGGTTTGAGTGATCGACTTGCAATGCCAGGTGCAAATGACCAACAACAGGGCCCTCAGTCAAAATTACCGGATGAACCGCGCTGTGTGGAGGCTGAAATAAATGTTGGTGGTCTTACCTTGGGAAATTCATTTTGCGCTCATCACTGCTGGATTGATGCTGGTCATTTTTGGCCAACCAATGACTCCCATCATTCACGAGGAATTGTGCATTTTCATATAGTAGTCTCTCTCTCTTTTTTCAGGACGATAATGAACTGCAATTTACGGACGATCCAGCCACGTGCATTTGCACAGAACCCTCACCTCCGTTCCATGTGAGTACGATGTCTTCTGTGAGTGTGTTTAAGTGAATGAATCATTCTTGTTTACTTCCATGCACTTGTAAATAGCGTTGGGCAAGCTAGATTTAGTGCATATTGTAATGGTTGTGTGTGATGATGCAACTGACAGAAAGATTCACCGAATGAATCAGTGAATAAATCAAAATATTTGAGCCATTGCAATGAGTTTTAAAAAAACAACCTCCAGTCTTCTATTGCTTTTGATCAATAAGGGTAGAAATCAACTTGATTTTTTTTGCATATTTTACACAATGTTTTCCTGGAAGAGTCATTCCTATCATCCAGTCATAGCATGCACTTCAAAATTAGATCAATAACCTGCATTTAGAAAATAGACGAATGAATATATATTTCAAGTCAAATTCTCTGCAGATCATTTTTTTTACAGGTGCCAGTTGGAGGGCAGAACTGTTTACAGACGATAGCTTTTACTTTTCATGTTAGCTAACATTTCTTTTAACCTTTGCACAGCTAATGGATCGAGGTGCTTTTTACCATAACTAGGAGATACCATCATGATATTCTCATTACTACATTTTTTAAACCTTTCGTGGCAGTAAGCAAAACCTCTAGCTCTGACCTTTGGTGTCTTTCATAGTCTCACAACCGGAGAAACGCGTGGATTTCTAGAGTATGCGATAATGGTCTCAATTACAGGCAAGCGAACGGGCTAAGCACTTCATGAATGGGCTAAAAGATCTCGTGTTCATTTGAGGCACAAACAGAGCAGATGGACATGCTAATTGTGTGGTCATTAAGAATATGGTCAGGAACTTCAGTAACAAAGATGATGACTGCTTATGTCTTATTTAATTGTGGCTCTCAGAGGATTAAAGTGGCTGCTTTTGAAGTTCTAATGGCGGATGGAATTAAATCACATTCAGTAATGGGCAGCGTTTTCAAAGACAAAACATTGATTAAGGCGACGTGGAGTAGTTAAGTACAGTACGGCGACGGAGATGAATGGCATTTTTTAACTAGTTCAAGAAGTCGTTTCACTCAGATATCTGTCACAACGGGGAATTAAAGATACTCAGCTTACATTTCATCTTAAATAATTTAAATAACTTAAAAAATACAGTACTTATTCAGTGGATAAATGGATCCTAGTTAAGTTTTTACTGTTTTTCTCTAGTAGCCTAAGGTGCCATTCACACAGAACAAAACCATTAGAAGCAGGCAGTGGAATGGGGAAAAAAACATGCGTTTTTTCAAAAAGTTGAACTTCTTCTAAGTAGAGCG